>JANPWX010000076.1:4670550-4905146 GCA_024734555.1 Trochalopteron elliotii
GGAGCTGCTGGCAGTGGCGAGTTAGCCTGTGCTGCCGAGGGCTCGGGTCGTTCCACGGGGGCCCCGTAGGCTCCGGTGCGCCGGCTGTGCGAGGGAGCGGAGCCTCCTGGAGCAGCCGGCGGGAGAGGACCCAAGCCCGGAGGTGCGGCGGCAGCGAGGGGGTGGCGGTGTTGGTGATTAGAGCCCTTCGGAAAACCAGACCTCCGGAGCGCCAGCTCTACTGAATTCCCGATGCTTGTTTGTAAAGCAGGTGCAGGAAATTAAATGATGATTTATTTGAACATGTATTCGCTTTGCTGCCTGTGGGAAGGCTAAAAAAGTTAATCATGATGTAGTTGCTGTCAGTACATGATAGAATAGCTTTGATGATGAAAAAGGCGCCTTGCGAAAATAATTATAAAAATTGCATCTTAGGTATGTGATTTGCTTTTCTTACAGAAAATGTGATTAGAAAAATATTACGCTACTTCTGTGTTGCATTAAGTTCATGTGTATTTATATGTCGCAGTTGGCTTAGAAGGAAGCTTTTGTCCTCTAATGACAGCACCGGTTTGTGTTGTTGAAGCCTGTACTTTTATGAGATTTAAATTGGAAATTTAATATTGGCTGCTCTAGGCACTTTGCAAGGTGGAGAAATATCACATTTTGGGTTCTTTTGTGGTTAAACTGAAACAATTGCATGTTGCCTTTGTTCTACTTGAGGACTACTTCATTAGTCACTGTAAGTGTTGTGACGCCAAACAGTATAGCTAATGTATTGAAAATTATACAGAGAAATATCAAAGAAAATTAGTAAATTATTAACGAAATGAACATTCAGTACCTTTATAATGAAAATCTCCAAGTTAATATTTCTAAGGTGTTACTTCTGAGTTTGTTAATAAAGAACTAAAAAGGAGTATATTTATCATCTATTTCCAAACTGGCATAAATCTTTTTTGTAGCTCCTTAAACAGATAAGTTATGCACTTGTGCGTGACTAGCAACTTCCTCTTCACAGTTAAGAAGTTCTTGTTTGTAGTTTTCTGACAAGGTGATGTGAGAAGAATAGGATGAGATTGTTCTGAATATGCTTATTTTTTGTTTCAGATTTGTTGCTGTTTGTTCACATGTGTCCAGGAGGAGATGAAGTACATTGGATCCTGCATAGTTTGGCTTTGTATGGCAATCTTCCTCCTTCCTGTTTCTACTTCCGTGGCTGTCGGTGACCAGACAGGTACTTCCACTTTTCTTGCTCATCACAGACCAAAGGCATAAACCTCAGTACTGAAAATTTTTTAGTAAATAACAAGAGCACATAAAAAAGAAACAATATCAACAGATAAAATTATACAAGGTTGTTTTAAATCTCTTTTCTGAAAGGAACTAAGTTTGAAGCAGTTCCAAAGCAGCCTTTCTGTTTCCTGTGCTTGGAAGGTTCATGTTTGGAGGTAATTGTAATTCCTAGGAGTTTTGTTTTGTACTTTTCTTTTCCCACCATACAAAACAAGATTATAAATCCGAGTTTTAAAAGCTTTTGTGAACAAAATCGTGGCTTTATTAGAGCAGACCAGTTACCACATTGACCTAAACAACTTAATGCTCACGTTAACCACACCTATACTTAATCCCTAGACTGGGTCGTAAGTTTCACGCAGTGAAAAAAACCCTTTTTCCTAAGAAGATGGGGGAAAGGAATAGAAAGATATCATTTAATTTAAAAGCTGTTACCTGTTTTCTGCAAATTTTCTCATATTTCTCTGTTTTCTTCTTTCTCTTACTTTCCACGTTATCTAGTGTTATCACTTCAAGTCTACATTAACTCTCCAGAATGTGGTAAATTCTGTCTTAAAGGCACATCATATATGCTTGTCAAATATGAAACATCAGTTTCCTAGAATTACTCAGCCTCAGCAAGTACTTTAACTATTATTATAATTTTTACTTATTATAATTTTCCTATAATTATTAGCAAGTAGAACATGTTTATTGCTATTTAAATTGAATTGGATTTTTTTTTCTCCAAAATAAAATTAACTCCTAGTAATGCTGTTCCATTCCAGAAATCTTATGAAAGGTAATAGAAACTACACAGACACAACAGCTTTGAATCTCAGTAACTAATTTATAACTCAGGCCCAAGGAACTTAAAAGTCCATGACTAGGAAAATAATCCTTTTACTACCCCTGGAAACTATAAGTAGTGATAATGAATAAATAATAAATGTAATGTGTGGGCTCTGAGGTAACAATAATGCATTGTGAAGAGCCAGAATTTAAGTCAACGCCTTTTTTGCCTTATATTTTTAGGGTGGTGAGGCTAAGTGCTCTGCTGATGAATTATTCTTAACCCCTCTGAGAGAGCAAGCCTACATCACAGCTGTAAAATCTTTCTGTCTGAAAGAAGAAAAATAGGTTTTATTCTGTCATTTCTAGGTGGTGGGTTGCAGAAGGGAAGTTTTTAAAGTGCTAAAATGGTGTGAGTACAAAAAGTTCCTTAGCGATATAGACTGAAAAATGTTAAAACAAAATTCCTGGAAGCATTGTCACTTTTCTTTTTTTTTTTTTTTTCAAATGAAGCGATGCCTTAGTAAAAGCTGGGACAACCACAGAAAATTTGGCAGATACACTGAACTGCAAATAAACAGTGTATCTGAATTGTGCATTTCATTCTGTTATGAGTTTGTAGCTAAGCAGCCAGCACTGAAGTTGCAGTTTTCCTTATTGCCACAAATGGATCAAATATGGTTCCAATTGAATGGCTAGGAAGAAAAGGAGAGATTGAACCTCTCTTGTGAATAACTGAGGGTGTGCACTTGAAAGAGGCTTCTTCAGTTTATGGTGGTACAGGCAGATGGTGAGGAACAACAAGTCGATAGCTGCCAGCTTGAGCAGCTCTGCCAACAGCAGGTGTGTGAGTTAAGCCCAGAGTTAAACTCCAGTTGATAACAGGAAAGAGAATCTACAGTAGTTTGTACGGATGGTTACCATCCAAAAAAGAAATGCAAGTTATACACCAGCAAGCAGGAGTTGGGAAAGAATGGACCCAGCAGCGGTAAAAGTGGTAGAGATCTTTCTGACAACCTTTTGTTAATCTGCTCTGTTCTGCTGAACTGAGTCCTCTGTGTTGCAAAGTTGTCTTGTTCCAGTTTGATAACTTGTATGCAGATGAATCTGTTACAAATTTGAAATGTTCTTTCTTCATGAAGAGAGTAATATCTAAAGAGTGTTTTTTGTTTTTCATATCTTGCATTGAGTCACTCTTTCTTCAGCTTTTGTTCCCTCCCATGTACAAGTTCTCTTTAAATCAGCTTCTGTCCTTCAATATCTGCCTAGATGATCTTTTTGGTTTCCTTCTATCAACAATGTATACATAGCATTTATTTCTCTGGGCTAAAATGGAAGCTTTTCCAGCAAAGCACATTTAGGTAGGATCTGAGATTATTATATTTACATCTTAAAATTTCTCACCTGATCTATTCAAATCTAAAGGAATGGCTTCAAATACATGGAAAAGGGTAGACTAGAGTTAATTTGAGGGTGGTGAGAGAAAGAAATGTATTAAGGGAAGGATTGACTTGTGTGCATGTGTAGGGGAGAGCTTTTTGAGCAGGCATGCTAAATATACTTTGTGTACTTGGCGACTTATTCATTGGGCCAATATTGTAATAAATAAATATCAGTATTGAAGAAAGAGTCAGAGGCTGAGAGATATACTGGATCTTCTTGGAGCAGTCCTCCTTAGGCTCCAGGGTGCCAGTAAGCATTAGATTCACAAAGAGGATTTTTTTCAGTTCTCACGTTTTGGTATGTTTAGTGCTCATTAGAAGCAGGAACTCACTTCTCATGATGGAGTGTAGCAAATCTGAGGGGAGGGAGTTCAAGAGTTTTCCACAGGCATATTTTTGATCCGACTGCAAGCATACTTTCTTCATGTTGTCAACTTATTATTATTATTGGGAATATTTGGGGTTTGAGTGTGGACATAAGCTCTTTCTGTAGTGACATGTGAAGTTCTAATTTGATCATTCCTGAATGCTTTATATTAAGAATATTAATATTCTGTCTCATTTCCAGATCATTGCTTGTTTTTCAACTTCCTTTTACAATTACTGTTTTCAAAGTCACTTGCTAATCCATGAAAAATGTAGTATAAACAAAGTCCTGGGACTATCAGGCATGGTGAATTTTCCTTGTCTTTTGACATGAAATGTGTTGTGAAAAGTACTGGCTATGGATCATGATTTTAGATAGGCACTTTAACCCAAATAAAGTGAGTGATTTCAAGTATGCAAATCAGTTCAGCTTTTTGGTTTTAATGTTTTAGTACAGCTAGATAGTTCTTCAAATCAATATAATGACTCTACAGTAACTCTCACATACAATGTATTCATATTCCTGATATTCCCATCCAACCTGGCCTTGAATGTTTCCAGGGATGGGGCATCTACCACCTCTCTAGGCAACCTGTTCCAGTGTTTCACCACCATTATTGTAAACTTTAGTCTAAATCTAACCTTTTATTTAAAACCATTGCCTGTCACAATAGGTCCTGGTAAAAAGTCTATACTCATCTTTCTTACAGGCCCAGTGGCCTGTAAGGCTGGTGTAAGGTCTCCCTGGAGCCTTCTCTTCTGCAGGTTGAAAACCCTAACTCTCAGGAGAGATACCCCAGCTTTCTGATCATTTTTATGGCCTTCCTTTGCACCTGTTCCAACAAGTCCACATCTTTCTTGTGCTGGGGCCCTGGAGTTGGATGCAGTAGTCAAGGTGGGGGCGTTCTCATGAGAGCTGATGGGCAGAATCCTCTCTCTTGATCTGCTGGCCATGCTTCTTTAGATGTAGCCCAGCATATGATTGGCTTTCTGGGGTATTAGCACACACCATCAACTGATCTCCAGCTTTTTATCCATCATTGTTCTCAAAGGATTCTTGTCAGGGCTGCACTCAATTCCTTCAACCTTCAGCCTTTTTTTGATACTGACCATTGCCCTGACCCAGGACCAGCACCTCATGAAGTTGTTGAACCTCACAAGATTCCTGTGAGCCCAACTGTCAAGTTCATCTAGCTCCCTCTGGATGACACCCTGTCCTTCAGGTGTGCCAACTGCACCACTCAGCTTGATGTCATCTGCAAATGTGCTGAGGGTGCATTGGATCCCTTCATCTATGTCATTAATTAATTAAATAACATTGGTCCGAAATGGGACACCACTTATCACTGATTTCCATCTGGACATTGAGGAGTTGACCACTCCCCTCTGGATGTGACTGTCTAACCAATTCTTCATCCTCCAAGCAGTCCACCCATCAAATCCCAACCTCTACAATTCAGAGATATCGTGGGGACCATGTCAAAGGCCTTGCAGAAATCCAGATGACATCCATAGCTTTTCCCTTGTCCATGGATATTGTCACTCCATTGTACAAGGCCACTAAGTCACTCATGCAAGACTTGCCCTTGGTGAAGTGGTGCTGGTTGTCTCAAATACTATGAAGTCTTGCTTTTCACTACTTACTCTTCTTCATGGGAGAATATAGTTCTCCAGGGGTCTAGCATGAGTATCCTAATTTTTGAACTCCATTGCTTGGATTTCTTATTTCTGTCTACCAATACCGTATTGTTACTTCATAACTATCTAAATAGTCACCAGACTTGAAGTTGACTTCTTTACTGTATCATGTTCCCTTCGTTCTTTCCACTCTTGTTCTTAATTAACACATACATTTTAATGTAATATAATCTTTACAGAGTAAAATAACAAATACAATATTTGTTATTTTACAAAAGACAATACAAAAAAATGACTTCTTATTTCCTGGTGCCTGTATACTTGAGGCTGCAGATATGTAGGAGATCAGAATTCTTGATCTTATTTGAAAGCAAGCCTGCTGGATCTGCTTACCTTCAGTATGAACATGTTTGAGATGGACTCATGGGATATTGTTGCTGATATTTTCAAATGTGTGGCTAGCTCTGAAGAGGCTGCCTATGTCTGTGTGTTTATGAAGCCTGATGCAGTAAGAGTAAGAGAAAAATCTTGGGTAGTATAGGTTTCTGCCTGAAGCTTGAGTCGACACAGGGTATGGGTGTACATTAGGTTGGGCTTTGCTGTTTGGCCACATTCATTGGTCTGGCCGTGGTTACTGATGGAATCTTCAGTGCCTTTGCAATGTGCATGTCAGTAGTGGTAGATGGCAGCCAAAGACTTCACCTGAACGTGAAGTTTAATTATAAAGCAGCACATGGGTACTTGTAAAGTGGATTTAGCCATTAGAGGTTACGCTAATCTAGAGAAGCCAATACTTGGAAGTTACAATTCCTGCTCAGGAAGTGTACACAAGAGATATCTGTAGGAGGGAGACTGAAGCACCCACCACAGTCTCTTCTGTCCTCGTTTGGATGGAATGGAAAGCTGAGTGTGGTGCCTAGATGGAAGTTGCAGTGTACTTCAACAGGTGTCTTGATCATTCCAGGAATTTGGAACGTGCCATTGCGTGTTGCAACAGATATGTCTAGATGCAATGTCTTTTTTTTCCTTTTTTCTTCATGATGCCATTAGAAAACAAACAAAAAATTCTTACTAATCTTAGTGGTAAGAGAGAAGACAATGATCTTTGATATACTTGCTTGGTCTGCATAAATTAATATTTTCAAGATTATTGGATTGATTTTATATTAATAAGCTCATAGCTAGAACTCATTGATTTATAAAGATCCAGGCCAATTTTTTTGTATGGGCAGGTAAACTCATTAATTTAAGGATAAGTTAACTTGACTGTTGATATCAACGGTTTAATATGATTTTTTTAGTTCAGTCCATACAGATGCAGTTTTATGATATGCAGAGCAATCTAGCATGTAAATGTAAGATTTGTAAAACCTGTAAAAATTTGTAAAATTTCATGAATTTTATAGTAATGTATTTTAACATGCCAGATAGGTTGATGGTTTAGCAGTAAGGGTTTATCTTGTTTATTTTCTTTCCTGAATATCTGTCAAGTTTCCTGCACATCCTCATTGAAGACTGTAGAAGCTGGGTAGCTGTAAAAGTAGAAGTCCTTTACTGCATTGTTAAAATCAGCCTCATAAAACAAAGTTGTTACAGTCCATGCCAGTATGCAGAAAGCCTTCTAGCATAAAGCCCACAAGTCCCAAGCAGGAACAACAGCATCTTATCAGTAGCAACCACGGCAGCAGCAACAACAATGGCATCCGTGATCTGTGTTCCCTGAGTGTGTTAGTGTTCTCAAAGCAGTGTGTTTTATTCTATTTTTAACCAGTCAGGTGGAACACATGATGTTACTACAGTCTTGCTGGACCTATCCTAAGCTAAGATTGATGTGCGAAAGTACTGTAATTTCTTACACAAATTCTATGTATATAACTCTATCTTGTTCTATCTAGGAATACTTAGCATGGCTACATTGTTTTTGTTATGACTAGAACTTAGTTAACTTTGCAGAAGGCGATGCTACTTGAAACTTTAAACTAGGCTTTAGGGCTTCTCTTACTAACTAATACAAGCTCTTATTTGTTTAAGGCACTCTACGTACTTAAAACTAAACCTGTGTTTCTCCCTCATGTCTGTGTGGATTTATCTATTTTAGTTTCTTTGAAGGTTTTAATTCAGCCCTCACATTTCTGAACACCCCTGGGCCTGTGTGGATGGGGCCCAGAGGGATTTTATATCCTGACAAATATCTTCATGTAGACCTTGTCCTTCAGCTGACCACATGTTGAATGGGCAAATTGCCTGTTTTGTTTCAGGCTAAAGAAAATTTAAGGATCTGCTAGCAGTACTAAAAATCATGGAAGAGGTTAACTATACAAGCAGAAAGACTTTTCATCACTCTATAGTAATGAAAGTTGTCAGTGTTGGTATGGAGAGGGTTTGGTCTTGTTATTTGAGAACTAAAGGAGTGCATCAGCAGCATGCAACAGAAGATTCACCGTAACTCTTTCAGCTCTTCTGGGGATGTGGGATACAAACAAATAACTAACACTTAGATGGGCTGTCTGTGCTGTGACTGTTATGCCACTGATAAAAATAGGTCCATGGTCCAGTCTGTGGCATGTGAGGAATCATTGCTATCATCTGGATAACACAAAAATTAAGGCTTGAGTCTTTATTTGGACTTGGAAGAAAGTGGCTGTGGGGAATAGGCTCAAACTTTCTAGTCTTTCACTGCTCAACACTCATGTAAGTTAATGCTGAAAAGAAAAACACACTTGTGTCCCAGGTTCTCTAAAGCTGACATCAGTTTAGGGTAAAATCAGCAATAAGTACACTCTGTCTGCTCTTATAAGACCTGTCAAGAATTTAACCAAGAAGAGAATCTGCCTTGAAATTTATTGAATATTTTTGTAAAAAGCCCTTAGGAAGCATATAGATTTAAGAAAAACATCTGTCCATGTATGTCTGACATTCTTTTGTGACTTCAGCCATAAATGGCTTCCTTTACACCAACTTATTTCTTAGAGCTATAGTCATGTAAATGTACCCTAACAATATTCATTGGTTTAGAGTGTAGAATATAGAATACTATAGTTTAATAATCTGTATTTGATTGAAGGTTGAGGTTTGTAAACTAAAGGGTATCTAAGGTGAACCTGTTTTTGTCCCATGCTGTGTGTGTATATATCAACTGGTGTATTGAAATTGCTATGTTACTCTGTAATTCCAGCAAATGCTTTTCTCACTGTATAAAACTTCCTGCTAACCAAGAATGATGAAAGATTTCACTTCAGAGCTTTCAACATGAATATTCTTTACAGTTTGGCATCTTTTCTAGGGAAAGGGAATTTAGAGTTTTTCATGCATATGTTTCATCTCATTTATCATGAAACTCTATCTGCACAGGGAAAAACATGCATATCCATGTATTTATGGACCTATATAAGGGAAAGAAAAAAATTATTCTCGTAGAGCCTTAGAAGTAAACTAATTTATCTGTGATGATACTTCTAGTAGTCAATTGCTAGTTGTAACTGTAATTTTACATGTGGAGGACATGGAACATAATGAATCTTACAAAAAAAAAAGGTGTTTCACCCAGTCTGTTCTTTAAATACTTGACATAGCTTTCATTAACTGTGTTATCAGGAGGTGTCTTTATGTCTGATTTATATGGTATAGTTTCACTTTTACTAGTTATTTCCAATTAGTCATTCTTAATCCAGATAGCACATTTAGTAGCATTTAAGAGTTTTGAAGGCTAAAATGCTTTCTACATAACTACAGAATGAACGACAACTTTCACATGCTTTAAGATTACAAATATAGCTATTTTCAATACCAATATTTGGTCTGGTTGCTCTTACAAAGCATTTAAGTATAGATGATTTCCAGGTTAATCATAGAACATGGCTTACTTTTTTCATTGAACTAATGCTTCAGAAAGTGTCTTGACCTTCACTGTTCAGCAGCTTCAGATACACCTTGGACATCTTTTTAGTTGCATCAGCTCACAAAGCTCTGTGCTTGATAAGTTGACAGGACAAATATCAAAACTTGTCATCTTTGATTTGCTAGTTTTTTTAGGATTTAGCAGGCCTGTTTGCAAAACTTGTTAAATAGCAAGCCTCATTTCTGACCCCTGCACAAAAAGTGACGTTTTTCTGTATTTCTGTGGGCATTCCTATATATCTATTTAAAAAGAACATAAAGGACTTACTGCAACTAAGAAGTAATAATAATTATTTTGCATACTAATAATACAGTGTGTTATCTAAGGGTTCAGTTAGATTTAACCTCAGTTTACCATGTTCCAAATTTTGGAACATTCTGTTTGTTTACCAAAATACTTTGGTTCAGACTTACTCCCCTACTTAATTTTCAAGGAGTTTTTTCCAAAATAGAATATTGTTTCATGTTCTTGAATGGGGGAAAATTTTTTCTAGTAATTCAGTGAGAAATACAAAAATAACTTGTAACAGATTACTGCCTTATAGTGCCGTAAATGGAAGCAACGTGGTAAGAATTTAATGGTTTTCTTCTGTCTATATTGTTTATACGAACTTTAACCACAGGCAGCTGAATTAAAACATGATACAGATTCTATCTGCTTATATTATTGGAAGTGTAGTTTGAAATTGCTCTTGTTTAGATTTTGTAATTTGGTTTGTTGCTGCTTGTCATATCCTAAAGAAACAAAAAGAAACATTCCTGTCAATAATACCATAACTTCCCTGATAATTTGTTCAATTTCTGTTAGTTAGATAACATTTTACGATAGATACTAAACTGTGTTCTTTTGAAGGTGCTGTGTGTCCTTTAATGAAAAAAGTTGCCCGTCATCTCAAACTAATCAACAGAGACAGTCTTGCTGTATCAGGTAAATGACCAAGCTAATATGGATATCTATATTAATTAGCTGGTAATGATTACTGGATGTAATCATCATCTGACTGAAGCTGGCTTTAAAATTGAAAGGTTAGGACAGAATGCCATGCCCAAGCATGAAAAGCTGCTGCTGCACTCAGGAAGGTGACATTAAAATCAGAATATGTTTTTCCTTAAATATTGGTTCAAGTTCAGCAGCCATGTTAATTTCCATGTTTTTTTCCAATCATCCTGCCTTCTTATCAATTAAGATGATAAAAGGAACTAGCAAATTCATTTTTCAGGTTTTAAAGTCATCTACTAAGTGAATTTTGCATGGATAGTTTTAACAAAATAAATATTGAAAGTTTCTGTGACTTCAAGTTCTGCTTTTCAAAATAGCTTGTCAGTCCATATTCTAGAAATGCTAATATGCTTGTATTCAAGTATGCTAAAAATGATTATTTACTTACAGTTTTTAAATTCCATTAAATTATATCATATTATGTTCTGTTTTACAGGGTTTGATCTGGCAGAAAGCTTTTCTTTAAGGCAGACATCTTGTAGTGGGGAAAAGATCTGTTTTAAACTGGGAAGTGCACCTCTCATTAGAGATACAAGGTAAGATACTACTTTCATGCTTAGCTTTTAAAAGATAGGGCTCAGACTCAATGCTACTAATTAACTGAGTCACTGAACAGGTAGCCAAAGAATGCCGCAGAAGGCAACATGGCTGTTTTAAGACTTTTTCAGGGTTATTTCTGTGGGAAGCCTTTTTTTTTTGATGCGCTTTTCTTCTGAAATCTGGGAGTATGTAGGTAAGTTAATTGTGAATAGCACTTTTTCAAATCATGATTCTAATACTGAAAATTCTGCTGTTAGTACATTAATATTTGTTAAACAAAGGAAACAACTTTCGTGGTATGACAGGAAGTATTTTACTAATCTCCCTCAGTGAAGTTGTCTGTCCTCTCTCTCACTACTGCTGGCAAGATTAAAAAGAGAGAGTATCATCATTTCCTTCAATGCTGTTTTTTTTATTTTCCTGATACTCACATTTTGCTTTAGAGCAGCAACAGAATAGTGGGCACTCAGTGTAGGCAAAATCCTATTCCGGCACAGGATGGGATGAAAAGCAAGAAACTGCATGAAAAATCAAAAGGACAGTGAAGGGAGAGTAAGGCACAATTGGATTGGATGGATTTAAGTTTGCATAGGGACAAGGAAATGTCAAGAAGCAGTTAGGAATGTAGTTTCAAGTTCCCTGTGCTCAGTGGAGAGAGAGGATCATCTCAGAGCTTCTTGGTTGAGATGTGCTCTGAGTCATGGGACTGTGGTTTCTGTACAGCGTGTTCCTGTGATGACAAGGGGAGCAACTGTATTCCCATGTCTTCAGGTTGGGTATTTTGTGTTGCAAGAGGTCTGGCTCCAGCTTGCCTAGTAAAAAAACACACCTGGTCCTTGGACTTCCCCTTTGCTTGAATCCTGGGCATAGCACAGAGGGACTGTGAGTAGCATGAGGCCAGGGGAAAGGAAGAAAAGAGTTGGAGGCACCCAGGAGGAGGCACACAAAAAAAAGTGATCTATGTGAGAGGAGAGTGACTACGGAAAGAATTTGTCTAGCGATTTAGAATATTTAGGTTCTCTAATTTTTTCTGATATATTAGATACTGTAAGTGCAAATTTTTATGCTTGTGTCATTCTGCAAAGTTAAACTAATTACAGTCTTTTTTTTAAAAAATACATTGGATGCTAGCTTTTGAAGGAAGATTCACTAGACAAAATTATTTGACATAAGGAGTGCTCTTCATTTATTAGGACCTTTCCAGTATCATCCAGATTGTCTTTAGAAGAGGAGGAGGAGATAGTAGGTACCACCCATAAATGTCTTTACTAAAAATATTTTGAGAGATTTTTAGCAAGAAAACTTTCCTTTTAAAAAAAGTTAATAATTTTTTCCTTTTTTTACAAGTTTTTTTTTTTTTCAATTTATGGGAATTTGATGGAAACATGAGACTATGGCAAGGTAGAAAATCAAGGCAATAACAAAACTGTGGAGCAATTTTCCTTTGGGAATAAGAAACTAAGCAGTGCTAAGAAGTGCATCTTGTGTGCTGACTTTATTTTGAAACCGTAAGAAAATCAGTGCCAAAAATGGAGCAGAGAGAAGCTAGAAATTGCAAAAGGGTTAATTATTTAAAATTTATATTACTTTGATGAAAATTTCTTGTTTCAAAGTACTGATTTTCTAAGAATTTCTGGGTGGTTTCAGAAGTAATCTGAGAGGTCATGTTGAAATTAAAAAACATAAAGTTTTTTTCTTGGCTTTATTTAGTAGGCCTGAATACTAATGTCTGGTTTTTCTTCTTTTGAAAACTGTTTATAAGTGAAGGCAATAAAAATAGGAAATTCACACCATGGGTGATAGCTGTGACCTAACAAAACCCTAACTATTTGCAAGGAAAATCACAATCATTTTGTTTAGCTTTTTTTTTTTTTTGCGCTATATAGTTTTTACTAGATTTTATCACATCATCTTTTTGAATGGAGAGAAAAATGGCTAGTTTTTCTTCATTGTCAGTATACCTTGGCCAGGGCCTAAAGAATTTCAGTTAGGTGTAAACCTGGACGGGAGGTGGCTTGGCTTTCATGGTCTCTTAGTTCTCAAGTTCCTCACTGTCCCTGTTATTTTCTTCTGCATATCCGCATTAAAGTAACAAAGCTAAAGAGAAAATCTTTCTAGTTTCCCCTAAAAATGTGCATCTCTAATGGATGAAAAATTTAGCTGGATGAAGCGACTGAGATGATGATTAATAAAATGCATATCAGTGCTAATATATGAATGTAGTTAGGCAGAAAATTAATATCATGTTATTGATGATAATAAGGTGCAAAATAAGATTTTCATTCAGCTTGCTGTGCAAGTACTACCTCATACATATATCTTCCTGAATAATAAGAGGGTTAGAAGTATTTTCAATAACATTCACGCATAGCAGAATTACTGTTAAATCCTTGTTCTTCATGGCAATAATCTTGCTCATCCTTTATTAACCTTTCTTCACAGAAAGGCATGTCATTAAAAGATGAATTCTATTCCTAATTATTTCAGTTTGTTGAATATAAAATGGCTTTCTGATATTGAGATAACACTTCGGACAAATGACTTTTAAAAAAATTTATTTGAAGTGTTTTAATTTTTAAACTCTTCTGAAGTTTTAGGATGTTCATTTTAAATAAAGGCAGATGGCCAGGATGGTCAGGAGCATGAAGTCAGGTTTTGGGTTTTTATATGGTAGGGTTACAATAAAGGATAGTCAGAAACTTGGGTATCTGTCATCATAACCTTATAGTTTACTATCTCAGTTACCCATGTACAATATCTTTTAATTAATTATTTTTATTTAAACCTACTTCTCTTACATTATGTCAGGGTGTGTGGTTCAAGACCCCTTGTGTTATTAGATGGCTTTAGGGATCATTCTACCTCAGAAAATATTTTAGTAGACGTGGTGTGCAGTAAGCAGCAGAACAGTGTTTGCTATCCATCCTGCAGGAAATTGAGAGTATCTGATTAAGCTGACTAGCAAGTATCAAGTAACTTGGCACATCTCATCTTGCATTTCATTCATTCAGTTTTAGTGTGGGTAATAGAAAGCTATGCTGTGCCATTTTTCTTCTGTGATGCCATTTTGATTTTTTCAATGGACCTGGAGTAGTGTTTCACCTATTTATATGTTGTAATTAATTGACAATGCACTGACAGCTTGTGAAATTGATTATGTTTATTTATGTTGGACTTCAGCTGTAGGTCTTTATCTCTTTCTGTGATGCACTTCTGTATATATTTTGTCTTTTGATAGCAGATGGATAGCTTTTCTTACGCTTTATGTAAATTACTGTAAAACATTAATGTAATGCCAGTAACACTTTCCTGATTAAAACTGTGAATTGTTTATTGAAGTTCTTTGTGGACTTTCACAGAAATTATTCCTGAGGAAAGAAGTGTATCTGAGCTTTTGAGTCATAAAGAAACTCTTAGTAAAGTAGTGTTAGGCAGACAGTCTAAATATATAGCTATAATCACGCCACAGAATCATAGAGTAATAGTAACTATATAAAAGTTTAGTTTTATAGAGTCATATTTCTTCTCCAGACATTAACATGTACTGACAATGTAGTGTATTCCAGTGTGGCACATAGTTTGCTGGCAAAGGAGAACAGGGCTTTGTGTTGGTAGCATTCCTTTAGACCTGGCAGCAGTATTCAATACTTCTGGACGTGAAGCCTTTTCAGCTAATCTTTGTTCTTCAGTTGACTTAGTAAATAGCTCTATGATGAATTCATTTCACTGTCTTTCTCTAAAGATGCATCAGACATCAGTTGTTCCTCATATTCACTTTTCTGGGTTGCTGGGGGGCCATCTTTTTCCTACTCTGAAAGCACCAATAAAGGGGATAATAAGCTGGTTTCGACTCAGTTTCAGAATGTTTTTGAAATGGATGTTCATGATTAGCAAATCTTCATGGCATAGTCACAGCTTTCTTATTTTGTAATTTGTTTGGCTTGACAAACCATATTAATTTACTGAGGAGATTATCATAGCTGGCTGTTAAATGATCTGAGTTACAGCAGCTGGGATTACTCTCACGATTCTTCTAGGAATTCTTCCCCTTTCGTTGTAAGATACTACTAAAGAGCTTGGATTTTGACTGTATTTGGACTACAAGCTCCACAGCAAAGTTGTTGCTGCTGCCAGAAGATCTGTGACTTGGGCCATATTTCAGAGAAAGTTTTTCACCTCCTTGGGATGTCTAGTTACTAGAGGAAGAAATACCATTCCCACTTGCCTCAGTAAATTCCAGGTGGGAGGATTCTTTCTGCTAAGAACAGAAATTGGTGATGAATAATACCTATGTGGGCTTTTCTGTTTGTTTTTAGTGCTAACCTTTTTAATCACAAAAAAAATGTGGAGGGAATTCCATTTTCCTAGAGCACAGCTGGCATCGAGGGAGGGGGTTTCTGTGCTCACTGTTAGAAGCCTTTTCATAGCCAGCAATGTGCTTTCCCAAAGCCACCTATCTCTACGTGATTTTGCAGCCATTTACTTTGCTGTCTGTTCCTCTGGCTGTATCTGCTGAGACCACTTTCTTCACCAAACTGAAAAAATACTGAGTTCCTTTCATAAACTTCAGCTCTCCGTGAAGGTCCTCAGGGGCATGATTTTTTTATTATTTTTTTACATGACTTCTGTTCTGAGCAGAAGAGTTAGTTTCAACAGTCTTAAAAAATACTTTAAGACATTTTTAAGGAAGTTTTTATACCTATTTCTTAAAAATGGTATAGAATAGACAGATGTGATAATCACTGGTTTCCAAAAAAATTCATTGAAGACTTTTAAAGCACGACTGAAAATGACAGTGAGGTATTATCCCAGTTTTGAGGCAGTAGTTACAATTATTCAAACCAGCTTTTATCTGTGCTCACACAAAGTCCTGCTAGCCTTTGTTCAGTTAAAATATTAGATGGTTATGCAAGAAAACACCTCTCCTTTACTACATTATATATTTATTTGAGGTCATTTGAGCAGTTAGAGCCAACAATGCTGAGACTGAAATGTCTGGTATTTTGGTTACAGGGTATTTTCAAGAAGAAAGGCCTTGCCTTTGGAATTTGATTCCTGAGTGTGGGAGCCTGAATGTAGTACAAATTCTGATGTTTCTTCAGGTCTTTTAAAGTAGTGGATCAGAAGCTGTGGTGATTCAATCTTTCTTTTATCCTGAAATAGTGTATTTTGTGTTTATTTCCAGAAATTGCAGCACTTACTCTATTTTGGAAATTAAAAAGAAGGAAAATATAGTGATTACTTTTGAAAGAACAAACTGATGTTGTACCTACCTCATAAATACCAATTATTTAATTTCATAGCTAAGGAGAAAAATGGGGTTTCTTACCACGTAAAATGAGACCAATGCTCCAAGAATTCACCTGTTAATGTCTTTCTGCATTTTTGGGCTTGTTCCTACCTGAATATTTACAAGAAATATGGCAATTTTAATGGATTTTAATGTCCATATTGAATCATTGTATAGTTTAACCTGTAATTCACTATGAAGAAAGAATTGGGAAAGCAAAGATAAAGACAGAGGTGGCAGAGGGGAAGAGTACATTTAAAAAAGTATAGCGTTTACATTAAAAGCACACTGTGAGGGAACAGAGAGTTAGAAAATCTTTTTAAATGAAGCCACTGACTGTAACAAATTAGAATTCTTTGATCTGTAGTGTGTTCCCCTGACAGTGGAGCACTTAGTGGGGCAGTGTCATACCAGTTGAAATAGTAAAACACTGTTGGAGGAAGCAGACTCTTTCTTTTCCTTTTTTTTTTTTTTTGTAGTGATGATGCTTTTGCTGTAAAGCACTTGCAAATAAAGGGAAGAGGCTTTTGTGAGGTGTGTACTTTAAGGGCACTGCTCCACAACGAGAGTGTGCAGGAGACCAGCAGTGTTTGTGTGGAATCCCATGTGCCTCATGGCAGGCAATAAACAAAGCCAAAATTATTATTTGGAAGTAAATAAAATTAGAAGCTTGCTTTCACGGCACCCATCTCCATCTCTCAGCCTCATCCCACTTCCTCCACATCAGCATCAGTCTCTCTGTTCAGCAAGGCTGGTGGCTGATCCTTGTGGCAGTGTCATCTCAGCAATCACAGTGGGGAAGGAGCAAGATAGGCTGTCCCCAACCCCAGCAGCACTGCCTTTAGCTAAAACAAACCCTGAAACTGTTCCTTCAGTTTGTAATGGTTTAACCCGCCCTGTGGAAAACAATCTCAGCATTCCAATTAAAACAACGGCATCTGCAATTTCACTTTTGTTATATATTCTGTAGGGAATTCCTTTCTATTTTCATCTGATATAGATGCCAAAACTATTTTTCAGTTTTCTTGTTTAACATAGCAAAATGTAAAACATAGATTTTCATAGATGCTGCAATTGCAAGACAAAGTTACTGTGTTATTAGATTTCTAGATTCAGCAGGAGGTATTTACGTAGATGCTTCTCAATGACCCTTGTTGAAAAACTTGGGCACAATTTCTGAAGGTTGTTCAGTTTTCCAGTACATTAACTGAAGAAGCCTTAAGTGATGCCGGAGTGTGTGGAACTTTCAGAAGAGTTTACGTGCCTCTTACTCCCTGCCAAACGTGCTGATTTTTAAAATCTTTGCAGTGTTTTCTTGGTTTATCTTGGCCATCTTTTTTTGAAGTAAAAGTCTGTCAAAAATGAGTAGAAGGACAATGAAGATCTAAGCCTTTAACAAGGTCTGTATTTGATAGTCTTAGAACAAAAGTGCAGTTGCAAAATCAGTACAGATAAGTTTTTTGGAAAACCAGAAGAGCTATGGGTATCGACAGCTATGCTGTATGCAACCAAACAGAATTCAGTGGTTTGTACTGGGCATAATGCATGCAGCTGAGGATAGACTGTAGCCCCATTATGTTGTAGATAGAGACTGAAAGATCATTTATCAGTTTTGCTGATTGAGCTGAGAGAATTCAAGTGTCTTTATAAAATGCATATAATTTTTCTAGCTGAAGCAATGGTGCCACATGCTTCAAAAGTAATTTATCAGCAGACTGGAAAAAACCCCAAAACAACAATCAACCCTGTAATAAATCAGATCTTTCTTTTTCTGGCTTTTGTGATTTAATGCTGTGTAATCTAGTTTGCTTCAGCTATGCTGTCAGGCTTTTCTCCTCTTGACTAAAGTTGCATCTACAAAAAGATGTTTGTGCTGATATATCTGTGTTTATACTGGGCCTTTTTGTTTAAACATGTCATAGAGATATCATACCCTTCCCCCACCTTGCCTCTGAGTTTTTAGGTTTTATATCTAAAAATAATTCATGGGCTGTCTCACAGTGAAACTGCCTGTTTGTTTTTTTCATTACCCTAATTTTCACTTATTTTCATTTGTGTCTGAAAGATTTTTGGCCTCTAACATTTCTATGTGGTTAGCTCTTTACAGTTTTTGTCATCATTCTATGAAGTATTTTTTTGTTTATGGAGATAAATTGACAAAATTTTAAAAATACTTCTTTGATTTTAAATGGTAATCCATGTTCTGAGTTTTTCACTTAGAGGTCTGGGGTATCAATTTGAGTTCAGTCCTAAGTGTACAAAGTTTGCTGATTGCAGTCTTGTCTGTCTCAAGTGAATATTTGTCATGCCACAAACTCATTTCAGAACTTGGAATGATTTAATAAACTTCAACTTGAAAAACAATCTGTAATCTATAGAAACAAGATGTACAGATATTGGTATATTAACAGAACCACATGCAAGAGATCATGTTATTTTTGAATTTGGTAAGTGGGACTAGTCATAGTATCTAAAAATTCTATTTAAAAAAAAATCCTAAAAATACTCTGGGGTTGGACATGACAATTTAGGCTTTGATGACTTTTTAGATGAATTTTTAGACTTATTGATGGTTCCTAACATGGCATTGTGCTTCCAATTTTCATAGGGAAATTCATGTATCTTTTATTTTAGGCATTAGACTAGTAATTATTAACACCTATATTAACAATGTTAATGTTGAAGTCCTTGATAAACTTCAATTTACGTCTTTTACTCAGTTTTCTTTGTGAACTCTGCTGAGTGTTCTGCTTAGATTAGATGTTAGGAATTTTTTTTTCACTGAAAAGTTTGTAAAGCATTGAAACAGACTGCCCAGGGATGTGGTGAAGTCCCTATCCCTGGAAGTGTACAAAAGCATATGGATATGGCGCTTGAGAACACGGTTTACTGAGGACATGGTGGTGATGCTGGGTTGGACTCGATGATCTTGAAGGTCTTTTCCAGCCTTAACAAATCTGCGAGTCTGTGATTCTGTGAAAGTTTGGTAAGAAATATTTATGCTCATAATCTATGGTGAGCAGTATTGATGTACTCAAATACTTTTGAATGCATATCCCAAAAATATCCATTGGTTAAGGCATGTGGGGTTTGCTTTGGACCACTACTGAGAAGTAACAACACAAATAAAATTATTGAGGGGGCATGACTCTACACACCTTTTTTTCCTCTTACTGGATCTGTCTCTTACATGAGCAGTTCAGAATGCTAAACATTAAATACCAGTTTAAATTAATCTGTGGAAATAAACAGAAAGTATAATAGTGTTCACCATAGGTGTACAAAATAACAGGAACTGATTGCCAAGACTTGCAGCAAGAAGTGCCTTTCTTGCACTGGATACCCTCCACAGTGGATGCACTTTGAAGTATAGCATGTGCAATTGCAGCATTAAACTATTGCTCTTGCTCAGGATGGACACCTAGCAGTGACTTGTACAGAATTAGTAGATAATGCTCACTCATTTTATAGGTGAAAGTGGTATTTGGAAACAGGGGGTTTTGGGATATGAGTCTTCTATAGCAGTGGTTTGTTTGACTTTATTTTAATATCTCCTGTGAGATTAAGTTGCTAAGAATTAGAATTTTAGCACATGGCATTATATTCTAATATGAACTGTGGACAATATATGATAAAGACAATAACTAATAAGAATAATCATATGGACAGAGGTACTGGAAGAAAATGTATTACAAAAGGACTAAATATAAAATGTAAGTTCTATCAGTACTTTAGTAATGGGGCTGTATATGATGACTTGAATGTCTGAAAAGGAAATGCCATCAGATATCTGTTAAGTCAAAAAGGAGCATAGAGTTTGAAATTATTTCTTTTTTTTAATATGATATTTTTCTTTCCACAAAACTTTTTTAAATTTAGAAAGTGGTAAATAATTGCATTACTGTTAGTATGTGGAGACAGATACGCTATGCTACCAGGAAATTACATAAGCTTGAGATTGGTTTGTTGTGAAAGTGTTAGGAGCACTAAAAAAACACTTTGTGATTCAAGATAGCTGATAGGATTTCATGGTAAGGAAAGTCATGACTCATTAACCAATTAGAGTTCTTGAAAGATCAAAGTTATAGCATAGCCTTGCTTCTTTTTTCTCCTTAAAAATAAGTTAGAACTACTCATACGAATTCATGTTATGCCTAAGAGGACATTTCTTGCAGCATCCTTACTTTTTTGATCACAACTAAGTTTAAGCGTCATCTCTTTAAAAAAGTTTACTTTGATTTTGTTCAAACACACAAATAAATGTGTACTTCTACCCAGCTGACTCTGGGTGATCCTATGTGAGCAGGGGGATTGGAACAGATGACCTCCAGAAGTTCCTTCCAACCTCAGTCATTCTGGTGTTCTGTGATTGTATTACAAACTATTCTGTGAACAGTTTCTCTTCCTTAAGAATATAGTTTCTTAAATGTTGCAGTTTTATTTAATGAAAAATATTGGTGATTATAGTGATATTTTCTTTACTGTTATAACTTTTCTACTTTTTATCTACCAGTCTGATATATACACTAGGTAATATAATGTTCTTAGAATTTTCATCAGTAGTACAGATTCTAATCTCACTGTTACTGTTGAAAAAGATGATTGGTGTTCATTCCATTTCTGTTATTTTGCATGAAAATTAAATGGATGATTTAACCTCAAGTTGCTACAGTTGATGCATTGGTTTAATGCAAAGCTTTTCTGCTGTGGAGCCTTCACTCCACAGTTTTGAGGAAAGTTTGTGAATTCCTAGCATATCAAGCTTCCTTGCTTGGATATAAGACACCTAGCCTAATTCCCCAGTCTGAGAAGGGCTCCCAGTCATATTCAGTGTTCTTTCGAGTTGGGTTTGGTGTGTTCTTTAGATGTGAAGCTCAGAATTCACCTGAATAAAATGTTTATTGACTTAACTGTATCACTGCTTGAGGTATCCTCTCAACACATCTGTCTTGAGCCAGATGCAAGACCCCATCTCTCTTTGTAAGCTTTGGTTTTTGTTTTACTTCTAGCACTTTAAAGGGAATACCTGGACACTCCCCAGCTGGACCTGATAGTAACAGGATTAGCAGGTCACAGGTCTTTGGTCCATCCTGTTAAATATAGTTATGATTCAGCAGACAGCAATGTGGGTATTTTTAAACTGCATTTATTTTTAACCCCATTTAATTTGTAACTTACAAAAAATCTCATTATTAGAGAAATTGTGAAAGTTGCAAGCTAAGCTATACATACTCTTGTGGGTTTTTTTAACTGGACTTTAATTAGACTGTCTGAGTCCTGAGACTTTATAAAAATAGTTTCCAGTTTCTGAAAATGCTAGTAAGTCTTCTAATGTGATGCAAATAAGGTTTTTGGTCATTTCTTTTCCATACTCATTCACTTAAAATTTATGAATATTAACAGGTTTTATATACTGTAAAAGAACACATTATTTATCTAATTATCCTTCTGAGTGTAAGCAGAAGGCTTAAATATGCATAGACTATTCATGCTGTGTGTAGGGGGTGTTAAAGCAAAAGCATGTTCTCTCTGTAGCTTCACTCTTGCAGCTGACAGCTACTTTTTCAGGCCTGACCCTGCTATCTGGTGTCATTAACCTTCTTTCTTACTTGGATCTCTTCTGTTGGTAACTCAATCTTCACTACTTAAACCTTCATTTTTGGGGATGTCAGCTGGAATCAAGACAGGTAGATATAGCCATTTATAACAGAGTTGTAGGCTTTAGTGCCTTTGGTCTTGCCTGTGGCGTTTTTCTCTAGCACTTCTTAGCACGGCCTGCTTGCAACTTTAGCCAGGAATGAGTTTGTTTATTTATAGGCAGTCCTGCATGCTGAAGAGGAGGGAGGAGGCTAGTTATCCAGATGATTATTTGAGGTAAGCAAAAAAAAGCACCCCTCAGTTTGGTGCAGCTGCACTCCAAAGAGCAGCCCTAGCTCTCTCCCTTTCCAGTGCCAGCCGTGGTGTTTAGGTTCCCTGTGAGGGCTCAGCATTTTCCTGAGAGGGATGCTGCCCTGTGAGATGGTTTGCCCTTTGCCATCGGCCAGGGCTGTCCAGGACTTGGCAGAAGGAACGCGGGAAGGAAAGGGAGAGCCTGTTCCAAGTGTAATCAGCAGTTCACTTAGCTGGTACTTGTTCCATTGGTTCATTGTAAAAACCTACCAGAAGTTTGGGATGCGGACGAGGGGAGACTAAACAGGAAGAAATTGGGTGTTCTATGGAAACAGCGTTTTTAGGCTGGGTAGCATGATGTCATGCAGAAATACACAAGGTGCCTTCCAAAACCCCAGCGTGAGAAGTAAAAGGGTGTGAGTGTCTCAGCATGAAGCTCTGCTGGAGCTGACTCACCCTCCTCTGTACCAAACCAAAGAGACCATAGTGCGATCAGTTAGTCTCTCTAGATATCTGTCCAAATGTCTGAGGAGAAATGGATGCTTCGATTTCTTCCTCCTACAGGGAAGATTATATGGATATATAAGGCAAATAATTCCTGATGTCATCCCTCCTTTCCATAATATGAAGTGCATTTTCTCTCTGTCTTCATGGCCTTCAATAGACAAATTGTCTACTGTAGTTTGAATTTTCTTTACTTTTCCAGGCAACAGCTACCACTTAAATATACAAATATTTAATACTGTACAATAGGTCTTGCTTCAGCGTAGGAAAAACCATGTGCAGAGCAATTTTCTCTGTCAGTTGCCTGCCAGAGGTTACCATTATTTTTTTTCATTAACATCATCAGAAGGTTTCTTGATTAGCTGAATAATTTCATTCCATTGTAGATAATCATATTTAGCATAAGAACCTAATATCTCATTCACTTCAGACTCTGACAAATAACAGACTACTCTAATAACTAGACCTGTTGTGTTTGTTCCATTTCTGGGAGCTAACTAGAAGGACCATGAGAATTATGAAACAGCTCCTAAAGTGTCAAAATAAAAACATGGGTAGATGTTGAAAGAAATATCTAAAGTTCCTCTTAAAGTATTTAAGTTCTCCTCCTCTTCTCTTGATGGTTGCCATCCACAATTTGTTTTTAGGATATTTAGGTCAGAAAAGTGGCATTTCTGCATAATCTCCAAAGACCAAAAATCTTGATGCAATTCTTGAATGAGCTGAAGAAAATTTAAATCTCTGCCATTCTCTTAAGCACATCTTAAGTTTAAATTTTTAGCAAAGACTGTGTATTTGGAGACAATCAAACCCACTGAAGAAAAGGACAGATCATCACATTCCTCTGGATACTGCTGTTAATCTCCAAAGAGATTTTTTTTTTGTGTGTGTGTGTGTGTTGCTTGTGAGAAATTTCAGACCCTAAGTAAATTTTTCTATAGGGGCATTCAATTTACTAGTGTGGTTCTGAGTAAGGAAAAGCAATGAATGTTTCTGGGATGTTCATGCTGAACAATATAAAGACCACGTTTTCACATGTGCAGGGTGCTTTCAGTCCCTACAGTGAACCACAGAAGTAGAAACCTATCATGAAACTGGGCATGGGGGATGCACATGTCTGAAGCTCTACATGTCAGTACTAAAGGGAAAGTAGAATGAGGTATATATATAGGAAGAGCATAATTCTCAACAGGAAATGATTGGAGTTCAAAATAGACGATTTTCTCTTGGTTACTCCTATATTTTCATGTAGGTGGATGTTGCTGCTACTTATGCTGAACACAGATCTTGCATGGAGAGTGTTTCCTTAGTTTAGATGACCAGAGAACAAACAAATTGAGATATAGGGAATAAAGAAAGAAGATGGGTCTCTAGTTCTTTCACACAGGGGAAAGCATTTTCTCTCCATCTGCTTTCCCTGAATCATGGAATTGGACAACGCTTTCTGCTATCCCTCTGCCCCATGCTGCTCAAACCAGCAAGTGTGTAATTTCATCAAAAGTGCTGAAAGCTGCCTTCTACAACATAAGACTCCAAAATTCTTTGTTGACCTGAAATTTCTAAAAACTTCATCAAAATTCAGCAGAATTCTACTTAGGAAAAAGGGAAGAAAATTTGTTGTATTTCCAATATCCATTATTATATATTACTGCTTTTAATTGTGTTGTTCTTATTACTGCTGATTTTTTTTTTCCCAGAAAACTTTAAATACACAGAAATAGGCTAAACTTGGAAAGCAGACAGTCTGAGATCTTTAAAATCAAAGGAAGACTGGCCTTTGACTTTTTTCGGGCTAGGAGTTCACCATAATTCCTGTAAATAAGGATACAGAATACTGCTGGAAACCCTAGGGTGAAAGTACTTTGCACAGGCATAATGGTTTTGGTATTTTTGTGCCTCTTTCAAACCACTGTTTTTTCAAATGCCCTTTAAAATTTTCATATCGATACAATTGACTTTCACTCCAAAAAATTCCTGAACAACCTGTATATTAAAAGAGTCAGCTAATCTATACCTGTTCTGTAAATGAAAGCAGAGGCATGCCGAAGTATATTAAATATTAGGTAAATCCCTCTTCTCAATGCTAAAATAATCTGCAGCTTTGCTTTCAGCAGTACATTTCATGAGTGGGTTGAGCTCTCCCTAAGTAATTAATAACTCTTAAGCTGTCTGAATAGTTTCCCTTGAGTTGCATCATATAATGTGTCGTATGAAAACAACTTGAGGCCTAATGTAACATGAAACTATATAGTGCATCTTAATGTGATTTGAGGAAGATGGATGGGAAGGAAATTATTTCTTATTCTGACAGAAAAGACAGCTGTTCTTAGCTTTTATTTGA
This sequence comes from Trochalopteron elliotii, assembly GCA_024734555.1. Classification (NCBI taxonomy): domain Eukaryota; kingdom Metazoa; phylum Chordata; class Aves; order Passeriformes; family Leiothrichidae; genus Trochalopteron; species Trochalopteron elliotii. Next base: position 4,695,504 of record JANPWX010000076.1, read on the forward strand.
AAAGAATTTGAAATACACTTTCTAGGCAGGGATTGATAAATTGTTCTAGTTAGTTTACTCTTGTTCTCCAGTTCTACCAGTCAAGTTAGGTAAAAACTGAGAATCAAAAATACAGCAATTTGTGGTAGATATGTTGATAATAATGTGGAGATTTTTGTATTTGGTCCACCTGAGCTTTTCTTTATTCATAACAGATCTGAGTTTAAACCCTTTGCAAGGATGAAAAAATTAACATTTCAGTGTCTCCACTAATAAAGTACGAAATAAATCATTAACCAACACAGGAAAGTTTTTTAAACTAACTCCTTGAGCTCTGGTCACGAAATTATTGTAACATTGTCATGTTACAAGTGACATATACCAGGTAATGGTATATGTCAGCTGGAAAAGATATGTCTTGCCATAAACTCTAAACATCTCTCACTTCACTCTCAGGAAATGCAAGTTGGCTCATCTTTCTCTTCTTGGAAGATATACAGCAAGCTGGAGGCTTCATTGATACTTGTAAATACGGAAGTTTATCATATACTGTAGTGTATTCTCATTCGATATGGAACAATTAGAGTTCATAAGATTTAAAAATAGATGCTGCTTTTCCATTAGTGCTTTTTTTAAAAATAAAAACAAAAGGTAAATAAAGGATTGCCTTACTAAATTTGATATGAGTAACTCAATGCTGCTTTACAAAGATAGAACTAAAACTGTTTATAGCACAGTGAATACACAGTTAATTCATTCATAATTACTTCTTTTAGCATGGTAGCACTGCAAGTTCCAGCTGGTATCTGCATTGCAGAACTTTTGAGGAAACAAATGAATAAAGAATTTTTTTGCCAAAAAGCATTCTATACTTAGTCTTTATAAACAGTAAAAAGTATGCACAAATGCAACGGTAGGGTTCATGCAACATTCTTGTAACTGCTCTTATGGTAACCTCATAATGTACAATCATAACATACACCTATTTTTAGGAAAATTTGATCCAGTAAAAAGGAGGAGAATGCAGCAAAAGCCTTTGCAACTCTCTGTATACATATACTTTAATAGAGTGGCACACAGTTGTTGCAAGAATGTGAGTGTTTGTTACCATTCTGGCTGCATTTGCCTCATTTTTCAACCAGTGAAACATTAAGAAATACCTGACTGTATAGATTTGTAACATATCTATGTACAATTGAAAACCTTGTAGTGTTGGGAATCTTCCTGCTGGCTCTTGATGGTCTCCTCAATTTGCCAGCTGAGACCTCAGTCCAGCAAACCAGAGTGGTATAAATTCAAACTTCTGTATTCAGTTCATGTGCTTCAATTCCTGCTATTGTTTTCAGTACTTTCCACCAAGGGTGTGCTTTACTTTGAGAACACAGTGCTCCATTCATCAACTTTAATTTTTTATTATATACTACTGACAAAATGGACAGAGGGAGAGAATCAAAGTGTCGGAATTCCACCTAAAGTATAATTTAATCAGACTCTTGGTGCCTGAGTTTGAGAATAATTAAAATTGCCCACTCTCAAGCACCACCCAACCCCTAGTGGCACCTAAAATGAATAATTTTGGATAACTGATTTCCCCTGGCGTCTGGGCATAAATTCCAGGCATGCTTAGGAGCACCATGGCTTAAGCAGAGAGGCATGTAACTCCCACCCAAGTTTCATTGTGACTCAAAGATGTGTGTAGCAATGGCAGAATGTTGCCCAAGTCCCTAGAGGTCCTAAGCCATTGACTGTGCCTCAATCACACATAGTAAGCTTGGACAGCATTGAATTCAACACAATCCACAGCAATCATGAGTGTTTTGAGTGTAGAAGAGGAAGAGAGCACCTTTTAAATAGCCTTAAAGGTCTGAGAAGTCATCTGGGAAGGATGTCTAACTTGGTAAGGAAATTAGACAAGAATGGGAGAACTTAACTGTTGTTCCACTGAAAAAGATCTTTTCTTTTAATGAAGACCTCAGATTTTTTGCTTCCTGGTGTGATGATGTAATTTTGTTCAGACACTGTGAACAAAAAACTGTTGTCCAAAAAGGCACCTGGTTGAGAGATCAGATGCCAAGTATACCCTTATCTTCTTGTCTCTTTTAATTTTTAAGTTCTTTTGTCTTGTGTTCATAGACAAATTGCACACTTACCAGTTGCTACCCATATTTCTGTAACACTATAACTTGCAAACCTGTCATCCTCTCTTACTGCTTTTGGTGTGGACACCATGGTTTACTACCCTAAGTTCATGTTCTCTGTTTGTGCTGTGTGTGTATCTGTAGACTTTGAGGTGCTCTTGGTGTAGGTTTCCTTCACCCTTTTTGTCTCTCCTTTTCTTATTGTTTTTATACTGTGCCATATGGAAAGGTAAAATACTCTGTGTTGGAGTACTTTTTGGGTTGTGGATGTGTGGATCAACTTGCTTTTGAATTTTTTATTAAAGTTTAATACTATTCCTTTATTGTTTTCACCCTGTACTTAATACCTCATAAGTTTTCTCAGGCTTTAAATGTTTGTAGATGTGATCAGGTGAAACAGTATAGTAAACATTCAAAGAATTTCTGAATTTCAAATTCAGTATTACATGAAATTTTACTTTGGCTTTTCTCCTGTTACAGCATGAGGTTTTATGTTAATTTTTCTGTTTGGTCTTTTATTTGTGTCATCAAATGTCATAATATATTTGTTGTTTAAAACGTGTACATACTTTGCTGATTTTTGAAGATTTTTAATTTATTTTAGAAAGTAGAAGATACCATGGTAATAATACTTAAATACCACTGAAGTGTCTTACCAGTCATCTGTATCTAAGTCACTTCAGTGCTTAATACGTGTTTTTTTATTCTATTACAGTCACTTGAAGTCATTCAGGGAGCAGGAGCATATGGGAAATTGTGCATGGTAGCAGATAGCCTGCTGGTTTTCTGGGTATTTCATCCCATTACTTTGTTCCTTTTCATGTTCACTATCTACCTAGAAGGGTTGACTGTGAAGGGTATACTTTAAAGCATCTGTTAACGATTTTTTGGTTACCAAGGAATCTTCGCATTGGTACCAATGATAACTCTTCTCAAAATAAAGGTATACTGCTTCTTAACTGTGTTAAGTTATATATCCAGTATATGGTGGTTGTATATTAAATTTTTGCTGTTTGTTGGCCAGATACTGAAACAGGTTTCCCAAAGAGTTGCAGAATAATTTCTATTCTAGATACTTCCAAAATTCAGCAGGACAAGACTTACAGTAACCTGATACAATTTTCAGGTGGTCCCTACTTTAAGCCCAGGGTTAAATCAATTGACCACCAGAAGTACTTTCCTACCTAAATTAGATTCACAAAATAACTGAATTTGTCCTTGGTCCAGTTCTGCTTAAATCTTGCCTCTTTAGTTGACTTCACTAAAATCAGTAATGTCCTTAAGAATTAATTTGATCTTGTCTGCTTTTCTCATTTCTCTCAATAATGTTTTCTTTGTCAGCTCAAAGGCAAAGGAACTTAAAATGAACTCCTGCTGGGTTTTGTAATGCTGACCCGTACCTTAGCTCTTTTCTGTTTCCTGAATGGTTTGGTAAACAGTTAAGGAAGGTAAATTTATATCATGTGTACTCACACAACCAAACTTATTTCGGAGAACTCTGAAAGAAACAAGAGTTTTAGAAGATTTAGTACTGTCATACATCTAGATGGCTGTGAAAGTGTTAGGAAGGCATACAGTAAAAACTAATGAAGTGGTGGGTGGGTGTGGGTGTGTAGAAAATAGTGCCGCCTTGCCCAAAGACTGCTTCTGTTCCAGACCTACAGTAACAATCATGCTTTCTCCTCCTTTCATTTGATGAAGAATTCTGATAATTTCTCTTCAACAGTTGTCTGTCCTTTGTCCATTAATGTGGATCACCCAGGGCCCCCAGTATGGAACTTACCTGGGAAAGCTAATTGATTTTGGAGAGCTAATCAGATGCTCCCACAGCCAGATATCCTGTCTAGCTTACAGCTGAAAACCTGAGATACCATCTTCTTAGCCTGCCGGGGGTGCAGGAAATCATAGGGTTGATCCCATCTCCAAATAGTTTATTGTTCTGCAGTCACACACTCATGCCCAGTGAAGGTATTTTTCTATAAATCATGAAACATATTCTTTATGCTCTATTTGAAATACAAAGTATGAAATCTAGGCCTAAATGAGCCAAGCCTATTCTCTTTTGCCTTGCCTTTTGACATTCCAATGTCTATAGCTGTACAACAGCATATGGGTCCACTAACAATGTGGGACATCGGCCAATTTGGTCCTACGATAAAACAGGAATCAGCTGTGGGAAATAAGCCAAAGAAGTGTGATTCCCACATAAGGAACTTAAATAGGTGCTAGTCCTTAAAGAAGCCCTTTGGCAGGATTTAGGCTTCTCTGCACAGGAGGCATTTTTCCTGACATCCTAAGTACAGCAATTTCCAGGAGGGTTGTGGGGCTATTGTTTCATCAGCTGTAGTGCTTTGCTCTTTCTTTGCCCCCACCTTTGTTGTTTGCTTTTTTTTTTGTTTTGAAGAAAAGCTTTATAGCACGTTGCCATAAAATTGCAATCCCATCAGTATTTTTTTAGAACTAAGCCATTAACTTCATGTGATTGTGGGAAATAAAACAGAGGAAATTTTTCTGCTGCGTGAGGGGTAGTCAGGTTTCCTGAGCTCTGATCCAGGGAATGCTTTTTGCAGCATGGCAAGCTGATTGCAAACAGCAATGTGAACACTTTTGCTACTCCTGTGTTGTGTAGACATCTGTGGCTTTAATTTTCTCACCTCTGTCTTAGAAAATAAGTAATTTGAAATGCAGAAACTTCAAATTAAGTAAGTTGATTGTACCATCCTAATTTTTTTACTACAGGATTAGTGTATATTTAATGGTTACCAAAACCTGTAGAGTTGAGGTTTCGCTTTTTGTGAAATACAAACTTTTCAAAGACTTCATGGAAGTGATGTTGTGGTGCATTCTGTGATATAGGTCAGACTTTTTTTGAGACATTGATGCATCTTAGGTAAGAAAGGAATAACAAAATCAAACGACAGTAAATCATTTGTTCTAAAATACATTCCTTATTTTTTTTTCGAGCTTGTTAAAGTCCAACTGTTCTGATGCTCAAGATGTCTGAGTCATTGCCCATGGAGGTCACTGGATCAAATCCCTGCTCAAAGCAGGACCAACTTAAAAGTTAGATCAGGTTATTCTGAGCCCTGTCCAGCTGTGTTTTGAAAGACTCCGTGGACGAGGATTGTTCCACAAATCCTTTACAAAACTTATTTAAGTATCCCAAGCAATAAACTGGGAAAAGATGTATTTTAAAATACTTCCATGTGGGACATTCACTTTGCATCATTTCTTTTTAGATTCCTATTTATATTAATCAGAGATGCTAAAAAATTAGAACAAAAATTAATTACAGAACTTTAGGTCATTTATTCTTAAAAGAGACTGGATTGTACTTTTGAGAAGAAACACTTCTGAATGCTGAGGCCTGTGAATGTGTATGAGTGGGAACAAGTGTTTGGCTTCTTGTTTTCACCGGGTATTATTTCCGTTCATTCCTTTAAAGCAGTGGGTTTTTGTATACAAATAACAAGAAATCTTTTTCCTCCCTCCTATTCCAGGCAAGTATTTCCAAATGGGCTTCCTGAAGAATACTCTCTAGTTGCTACATTCCGTATACGACGAAATACCAAGAAAGAGCGTTGGTATATATGGCAAGTTTTAAATCAGTATGACACACCTGAGGTTAGAGTCATCTTTGGTTTATTTCTTCTTCTTCTTGAAACTTCTTCAAAGTTTCTCCTTCTCTTTTTCCCCATGTAATAATGGATGTTTCATTAATGGATTTAGCTAAAGTTTATATGAAATACAGACTGCTCTGAAGTAATTGATAATTTGTTGCAGGAATGACAGAAATTTAGCAAAATCTATTCAGTTTAGACTGCAAAATGGAATAAATGCATGTTATGATTTATAGCTGATAATTATTTACCAAGTTACATAGAAGAATGTTTTGCAACATAATTCTTGCCCAGTGTACGTAGTTGAAATATTTTTGTTATATATGGTTTACATGTGTGCTTCTTTCTTATACCTCTTAAATAACCACTTCTTTTATTTTGTCTTGCTTTTAGATCTCTGTCCTCCTGGATGGTACAAAAAAGGTGGTGGAGTATATGACCAAATCTTCTCAGGGAAATATACTGCACTACACTTTTAAGAGTCGAGAAATTTATCCATTGTTTGATCGGCAGTGGCATAAGCTTGGTATTAGCGTGCAGTCAGGGATCATTTCCCTCTATTTGGATTGTAATTTAATTGAGAGAAAGCAGACTGATGAAAAATTCACCATTGACTTGCAGGGAAGGACACTGATTGCCTCTCGTGCTGCGGATGATAAGCCTGTAGATGTGAGTAGTATGAAAGGACAAACACATAACTTGAAGAAATGTTTTAGCCACGCTTTTACTAACACAGTTGTAAAGAATGACGTAGATAAAATATTCAAACACAGTCATTATTTTTGAGTGTGTATTCTTAATTTGAAGTCCTTAAGTGTTTTTCTCTAAACATTATTCAATGCTGTAGCATCTGCTAAGATAAAGCTGTTGCCAAAGTAACTGCATAAAACTAAGTCCTGGTTTAAGGAGTCTGCTTTTCTGTATTTAATTTGGAGAAAGAGCCACCAAATTACTACAGATATATTATTGCTATGTTTAAAGATAACTTGCAGTCCTAATTTTTTCTTTCATTTTTAGTGAGATTTATTTATAGATTTGTATCAGTCATCTGTTACGCTTTGTCTGTCTTTGACAAAGGGAAGACAGAAAATAATTAAGGATTACCTCTGTATTCAGGTCTTCTAGAGTAATTCAGCTATGAAGAAGTAAGGGCACATTGTTCACAGTTGTCTCTCCCTTATCCAAAAGGGAGGGATTAGGCAGTGGCTGGAGGCATGTTTCCTGCAGCCTTTGGTGCAAGAATTACCCAAGGAAACCCATAATATTCTGTGCTGTTTTCTGTCCCAGAGATGCTCTCCCCTGTTTCCTCATGCAGAGAGGAAAGTAATTTGAAAGCACAGCAAGTAATTTGAAATCTTCAGAAAATATCTGTTTGTTTTAAGTACACTGACATGCAGCTACCAGGTTTAAAGCATCTGCCTTGGAGTTTATAGTGACCATCAGAAAGCTTCAGCAATGTTATGTACACTGTAGGGTTCCAGAGGAAAATAGCATATTGTAACTGCAAGCTAACATTGCAGGAGGAATCATTCCTGTGGGGCACTAAGCACTTTGGCCTGGACTCAGAGCTCTTATTTCATGGAGCCAAGCTCATGCTTTGTTTTATTTTTTGAGACTACTGAGTTCAACGTTATTTGAAATGTGTGTGCAGTCTCTTCATTTCCAAACAGCATGCAGGAGAAAGCAGTTGTTTTTCTGCTGGTTGCATGGTAGGAGCTGGATAATTCTGAGTGGAAGTTGTCAATTGGGATTTCCACGTTTGCAGGAAAACATTAGAGGATTAAAGCTGATGAAGGCAGCAGAACAGATCCTGTACCAACAGTCACTTTTCTCAATACTAAGTGCAAGAGGGGGATTAAGAGAATATAAAACTGATGCAGAAAGAGGCATATGAGGACAAGAATAGCTGTTAGAATTTTACTTGCTTCTCATCTCACCAATCCACCCAAAGTCTCTGAAACACAAGCTTTATGTACAGAATTTGTGATTTTTGCTCTTAGGTGATTTAGTGATAGTGTCCAGGCAAAGGTCTGTCCAAAGAAATAGATGTATGTGACAGAGGGTTTATTAAACCTTTATTTTAGTTTCCTGCAGAGGAAAATTACATTCCTGAAAAGAAGGTTTGCAGAGGATGTCGACAAGGCTAAAATGCCTGTGTTATGTAGGAAACCAATACAGATGGATGCAACTTACATGAAAATAAATGAAATCTAAAATGTGATTTACATCAAAGTAATACACTGCATAATTTGTTCTTTAAATAAGGAGCCATGTAATTGTTTTGGATTTGTCTTTTTCTAGCATTTCAGAAATATGCAGTGGTTCAAAGAGAAAGTTTACTACACCAAGATAAGAAAAAGCATGCCGTAACGCATATTTTTTTACACCTCGTATTAATTTCTTTTATATTTCTTAATAGATTGAACTTCACCACATAGCAGTTTATTGTAATTCACAACTTGCAACAGAAGATACATGTTGTGAAATATCTGCAGACTTGGTAAGTTATCTGTTAAAATTCAAATGTTAATACAAAAGAAATTACTTTATTGTTTCTTGATAAAGAGTTGTAAAAAAATTCAGTAGAGGTGATAGTTTAATTACTTTCTAAAAATGAATTCTGTATCTGGAGTCATTGTAGTTTTTTGCTGCCTAAATTAATGGTACAGTGGAACATCAGCAAAAGGCACTAGGTGCTGCTAGTGCTTTTTAAATGCGTTTCTTAACATAGATTAATGTCTAATTAGTAACCCAAGAAGCCTCAGAGAGTAGGAAACAAATCACTGCCATGTCTTGAGAATGGTTACAAACAACAGAGGCTGTTTCAGTAACAGTTGCATCTTGTGAAGCTTTACAGATAATATAAACAAACCCCATGAAAGACTGCATGAGAGTGGAAGAGAAGGAAAAGAGGATGGTGTTGAGTTTTCTTTATTTCAATACACTAAAATGGAGAAATGGGTCTTTCATGATTGGCAAGTTATAGTGGTAGGTTGATGGTTGGACTTGATCCTACAGGTCTCTTCCAATCTTGATGATTCTATGAAATACTTTCTTCTTTAGAATGCACCTGCTGATGTGTATATACTGTTTAACATAAGGGAAAACTTTGATTTAGTTTATAGGGTTCACTTTTCCCTCTTGTCTTGATAGACAAAAATCAGTGCAAACTAGAAGACAGTAGAACCACAGCTTGAAGTTGTAGATGTAATTATTTTGCTCAATCTAGCCCATTAAATAAAAAAACAAACCAAAAATAGCCTCAGAAAGACATTGTGTTAAATTATTGGCCTACTAGTCATAAGTAATCTGTAAGATCAGGCTCCTCTGAGACAGTGGAGGTCACCATCACCACCAAGGTTCTAGTCAGCAAAAAAGCCTGGGGCGTGTAGGACTGATTGATTACATCCACAAAGAGACAGGGGAAAGTGTGCCTGGATTGGAGAGAGAAATCTGCCCAAGAACAGAGAAGCAGAAGACTGCTTGGTGCTCAGAGGTGTGAAAGAAATATGATCTAATTTCAGGGGAAAATTTCAATTTTAAACAATGATTAATAGTTGAAATATATTTCTAAATATATTTTTGATAGTAATGTAGACTTTCTCTTGAATGTATAAGCTTATGAAAAAGTGGAATGAATGAAATTTCGGTAGATTCCACTTGGTGCTTGGAAATACAATTTATTGAGCAGTTATGACACAGTAGCAAAAAAAAGCAAGAACAAAACAAACCCTAATTATATATGAACACAAAAAACTCAACATTAGGCTTTTTTAATAACACTTAAACATTCTTTCATCTATATAGCTAAAAGCATCATCAGTTTCATTTGTATGTCTTATGTTTAAGATGTAAGAAATGCAGGACTACTTGTTGGTCACTTTCATATTGAAGGTAGCATTACAAATTCCGATTTATTTTTTCACAACTTCCTTACCCAGCTACATTTCAGTGATTTAAGAGAAGGAATTTATACTTGGATACAAATTTTTATGCTGAGCAGTAAATCCAGTGGCAATTTCTCTGACAGAAGGCTTGAAAAAAACCTCATTACATCTTACTGAGAGTTTCTGAAATTTATCAGGTTCTGTTGTTTTGTTCTATAGTATTTCTTCAGGTTGGCTCAGTTCTCAGGAGTCACAGACAGGTAAATCTTGGCTTCAGGGCTTTTCTATTTGTTTCCAAATTATTCATGCCAGAAGTATTTAACTACCAAAAAAAAAAAAAAAAACCCAAAAACTGAAAAAGTTTTCTTAAGCAGTCGTTTTTATGTTTTGCACTTAGGGCCAGGGCACAGGGCAGGGTGAGACTGATGAGACTGAGAAGTTCTATCTTTTTTTTTCTCCCCATGGACATTTTCTGTTTCACTACTTCTAATTGTGGGAGACTTTATTCCCCTGTCTTTTGGAAGAAAGAAGTGGGACACTCGAATCAGTTTTAACTGGTATCGATTTTAGAACAGAAGGATCGCAACATCTAGAATTCATTTTTTTACAGTTTTATTCTCTGTTTGGAAATTGTTGCCACTTTCCATGTATAGTTTGTATAGGAGTATTAAAATGGAAGGTAACTTAAAGCTGGTGGTGGTTGTATGCTATTTACCTGTTAACCAAAGTGGACCAAAAACCAGAAAATCTTTTTGTTGTAGTGCCCACGTGAGGAGAGGTTACTGGCTACGACTTCATCACCAGTGACTGTTCATGACAGCAAAATATACACGCTTCCAGGGATGCAGCAAGAATCTACACAGAGATGCTACTGCTTTCCAAATAAAGTATAAAGTTTTTCTGTTGCTTTTTGATGCATCATGCTGTTTAATCCTGTTAGATATAAAAATAGTTAGGTTTTTTTTTTGTAGTCATGGAAAATTTTACTGGTTTGTAGTATTGTAACGTGCTTACGCTGTATTTCCTAGTTAAGAAGTAGTACATTTTGGATTTAGTTAATGTGAGGTTAGAGATGTCAGTAAGGTTTAATTGTTTGAATATACACCCAAAAATGTACCACAGTAAAACCGAGAATTGTATTTAGGCATTATATTTAGTGTAAATGTTTTTACTTGAGAATGAATTATAGTCTACATAATGTTTGTTTTCTTTTAATACTTCTCCTGGGTGTTGCACCATATTTATTGAGTCATTTGCTTTGTTAGGCATTTGTGACAAAGACAGGAAACCTAACCAAATATATTTTAGATTTGCTTTGTTGACGTTTTTATTTCTTTTAAAATCAGGGAGAAGCCGGATTGCCAGGAGTAGCTGGTTTGCCAGGCCAAAAAGGAGAGAAAGGTGAAAAGGTAAATTATCACTTGAATCCTCTCTTTCAAACCTTGTCATTGGCTTATCTTTCTTAAATTGGAATTATATGGATCCTGTTATTCCTTAAAGGAATCTACCTGAACACAGGTTAGATCCTTTATCAGTCAGTGTCTGGCTCTGTGTGTGAGCTCCCTGCCTGGCATCTTTGGGGTCACCTCATCAACTCTGCGAAACAGTTTACCTGCCTGGGAAGCCCATGCCTCCCCAGCCCTGTCACCAGGCCTTGTACAGAAGGTGTGTGTATAGTCTGACAAGAATTTTTCCATATCATGTGTGTACATCACTGAGGATGGACAGAATTCCATGTGGTGGAATCATCCTTGCAATCATCAGTAGGAGGGTATGAAACATGACCTCAGTATATTCTTTGACAACACTCGTACCTGAAACTTTGTTAATCGTGAAGCGAGAAGAATCTGACATTGGCAAGTCTCTAGGACAGGCCAGTTGGTCCTTACCTTGGGCCTTTTCTGAAGTATCCTGTAATGCTTACCATGACATTCTTAAGCTATGTAGCTTGGAATTTCCTAATTATATAGGTCAACATGTTTTCCCTTCACACTCCATTCCTTAAATTTTGTTGGAGGATGCTGAATTAAGACATGTCTGGGAATGTGTTTTCCATGTGCTATTACGGGGGGCAAATTGAATAAACTATTGTAAATCTGCCACAAAGACAGTGAGATAGGAATTGAGTTCAGGGAATGCAGTGTAAGAGGAAGATGCCTAGAATGTCCTAATCCAGAGTTTGGGATGGAGTTATCCTAACTCAGCATCCTACCTTGCAGCACACCATTTATTATGTGATCTGAAATAGTGAAGACAGCCAGGGCTGCTCCTACAGCTGTAGTATCTGGCTGAAAACAGTCCAGTTCTGAGAAGTCTTACATACACAGTTGGTTGAAATTAAGAACATTCCTTGATAGTATATTGCCCCCCACCACAATTCCTCCCCTGCAGTATATATTTCACTTTTGACACAAGCTGTATTTTTAGGTGAAAAAAAAGTTTAGGTGGAAAAAAAATGTTAGTTTCTATAGTCCAGCTGAACCTAGAGGGACTGCTGTCAGCTTTCAGTCTTAATCACAAAGTTTTGATCCTGAGCATATTAAACAATTGTCAGTTTTTAGTTTTGCCTGTGCCACCAGCATAGGGAGTTTCCTAGCATTTATTTGGGAAACGATTCTTCTGCTTCTGACCTGATCCATTTAGACCTTTATTGCTACTAAGCTGGAAAAGCAGAATTCACAAGTCTGATTTTTTTTACCATTTAATCTCCCAGACAATTAGCAGTATTTACCATGCTAAGCATAGTGCCTCTAAACAAAGCATGTGAGTACCTGTGGTCACTTCTGGTTCTGTTCCCCCACTTATTTTACAAGAGCCTCCTTGCATGAATTCTCTATGCATGGAGCTATTTAAGAGTCAATGAACCCTGCTGCAGCCAGCAGTTCAATCTAAAGAGAGTATATTGACATTTATGAATGTCCTTTCACAAAATTGAATGAATCAGCAGGTTAAAGTCAGGGCTAGTACACCAAGCAGGTAGAAAGCTAGTTAATTTGAACTTTTCTTATAATTGACCAGTACTTGTCACTTCTTAGCTTTGCAGTGGGTATTTTTTTGCTTTTTTGGGGGGATGGAGAAAGGGAGTTGGATGGAGGGCACAATATGCCTGTGATCAGGATTGGCTCACTGACCTTTGGGAGCAAACAAATCTTGTGTTAAATAGTGCCTGCCATGATGGAGCTGAAAGCAGCATTCTCTGAGATTTTAATACCATTTTTCTCAGTGACTCGGCGTTTACACAAGTTTTCAGTAACACTCATTCTCAATGGTGGCCTTGTTACATCGAGAATTAGACCTGAGGAGGCAGAAAGGCTCCAGAACATTCCAGACATGTAGGATATATGGTTTATTGTCAGATTATGTAAAGGAAACTAACAGACTCTGGCTGAGTGTCTTGTAATATGTTATACACAAAATAGGCAGCTTCTTGATAACTTTGCTGGCCAGTTACAAAAAAACAGGTTTTCTCTAGGTTGTGTGTGGCTCCTAAGTATGTTTCCCCCTTTGCTTGTGCTCAGCTTCTCATTTTATTGATTTTTCTTTTGCTTCTAAATCATATTACTATAGGCATCCAACTAACTGTATTTAAATTTCCTTGCCATTGCAGCATCCAAGTGAAAATGTTAATATTTTACCTTCTTTCATGAGAAATTTCTAATTCTATTGATATCTTGTTTTCAGCAAAACAGTTCTTATCCTTTTATTTATCTCATTTCAATTTCCCATTTACTTTAATTAATTGTATGATGAAATTTACATCTTTTTTTGTTGCTGTGGGATTGGCAAGGAAGTCTCTACCTACACAGATTGACATTAGGCTATATTCAAGCCTCTCAAAATTGCCCTTCTCTTCAGTCTAATGTCATTGTTCCCTAAGGTCAGACTGTTCAGGAACATCTAAGCTCTGGCCAGTATAAAGTATGATAGCTTATAAGCCATTTTAGGCATTTTGAATTTAATTATTAGCCTGTGTTCCCTTCATTCCTGTACTCTTGGCTCATCTTAGTACCTCTGAAGAGGTCTGAGCCAAAACTCAAAGTATATTGCAGGCCCAAAGGAGTGAAGTGCCATATTTTCACTGGAACAAGCATTCATGCAAATATTGATATATCTCTGACAAGCTGTGCATCTGAACAGAAGCATCATTGATCAAAATTAGACCATTTGTGTAAATGACCTTCCTGTTTGTATACCTGGCCTTCCCTTATGACTTCATGAGGACAGTTCTTCACTCAAAACTATTATCTCTGATACTTCGGGCATGAAATAGTTGGTTTGCTCTGCAGAATATTTTTGCTGGGAGATCAGCTTCTGCAGCAAGGGACCACCTCCTGTTCTTTAATTTCTCAATAATTCAAACTGAAAAAAATGCTGAGCTCAGCATTTTGGTCAACAAAATGCTGACCAACTTTGTTCGTTACTTACTAAGTGTACAATTTGGACTATCCCTAAATAATACGCTGTATTATTCTCATGGCAGCTTGATTCTTAGCACAGTGTATTTCACAAGTTACAAGTGGACACAAGTTATGTGGAAACCTCCTGTGATTTTAACACATTTTGGTATCTGCTGTGGAGTTGGATTTTCTTTTCTGCTGATCTGAGTGAGATATCTCCTGTGTTTTCTATTTGGTTGCAATTTGTGGTACTTCAGCATCGTATTTAGTTACTCAGAATCTTACAAACATATTTGTTGTTCGCAAATGTCTTTTGATAATGTTGTAAAGGTCCTGTTTTGTCCTCAGTATGTAGAAATTCTTCAGAAAGACAGAATATTGATGACCATAATTGGAATCATTACATATATGCTGAATATACAAACCTATTTTCTCTCTCAAAGAGCCTAAAAAACCCCTATGTTTTCTGCTTTTATTTCTTTTAAGCAGACTAAGTGCCCATGAAATATTTTAAATTGAAATCTAAACAGAATTAAATATTTTGATTTAACATTAAACCAATCCTTGCTGTGCTAATTGGTCATTGGTTAATGCTGTACGTAAAGTAGGGACCAAAAAGTCAGAGGCAGATTGCTTTCAAATGTTAAAATGCCTGTTGATGCACACCATGGAGAAATTTATTGCTATTCAACTTCATTAATTTAAATTTTACTTAAGGAAAAAGACATTTAAAAGGCTATTTTGGGATTGGTGGAGATAGATTTATGCAATGTATTATTGCCCTAGGAAAATATTTGTAATAGAGTGATATGAAAAAAGATCTCCTGGAGAACAAGTGAAGTGTCTGAACTGTTCTTTCTGCCTGTTTTCCTCACTAGTCTTTCTTTCCTGCTAGTCTGACTTTCCTCTTAAAATCCAGTTTACTTGATTTTGCCTAAACCATATCTATTGTACTATGCAGCCTGGAGAATGGTTCATTTCTGGCCCAGTCTTTGTTGCTGAGGTTATTGATAGGGACCTAGAAGCTGGAATTCAAGAAAAAGAAGAAAAGTGAGCAAAATATGGCTGGCTGTCTGTTATGACAAAGTCAGCCACTGCCAGTATACTTAGTGAAATAAAATCTTACAGTAAGCAGAAGGAAAGACTTCATGCTTACCAACCTAGGAATTTATGGATAGTCCTACTTATGTCTTACTATCTAATCATCCAAGTTATCAAATTAAAAAAAAGGAAAATGTCATTAGGAACACAACATTTTTTTCTTATTAAAAATTCTGAAATGTGACTTACTGTCTTTTTTACCATATTTGCCATTCCAGTATTCATCGCAATCCTGAGTTTAAGTCTTTCTGAGGAGTGGAGATGGTGGCAGCAAATCTTCACCAGTCTGAGGTGCTCAGAGGTGTGGGGTTTGTCACACTTCCCCAGTGGGGCCATTCCAGAGCTGAAACAGGAGCAGGGGAGCCAGCAGTCACTGGCACTGGTGCAGGAGTTAAACCAGAGACACCCAGCTCAGGCCTTGGTGAGGCTGAGCTCCTGCACTGATGGGACAGAAGACAGCTGGGGGCTTCTGCTGGAAGTAACAGGGATGATACTTTCCCATCTATATACTCCCTGCTGCTCCCACAGTACCAGGGAAGCTCTGGAATGATGCTGCCTATGGGATATGTTTTCTTTCTCCTAACATATTCTCTGAATGTGAATTCATTTTTTTCTTTTTTTGCTAACAGACACATTTTTTTACCTGCATATTTCTGGTAATATTATGTTCTGGTTTGTTTGGGACAGAGTTCATTTTATTCACAGTAGCCAGTATGAGGATGTGTTTTGGATTTGTGTTGGAAACAGGGTTGATAACACAGGGATGTTTTCATTATTGCCAAGCAGTGCCTGCACAGTGTCAAGGCCTTTTCTGCTCCCTACCCCACCCCACCACCGAGGGGCTGGGATTGCAACAATTTGGAAGAGGACACAGCCAGGACAGGTGACCCCAACTACCAAAGGGGTATTCCACACCCTACACATGGTGCCATGCTCAGTATATAAAGCAATGGGAAGAAGGAGGAAGCGGGGGACATCTGGAGTGACACCATTTGTCTTCCCAAGTCACCATTATATGTGATAGAGCTCTGCTTTCCTGGGGATGGCTGAACATCTGCCTGCCCATGAGAAGCTCTGTTGAAAAGGATTTTCACTGTCACCCTTAGTAAGTCCTGACAGTAGACTTACAGCTCATGGTTCTACTTTTGGCTGTTGTTATGCTGTGTGTACTTCATAACCTATAAATATCAGCCTTGTACTACTACTGTTCACACCTTACAAAGCTGTTTTCCTGGCAACTTATCCTTTACTTTTGTGAAGGACTTTAAGACCTGCAGAAGGAAAAGAAAATGCCATTAATAAAAAAATATTAAAAACGATTTTCCTATTTTTTTGTTTTAGTCTGTGATATTGTTTATATGAATACTATTAGATACCTGTATTAGCTAATGTTTATATTCATGAAGGCATGAAAAACCTTTCAGCCTGTGGTTATTAAAATCACAACTAGAAGATAGAAGCATAACTTTCAGATCTATTTTGCAGTGGAAAAATAATTGTCTTCAAGGTGGGGAGTCTGTCCGCAGTTAGTGGAGCAGAAGTGTAAACATACCTTGGTTAATTGACTAGTAAGTCATACAGGCTAAAGGCTTCCTGGTGTGTAGCAGGCTGTGTAGTTTTAGACTATACAGTGTATAAAAATACACCGCTGAAGGTAACAAAGTGGTACTGGTCTATTAAAATACTGGCAAATGGCAGAAGGGAACAGAGGATGCATAGATAAGAGAGTGACTCTGTGGGTGATTAGATAAGGTAACCTTTACCTCTCACAGTGCCAGTGGATTCGTGTTATTCACACGTAGAGGATTTTGGCCTATTTTTGGGACAGAGCTGCTTAATATCTTTATCCATGGTCTGGGTGAGGGGATGGAGTGCATGCTCAGTAAGTACAAGTCCTGTGATGAGTGACTGTGCGAACTCGAGGTATTTAGGCTGGAGAAAAGAAGTCTCAGGGGTGACCTTATTGTTCCCTACAAGAGCCTGAAAGGAGGTTGTAGGCAGGTGGGGGTCAACCAGGCAGCCAATGACAGAACAAGAAGAAATGGCCTCAAGTTGTACAACCGAAGGTTCAAGCTGGACATCAGGAAGAATTTCTTTGTTGTAAAGGTGGTCAGTCCTTGGAATGACTTGCCCAGGGAAGTGGTGGAGTCACTCTCCCAGGAGGCATTCAAGAAACAACTGGACACGGCACTGAGGGCTATGGTCTCATTGACGTGGTGGTGTTCACTGAAAAGTTGGACTTGATCATCTTAGAGGGGTTTTTTTAACCTTTAAGATTCTGATACAACTCTCGTTGTGTACTTCTGGCCAATCTTACTGCTCCTTTCTCAACTTCAGAAAGGTTAATAACTTCATTTCAGATCAGAATACTGACATTATTCTTGCTGGAGAATGTTCTTTTCTTGGTAGAAGTAGAACACCTAATGTTTTGCTTTGTTTTTAAATGAACACTATATGGTTTCAGTAGTTTTGTTATATTCCCCTGGCATCCAAATGATTTTTATTTTAATTTTTTTAAACCTTATACTTCACATTATTTAGCAAAATTTCTGTGTTTGATGTTTTCTTATGTCGTTTTTAAGACTTATGGCTAAGACCAATTTACAGCTGCTGAGATCTTCCATAACTCTCCTGATCAGTCAGTCATTTGTCTCTCAAAATTTTCTTGTAGATTGCTAATGGCTCGAGGTTTGGTTTCTCTGTGGGGATAGAAGGGAGGGAGAGGAATTTAAGTGGTGTCTTTCAAAAATATTGTGGGCATACGACTTTATACAAACCTGTATTACATGTTGAGCTTTCTCAGTGTAGAACTGAAAATGGACACTTGGTTTTAGTCTTCTGTTGCAATGAATTCCTTTAAAATTAGTGGACTTGCTTTCATGGAAATGTGGATGTGCAAGTATTTGTCTGATGAAGGACTTAATTGATGTTATAGGTGTTTAAAATGCATTTATTTTGCTGATTTTCATGTTACACGTAAGGCATCCTCCTCCACAGTGGTTGCATTACTAAAAAATTAGGTAGAATATGTTTTTCTATTGAGTCTGACATGAGCTGAGTAGTTGTTAACCTCAGAAGTCTGTAGAGCTTCTAATTGATCAATTTGTTTTGTAGGGTGAGATGGGTGTGAAAGGACCGGACGGAGTTGCAGGTCTGCCTGGTGAAAAGGTATGTTCATATTTGTTGATATGTGATTTAATTCATGGGAAGTGCTCACTATGTCATTATGAAGCACAGTGGCTTCTCTGTAATTGTGAGTGAGCAGAAATGGGAGGATAGAACATTTCTGTTGCAACATCAATGTCTTTACTGCACTGCCATGTTTTTGTAGCACACGTGAAGAGCTGTTCAGATCCATAGTATTCTCTGCTGCTGTGCATGTTTGGTGGGGTTTTTTTCCCCAGTGGGGGTTATATACAGAGCTAAAGGAAGCTACTTGTCCAGTTTGTGGTCTGCAAGCTTAGATAAGAACTCTTGTGAGCTCAACAGTCTGCTTGGTAGAGCTTGAGATAAACACCAGTGACTTCTTAATTGAAGATTTGGAATAGCCATGGCTAAGTAGGCATCCCAGCCTACTGGTGTATTCAAGGATAACTTTCACTTCATTTCAGAATGTTAGTGTGCAAAATAAGACAGTTGTATGCTCTTCTTTGGTTCGGTGCTACTTACCTGTATTAGAGGAAGCCTATAACTCTAATATTTAGCATCTTCAGTATAGAGACAGCCCTCATAACACTGAGGGAACAGCTTGTTGTTGTCAGGCTTAAAATCTGTGGGTTTGCAGGACATGAAATTATGGAATTGTCTCTTATTTTTACTTACTATTTCTGTCTCAAATTGTGATTTTTTAAAAGTGGGAGGTAGATGTATATGAGCAAAGTTAAGAGCAAAAATCAAGGTATTTGTTGCTGATGTTAAGTTATATTGGTAGAAAAATGGAGAACAGGCTGAAAAGATGTTCAAAGGAATCTGCAACATTGAAGAACTGAATTGTCAAGTGGTGTGTAGAACTCAGAGAAAGCAATAGGCAAGTGATGCAGATGAAGAGAAAAACAAAGGAAGCATTATGCATTTCATGCCAGAGTGGACTAGCTATTACTATTCAGGGAAGTGATCACAGAATTACAGATCAAGGACTGTGAAACATGGACTGACTGTTTAGGACTAGTCAAATAAACAAACAGTATTTAGGAATCACTAGGAAGAGAATAGGGAACAAAGCAAAAGCATTTTAATGTCACTATTTTTAATGAATCTATCTGTATTATGCTGCAACTTGAATGATGTATACAGTTCTGGTTCTCACATCTCAGTGTGAATATAATAATACCAGAAAAGATTCAGGGGTGTCAGGAGTGCTCAGGAGCACCAGACATCTTCCAATTAAAGCGTGACAATGTGGACTTCAATCTGAAAAAGACACAATTAAGAAAAAAATGTGTCATGTTCTGTTCTCTGTACAGAATGGAGCAGAAGAGATTAATAGGGATTTAATTACCTGTTTTATTCTTCAATATGTGAATTAGAGCATCAAACCTATCTGATAGCAGGTTCAAAAAGGATAGAAAGGGCTCATTCTTCCTGTTACAGTACTGTTACAGTATTACAGTTTGAACACTACCACAGAACTTGAAAAGTCTGAAAATGTATTAGAAAATTAATGGAGTAAAATTCCATGGAGTGTGTCAGTCTGCTTGGACTTCAAGAAAGGCTGGAATCTGTGAAAGCCACAGGAGAAGTCTTTATGGCTGCACTGTTGTTATATTTTTCTGTAGACATCTGTTGTAGCCACAATTGTAGTCCTGTAATTGACTGGAGAAACCTTTGTTTTGATCCAGATAGACAGTGTTTTATTTTACTGTACTCTTAGATGTGAATTAATGGAAAGAGTTATTGTAAAGTGTTGTAGATTGAGATTGATCTAGAATGAAGCTATGTTTTCCCTTGGCTCTTTCTATAGCTCCTACTCTGATGTTATCTTGCTTTAAGCTTACCAGGCTATGTTGCTTTTCCAGTCCAAGTTATTATTATTAGTTTCCATGGTTAATATTGTTTGGGTTTTTTTGCTAAGTGCCTTGCAAATTCATTGTCAGGCCAAATCCCAAAGCTCCTGTTAGTTTACATGAAGCTCAACAGTCAGATCTTATTTAATATTCAGACATTGTACTTTTTCTGAACATTACAACTGTTTTAATTCAGCCTATATAAAATACCATTGCTGCAAATTAAAAATGAGCTACCATGAAATACGAAAGTGTCAAAGCTTAAAACTTCTAAAATAAAAAAATAAAGCCAAGTATTTTGTACATGCATAGCTAGATGAAGAAACTGAGACCAGCTATCCAGCTTCTGCTAGCCTGAGTGGTTATGTCTGTGTGGAGTAGTGCAGTGCTGTGTGTGTTAGCTCTTTCTGGAGCTAGAATGAATATTTTCCTCATGTTGTGAAAGGTGCTAACATGTTCTCTCCCAGGTAATGCATCAAGAACTATATACATTTGTAGAGTCTTTTATTTTTGTGCTCCCTTAATTGTGGTGTTCCGGATGCTAACACTGTACGTAGAGTTAAAGACAATGAAGTGGAGGAGCAGCACCAAACCTGTCTGAGTTGAAGAAGCATTTGGACAACACCTTCAGGCACAGGGTGGGATTCTTGGGATGTTCTGTGCAGGGCCAGGACTTGGACTTGAAGATTCTGATGAGTCCCTTGCAACTCAGCATATTCTATGATAAAAATAGTCTAAGCACTGTTGTTTGCAAAGGCATCTCCTACATTTCAACATGTTGTGGTGCAGATTGTGCAGTGCTGGGAGAGCATTATGAGGAGCTTCTGCTGTTTCTGTATCCTTTTAAAGTCTTCAGCACACGTTATATATTGTTGGAGATGTTAAATTGCTCAGTATGGCTTTTCTTATGTTTTTGCGCTGTGTATTTCTGAACTCTGTGCAGATGTGCCCCTGAGTCACTAGTTAGAAAGAGGAAGAAGAAAAAAGAAATTATAGGGGTTTTTATTTAATTTAACTGAAGTTTGAGGCTTCAAAGAACAGAGGTGCTCTTGGTATTTCTCCCAAAACCTATCCACTGCAATACTCCTTTGCTTATACTTCATTCCCAGGGGAAAAATAAGAATAAATAAGCAATAGATTTTACTCATGTTGCTATGCACAAGCAACAATATCAATTCATTTGACCTATTTTAGATGTTTACCTTAGTATGAGATAAACTTGGCTGTTGGAAGTCCTGTTTTTTTGGACTGATTATCCCAAACATACCTGACATAGTGAAAAACTTAACTACAATAATACTATACAATGGACTTTATTACTTGAGAGGATCTTAACAGGAGAATCTCCCAGTGCTTGGTGCTCATATACTTAATTTTCAAGATATGAATAAATGGTGAGACATCTGTGAGTCTTCATATGGGGCCTTGACTTTCAAGGATCTTAAGTGAGAAAGTTGTTCAGTCTGTCTTCAAATGTGACACTTTGCCTTCTGTCACTTTCAAGACTTACTGTCACTGACAACATAATTTCCCATTCACTAAATGCTGCAGTGAATTTGCCACAGTCTGCTGGCTAAATAGGTGCACACGTAAGTGGTGTAGACTTCTAAGAGGCTCTTGCCAGTTAGGAGGTTGGATGTGCTGAAGGCTACTACAGAGAATAGAGTTTAAGGCTTGGTGACTTTAGGGTAACATAAGAATCGCCTCAACACCATGAAGAAAACAGAGGAATGTTCTGGCCATAATTCAGCAGTTTTGTGGATTTTTCTGATGCAGTTCTTGTAAGCTGCCAAAGTAAAAAAATGAGGTTTTCATCAACTAGTGGCACACCACAAGATGCCTGTTGTCTCATCTGCCTTTGAGTTAAAAGAAGTCAGTGTCGTGGTGCTTATGACCAATCTAAAGAGTCAAGAATCTAATGCAGACCTTGTGGAGTCCTACCTCAGGCCCCCAAAGTCACAATACAGTAAATAGTCGGCACCATTACATATGTGACTGTCTATTTGATGTCCAGCTATCTAGTTCCTTCATCCACATCCTTTTTCAGGAAACTGTCTTGAGAGATTTTTTTCTTCTAAATAGTAAAACCTACTTGGACCAATAGGACAAACTCTTGAGATTATCAGAGGAGATAATTCTGAGGTATTTGTTTATAATTCTAAAATAAGAGGGTAGTAGTCTTTCTTTGGAGGAAAATTTACTTCCTTTGTAGACTATCAGAAGAGATGGAATACAGTGGCACAATCCCTTTCCTGCAATTGGGACTGATTTATAGTTCAGCCTTCTGGACACATTTCTTCAAGGTATCTGTCAAACCATGATACAAAAACAACTGGAAGTTGTGGTTTGTCAGAATCCCTATGTGTGTGAGACCTTAGGCTCTGTCCTTCTGGCTATGCTCAGTAAAGGCTCTGAGAACAGAAGAAATGTGTTGAAGGAAGTGCTGTGTTAGCCTACTTTTTGGTGATTAGCAAGTGAAATTGCCTCTGAATACACTTCTGAAGCCTTTTAGTGTAACTAGATTGTAGCCAGAGTGCTAGTTATGGTGTGAGAAATTAGATCTGTCCCTGAAGTGGAGGTTTGAGGTGACTGGACTGATTTAACATATATTATGACCTAGGCTCCAGAAATTAACCAATCCTGATCTAGCAATTAGACTCATTATGGCTACAAAAACTGATTGCTCAGCCATTAAGAATGGTCTTAACCTATCATTGTTGTGTACAGGGTAACATCACTGACATAACCTGAGCAAGGTCAATACATCACTGGAGAGTATTTCTATTTTTAAAAGTTTATTTATTTTCCTAGTATTCCTGTACTACTGAAATGGAGATACAACATTCCTGTTTGTGTGACCCACAGGCTTCTCCCTAACTGAAGTCATAATGTCATTGTACTTCCATACAGGTTGAATGTGTGCAGGTCCTTTCCACAGCACCCACTGGGGGATTGTTACAGACTTTCCTGGTATGTTTGTGTTGGGTCTCTGCACAAAGCATATCGTGTGATGGATCCTTCCACTACTTACAGAGGGCTTATAAAAAGAGAGAGAGAGCTACCTTTTACACGGGCAGATAATGATAGGACAAGGGGGAATGGTTTTAAACTGAAATATGAGAGCTCTAGATAACATGTCAGGAAGAAATTCTTTACTCAGAGGTTAGTGAGGCACTTGAACAGGTTGCCCAGAGAAGTTGTAAAGGCCCCATTCCTGGAGGTGTTTAAGGTCAGATTGCATGGGGTCCTGAGCAACCTGGTCTAGTGTGTGGCATCCCTGCCCATGGCAGAGGGGTAGGAACTAAATAATTTTCAAGATGTGTTTCAACTCAAGCCTTTCTATGATTCTATGATCCTCCCTTTATGCTGTACTTCCAGGCCTTCCACACAGTCTGACAGCACTGAGAACCATGATTAGAAGATCAAGTCCTCAAGCCTTAAAAATGTGTTAGACATTTTCTGAGGATAAGGAGGCATAAAAATTCTACCAACCACCTGATCTCAGTGTTCTCACTTACAGAGAGACCGTCTTTTACTTTCCTTCATGAACTTTCTGTAAACTTGAACAAGCTGGGTTTAATTTTCCTCTGTATAGTTGAGATTTTTCTTTTTCCTACACTTCTTTTGTCACTTATCCAAATAAGTCAAGTCCTTTCCTTGCCTTTGCTTCTGGCTCTATAATGCCATGGCAACAAAGCTCCAAATTGAAAGTTTATTTAAGTTCTGGATGCTAAGTGATGGAGTCTTGTTTGGCTTATGGGGTTATTTTTTGCTGGTCTGTGATGCCTTGACAGTCAAAATTAATTTCTCAACCATTTTGGCATATACATTTTAGGGGATAGACAATCTCTGTGTACTTGAGAAGTTTAGCAGGAGAGTTCCTGGTTCTGAGAGATGGGCTGCCACCTGGGGCAGGTACTTTGATACAAAGTATTAAGCGTTTTGGAGGGTTGGGGACCTTATGACTCTCTCCAAGTACTTGAGACGGGATTGTAATGAGTGTTGGTTTCTTCTCCCACGCAGCAAGTGACAAGATAAGAGGAAATGGGCTCAAGTCACACCAGGGAAAGTTTAGATTTTATACTAGGAAAACCTTCTTCACCAAAAGGGTGATCAGGCATTGGAATAGGCTGTTCAGGGAAGTGGTTTGAGTCAACTTCTCTAAAGAGAAGTGTTCCAAAAATGTGGCATTTGGTGACATGGTTTAGTGGTGGAGATATCAGTATTAGGTTAATGGTTGGACTCAATCCTAGAGGTTTTCTCCAACCTTAACGATTCTATGGCTTATGTGTGTTACGAGTCTTGCTAGCCAGAAAGGCCTTATGCTTCTGAGAGTGTGCTGATGGCAGTAGGGCTCAATGGACTCAAGCTAAGGAAGGTAAATTATTTGCTCTGTTCCTGGCCTTTCCATATTTTTCTAATTTTTCTATTATAGTTTTTTTCTTCATTATCAGAGACTACATTCTGAAAAATGAAATTGATGTAGGCAGCAAGATAATTCAGAAAATTCAGATTTACCTAATTAAGCTGGATTTTTCAATTTCCCTTTATCCAAACCTCTATAGTAATTGCTTTCTCATGGTACAATGATACAATTCATAGTGATGGAGATCATGTGTCTGTGTTTCTTAAACTACATTTTGTGAAATACTTGTGGCAGCATTCACTTTGAATAGTTGACTTTTAAGTGACTTAACTTTATTGTTTTAGGTTTTTTTCCACTAATTTTTTGCAATTTAAATTATGAACACTAATCCTAAAATATTAAATATATTGAGTAAGCTTTTTAAAATAGCTGGTCTTGTATGTAAGCTTGAAAGAGTGAGATATTCAATATGCTGTGCATTTGCTACTACACCCTATAGATCCTCCTGCAATATATTAATAAAATAGTTTAGATTAAAAAGAGAAATAAGTGCTTATGTAAATCAAAAAGAGTTTATTTCTACACAAATTAGATTTATATTTAGAGAATTTACCAAATTAAACTAGGTTTGTCCATTCCCCTTTATCCAAACCTCTATAGTAATTGCTTTCTTATGATTCATAGTACACAATTCACAGTATACAATTCACAGTGATAGAGATCATGTAAAATCACATGTAAAATGGGATGGAGATCAAAGTCAGGCCAGAGAAAAAAACAAGTATACCTTTCAAGAGTTCTAGCAACTGTATGAGTGCTAGTTGTACTTTGCTTATTGAAAATGAGATTTACATCAACTGAGTTTTACATGAAACTGTTCAGCAGGTAACTGTAAAAGGATTAGTCCTCCTTTTTTTCAAGCACATGTATTTGTGATGATGATCCAAGAAAATGTACATGACTCACATATTTTGTGAGCTAGAAGATAATAGTACTGGAATAAATAATGCTGCTTGTAGTGTTGTTTTTTTTAATTTAACTGTGTCCTATGGTTATCTGGAACTTTTGTTTTCTCAAGTCCAGTATCACTGTGCTGTCTTCAGTTTTAACTGACTTGGAAACCAAACACTGATGATTTCAGTTTTGATAAATTTGGTTATCCTTTTGGAGTAGGGTTCTCTTTATATTTGGAACAGGTAAGGAAATAATTAGTAAAAGGCTACTTGAAATGGGATATAAATACCATTTGTGGTATGAATGCTATCAAGACAGCTTCCTGAACAGTCCACTTTGCATTGCCTGCTGGGAAGAGCTCTCCTTTCCCTTAGTGGTACCTGAGAAAATCAGTTTGAAAACAGTTGCTATATAAGATTATTTTTTCAATTTAAAACATGGCTTAGAAATGCCTAGTGCTTTGTTTTCCGACATGATTTAATTTATATACATGAACTTAAAATTTTGAAAAATAAAAAAAATTACATGCCAGTGTAGCATGTGACTTCAAATTGCTTTCAGAGATGTTTTTAATACCTGTCTCCGTACTGAGTTACTACAGGGTCAGGGCTTCAGGGCTAGCTGTGTCATGAAATCCACAACTGAGAACTTGTTAAATGTACATCTAAATCAAAACATCATCGTGAACATCCTTATGACCATTGATCTGTTTTCCCCATTGCTCCAGCTAGACTATACAAATCCTAGAATTTTCCAGGGCATATTTGACTTTGCAGAAGAGCCATGGATATTTGGCTTGTTATGCCAGTTCAGCATATGCTTCTGGAGCATTAATCACTCACGTAAATGTACAAATCCGAGGAGGCATTGGTGTTGAGTTTTCAGTAATGCAGTCTTTTCCTTGCAGCTGTCTTGAAAGATCTCTGGACATACTGCCTTCCACATTTCATGTCCTGTACAGATCCTTGACAGGGATCAGGATATTTCCAAAGTAGTTCATCAGTGTCTTTGAGAAAACTTCCAAAATGCATGTGGAGCACTGGATAGGTACTGCTTAAAGCCATCTTACTCAGTTTATCTGTCTTTTATTCTGTGCCATCCAATTTATGACCTCCTATCCCTGCTAATCAGTTATATTTCAATATTCTTAGATCAGGTGTGGACATGAATTGTATTATACAACTTCTGAAAAATCTTTGTGCTGCTTTGCTCTGGAGTCTCTAACAGAAACAAAATAACATAATCAGTAACATAGGAAAAATATTTGACATCAGAAATCTTTTCAGAGTAAGAGTGTTGTGAGCTATAAGCATGTGGTCCAATTGGAAACTTTATTACCACTAAGTTTAAAGCCTTGAGCTTGAGAATTGCTGATGATGGTAAATCAGGCAGTTGGATGCCATCTATTGCAGCAAAAAAATTTCTACAAGTTTTGTATTCTTTTTGTGTTTACAGTGATATCTTAGTGTAAAATAAATATACATCTTATTTTAAGAGATTGACACATATGAAATAGTAGTTCTCAGTAGATTTGTGATACACAGATATGCTTAAAAATAAAATGAAATAAATTATCTTACTTGGAAAATATACTTTAGATCATTATGTTTTCCAAAACTTGTTTCATTGCTTCAGCATGTATGGTTCTTGCCTGCTTGCTTTTGCTCTCTCCTTAGCATTACAAGAAAGTGTTTTTTCATAGCCTTTGATCATAAATTTGATTCCAGAGAGCTGTCTGCTGTGCTGACTTATTTTTGCCTTATTAGGTTATTTTTGCAGTTCACAACTTCAGGAACTGTTGTGCTCCCTGGTTTTTCAATTCCTAAAGCTAAAAGACAGCATTTCAGTTCAGTTCTTGAGAGAAAGCTCTATGGAATCAAATTACCTGACATGCAGTGACATTGCTGGAGTGTTATTTTCATTCTGGAGGGAATGGTGCTGGGGGCTGCTGTAGGTGTTGGTGAGCAAAGACTCCATTTTTTAATTAAAGGATCGTTGCTTTTTGAGGGAAAGGAAATATGCTTCAGTCTCATCTGAGGAAAGTTACAGCATTGTCTTCTGTGCTCTCATGAGTTCCCTCAAAATCAGATTAGTATATCTCAGTAGAACAAGAGTACAATTGTGATTTTGGAGCCAGACATTACTTGTATTGCTTGGCATCAAAGCCGTGGTCTCCTGCAGGCAATTGACACTGGTGAGATAAGATGGGAGGTATATATACCCTCTGGTATTTGCATTGGAACTGCAATAACCAGCAGGACGTGGCTGGTCATGGGGGCCTGGAGTGCAGCAGCCGCCTTTGTGATGTGATGTGAGGTGTGACCAAAGCAACCAAAGGTCACCATTCATTTTTGCGGGGTCTGGGGTGTTGGGAGCAAAGCAGAGCATGGCACAGTGCCATGCAGGGCAGGCCTTTGTTAGCCTGTTACGTAACGTGGAAGTAAAATATAATGCAGTTGTTAAATAATGCAGTCATTAAATGCAGCCCTTTGTTCTTTAATCAGAGAGTCATGAATACTGTAGCTGTGAGTCTGCCTGGCTCTGGGGTTCTTAACTGTGTTTGAAAAGCCTCAATCAGGACCTTATACAGCTTGAAAGGGCAGGGGGAGACTTGAAGATCCTTCTTCAACTGCTCACAAATTGTATTTATTGGATTTTTTCTAGAAGGTTTCTGTGGCACATAGATTTTAGTCTTGTCTGGTTTTTTCCCTTCATTTTTGAGGGTTGGAGACTGTAGATTTTGAAACTGATATTCTGAACTTTCCACATCTCCTCAGAATGCAGAGCTTTAAGAAAAGTACCCATTATGGCACTGTAAAAGTTGGCAGCAGTGTGTTGCAGGAAATGGACTAATTGGGGAGGAAGGAACTTTATCACTCTACTGCCACATTGTACATCTTGTCTGACATATTTTGCTTAGTTTTGTTTGTCGTCTTTTAAAGCACTAGGTGTTGAACTTTACAGAATACTAGATTTTTTGATCTGATGAATCATTGATCTATATTAGGATAATTATGGATATTGTTATTGTGCTTCAGTTAAATTATATATAAGAGTATTTTCTGCCTGGATAATAACTCCTATTATGAGTAACACATTGGATTTTTACCCTCCTCACTAAATGACAATCAATGCAAAACCAGCACAATTTTTTAAAAAAAATCTTTATTTCATACAGTAGAAAGTTTATACATAGTACAAATTATACAGAGGTTGTAGATAATACTGTTGGCTGTGATGACTTGTGGCCTGTTAAGTCTCCTTTGCCATTTTTATAGTGGGAGAGTTATATTATTAAAATTTTAATAAATCCAGCTCATATGTGCATTTTTAATGTCAATGAATATGTTTCTTGTCTCCAAACCCACTAAAATTGTAGCCTGGGTTTTATATTCCAAATTCAATGTAAATTGCTTTTAAAAATTCACAGATATCAAATTGTTGGAAATAAAAACTCCATTTTATTAGTATAGTAAAATCATTCACAGATATTCCAAACCAGAATGTATTTTTATTTTTTTAGTTCTCCCTGCTAGCCTGTGTTTATAAACACCTTAAGATCCATACTGCATGTTTCAAGTCTGAACCAATTAAATCAATGTGACATGCTGAGGCTGGGCCAAGTCTTGTCTAATCAGCAGTCAGCACTGTTGCTCTGGCATGAGGCTCCCAAAAATAGAAACACAAGAAGTCAAACAAGTAAGTGGAAGGGCACTGAAAGAAAAAGTGCTGCTAATTCCACTGTTGACTTTTTGTCTAATGGATTCTTGTTCCCAGGCCACACTAAGTAAAGCAACTGGCACGGGGTGTGCTCCTGCAGATGGCTTGGCAGTGACACACGTGGCCCAGCTGAGAGACAGGTGTTTGATTTGTGTTTAACAAGTATCTCACACAAGACAGACTTTTTTTTTTTTTTCAGATACTGAGAAGCTAGTCAGCTAATGCTTTTTCTTCAGAGTCAACACCCCTTTCACTATGCTCCCTTTCTATTGTGAATGACAGTTCTTCTGATTGTCCCACACACGTGAAAGTAACATGATGTTACTTTGAAATAAGACTCTAAACAGGAGAAATTAATTCATGATTAACTTTAATAGTTGTAACCTGTTACCTTTACACAAGGAAGATGCACAGCATGTTACTTCTAGCTATTGGCAATAATGTCTCAAGAAATAATTATTTAGCTGTCCACCTCGCAGAATGAAAATTAAAAGTATGAATGGAAGGAGAATCCAAACTTCTGGGCTGTGGCCATTATACTGTGTGTTAGGGTGTCTTCCATAACATAACAAGGTTTTGGGACTTTCTCAGACAGAGTAGTGCAAACCTGAAGTAGAAGAAATTCCCTGTGCAGTGGAGCATACAGTATTGATAGAGGTGCACCCAAGGCCATGAGGGAAGAGGAAAGGTGGGAAACTATTTAACAGATGGGAATTGTGTACCATGTGTACAATGCTGTTCCTTAAAAAAATTTTGTAGGTTTGTTGTAAGCTGCATTACAGCACACTGCATAATTGGAGAGAAATTGTCTCATTGGAAATCTAGGGGGTGGGAGGGGATTGGGTTTTTTTTAATGAGAATAAGACATTTGTTAGTCATTGTCATTACAGCAACTCTGCTAGCAAAAGCAGCAATGAAAATCAAAGAGTAGCAGGATGATTTTGCCAATCATCTTTGATTAATGGGGACCTAAGCAGGTAGGATGTGTAATGTAAGAGTGGATGTGGCCAGTTTGTCTTCCCCATGCCATTTCTCCATACTTTTGTCTGAACATTTTTGTCTTCTGGTATCAAGTCCAGGAGTTGGTAAAAGGTAAGATTTCCAGATCTATTAAGAAAAATGCATGACTCTCTGCAGTGACAGGGTTATACTGCCAGTGTTGTCAAACAGCCAGAAGAAATACCACCCTCTAGAATACGCTGTACTGACAGTACTTCTGCTGAACCACAGAAGAATGAGAAAGGAATGCAGCTGGAGAAATGGGTGTCAGAGTATTGTTGATTCTCTAAATAAACATTAGGCTTTAATGAGGGGATGGTTAAAAACTCACACAAAAAGCTCATGTCCCTCGGATAGCGGACAAGTTGTTTTCTGTGAGGCATCCCAGATGCAGTATGCAGAGTAAGCTAATAAGCCTCAAACAGGTTAATAAAAGGCCTGAAAGATAAAATTACAGCCCTACTAGGCTGAGATGTCATCATTACCTGCAGAGGTGCTCAGAATTTATGGAAACGGAGACTTACCTTCGGGAATAAGAACTCCAGAACTCCTGTGCTGACAGTAGATCTGCTGATTCTGGATTCCCAGGTTAGTCTAGGTGAGTTGGAGTATAGATATGTGGTTGGCATATCCTCTTAATCTGTCTCCAAAACACAGTAAAGCACTGTTTTGAAGTGAGGAGAGACATTTCTTGGAAAAGCCTTAAAAATCTGTGTGTAAGTCGAGACCTGGAAACCATACCTTGAACTGCTTTATTTATCAGTGGTTGAAAAGAGGTTTGCAGCTACAAGCACACCAACCATATGGCATTTCAAGGAAAGTACTGATATGACAGTTGTTAGATCAGAAATTTCAGTCTATATGCAGTTCTACTTATTTCTGATTTACCGTAAATGATTACTTTTTCTACTGCTTTTTTTGCATTTCATATCTGTTAAACATTGAAGGTTAAACATTCATGTCTGGTTAAACACTGAAGTTAGTATTTAATGGTTTGTGAGACTGACTTTTAGTGTAAACTTACATTTGTACCAGCTGAGAATCTGCCTCCTGAATCTTCAGATTGTGGAACTGGATAGCAATGATGATAATGAAAATGATAATAGTTCTCTTATGAAAAATAGCTTCTGAGATGTAATAGGTTGACCAATGCTGTTTACATTCCTAATATAAACCTGGGGGTCCAAATATTATGTTGAGTATAATAGTCATAATATATTATATTATATTATCTTTGAAAGACCTCAGCAATACATTCATATTGAATAATGCTTTTTAACATACATTTAGAATTATTGCATTTCAAATATTATTTGAGCAAGGCCAATTAGATTATTTTCCAGTGCTGTTGAAGCTTTAATAGGATTTGGATTTGCTTTAACACTATGTTATGGTTGGATTAGCAATAAATTAATAGATGGTGTGTAGGTCAGGCAATTTTCCTTTTGACAGATCTGCTGTAAGGGAAAAAACATAGTTGCAATAAACTATGAGTTGTCCATGAGTATAAGATCACTTCAAACTTTTTTCAGTTGTGTTGCTTCAGATAACAGAAATATCCAACTGGTTAGACTTAATTTTTTAGACTGTTCGTCTATAAAACCTTATGAATATTTGAGAATTTTTTTCAGCAAGAAGCCTATTTGCATTTTCTCTCTATGGGAAGTGTTCTTGTGAATTTTATTTGCATTTTTTTATGTTCTCTGTATGATGTTGTAGGTCAAATTAACTGGATTTTTATCCACCCCATGTTTAATTTGTGTCCACACTGCATTTTTAAGTTGACACCTCTTCAAGGACATGCAGTAGCAGTGAATACCACTTGTAACTGCCAAAGGCAGAAAGAAGATCTACTGATAGCAGAGGCCCTGCTTCTGCTGATACGTTTTTGGTGGCACAGAAACCAGTCCTTGACATATGTCCCAAAGGCTTCAGTCAGTTTATTACCAAAGGAAAAAAAAAAAAAGGCAGTATATCTGGCTGTAGTTTTGCAAGACAATAAATGGAGTGATCCTTTCATCTTTGGTTTTTCAGAACAACTTCTCTGACTTCATCTGTTGGGTAGAAGTAATTTGTGGGAGGAAAATATAGGAAAAGCTTTTGGCTTAGGTACTTTATGTATGAAAATATATTTTATGTATTTGAATATAGATATTGTGTGAGTTGCATGCTTTTTGAGACATGCTCATAGTACAAAAAGGGAACAATGCCAACTAGAGGGAGTGCAGTCTGGAGTAAGGAGCCCTGTGGCCATATTCTCTGATGCTCTGAGCTGGCCACAACTGCTGATTCTTTAGTCTGAATACAAAGCACCAAAACCCAGATTTTCAAGTGTCATTTAATTTGGAGTATATTATATCCAATTGAATGAATAGGCAAGCCAGTCTTGTCCCAAAGATGGGTAATGGGAAGTGATGGGAATGAGGAAAAATTGTTGCCTTCTGAAGCCAATTTTATGTTGGTCTATTTATGAGTCTACTAATTATGAGTCTATTTTATAATACGCAAATAAGACCTGGAGGGTTATTGCCATTTGCCTTTCCCTTGAGCAGTTACTTAACATGAGCCCTCTAACCTGCCCTGACCTCCTTGGCCGAACCATGGTGTATCTGCTCCACTGGGACTGCTGTGGAAGCAGGACAGAGCAAAGGAAATGAACTATTTACCTGTTACAAGCCCTTCTTCATCAGGCTATTTTAAGGGAGGATCTTATTCTTGCTCAGATGGATCAAGTTTGCATCAAGGATAGCACTGAGCAAGTACTCAGGAAGTGCTGGTAGCTCAGCAGTAACCAAGAGGAAATGAAAGACTTGGTAGATGCAGTGAAGTCAAAATGTCATCATGTTCAGCAGAAACTCCTTGACACAACTAACCCAGGAAATTCACGGGGCAAGTTTTAATAAATATCTTTTGAATATATTTTTATGTAACTAATATTCTATCAGGTGATCCTAACCATTAACATGATCCTGTTTAAAGAAACAAGGAAATATTCCAGTAGGCTAAGAAAGGTGTCATATAATGGACTGTAATTGGTGTGGGATTTTTATCTGTTCAAGGCAAAGCTTAGCCGCTGCTGGTGGCTCTGCACTGGCTGGGTACGTGCTCCACATGGGAGGATGCTTCTCAAGCCCACTGACAGTACGTTGTTGAACATTCCGCTCCATTTCTGCAATGCTAAAAATAGTTGTCCTCATTTTAAAACACCAGGCTATTAGATTATTCCAGAGGTCTGGCATACTTAGACTAATGGAAGGCACATACCCATAAATTATCAAAACACTAAGTAGTGTTTGACCGTGCTGATTTTGCTTCTGTTAAGATCTGTTTCCTTGCTAGTAACCCTGGAGTATCAAGCCTATTGTGTAAATCAAGCTACTGGCAGTGCCCCAGTAAATTTAAAAATAAAAATGTTTGGTTTTCATATTGAGAATGGAGAAGCATCTGACAGCTTCTCAGTGGCTGTCTTTTTTTGTTTTTTTTAATTTTGCAGAATCATGTCTGAAAAATGCTTAAAGTATTTTACAGTAATTGTTTCTCTTTCCCAGCCTTGAAGAAAATCTCATGAAATTCCAGCATGTTTGCCATTATAAATCTTGTTAGTGCCCAAAATAGTAGAAATAGCAAAATGCATTCCAAGTGATTGATAAAAGTTTCTTTCAACACTTGGGGTTTTTTGGTTCCTTTTCTTTTTTTTTCTTTTTTTTTTCTTTCTTTTTTTTTTTCTTTTTTTTGGGGGGTGTGTGTCTTCAGATAATGTGATTCCTAATTCATTTTTTGCTACCATATCATTTGACAGTACAGGTAACAATGTTCCTCATAAAGTTCATATGCTTGTATGTTAGGATAGCCTCACCTTTTATTCTTTTTAATTTTTTTAGTGTGAAAGTCCTTTATTTGGGGAGGGGAAATAGCTAACTGTGGAAATCAAGGTATAAAAAGTGGTTTAAATGCCTTCTAAGAAGATTGTTATATACACACATACAAACCATCTTACTCTACTTTCAAAATACTTAGGTATAAGCCATATCTCTATCAATAAATTAAAAATATATTAAGGACCATGTTTATAAATATATTGCACATTTCCAAAACAGTTAAAGCAATCTCAACATCAAGCATTTTAGATTTAATAAGAATCAATACTGATAGTATTGATGTAAAAGTGTATTTTTGCATTGTTGTGTTGAAGAAATAATGATTTGTAGAGCACTGATTAAACAATGCAAGACAAAAGACCTATGGCTTGTCTTCATATAAAACCCCATTGTGATTGTGTTTTAAGGGTGTTTTTCTAGCTTACAGTGATCCAATATAGCAGGGAAGATGAAATGTTATTATCTGGTAGCAGACTATAAAGCATTTTTCACAATCCATCCTGTAAATCTAGAGAAAATGAAGGGCTAAAGATTACTTGTAATGATTAATTAGAATTTTTCCCAGTATGCTACCATGTATTATTACAGAAGGGAGCTGGAAAGAAGATGTTGGAGTCTGTGCCATGAGTTGAGTTACAAAAATGCCATTTTAGCAAGCTATTTTAAGATGTATTTTAATTGTTGTATGTCACGAGAGTTTTGTATTTATTTGCTTAATTATTTGTATCATTCTGGTCAATAATTGTTCTTTTATTGGCTCTTTCTGTTTATAAGAGAAGCTGGAGTTTTTCCTTTGTCTCTATTCTTCTTGTGTCTGTGAGGCATTTGTCTCCTGCTTGTCTTGGAATCAAACAAGTGAACTTTCAAAACTTTCTTTTGTTGCTGAATTTTGGCATGGACAGAAAACTCGGGTGGTGTGCAAGTTATTAGGGCCAACTTCTGTCAAGGACATCAGATCCATGAATGGAATGGAGAAAGCATTTCATTTTAGATTCTTTTAATAAGAATTCTAAACTCCTATTAGAAGCCATACAAGCACAAATGAATTTTACCAGAATTTAGCTCAATAACTATACTTTAATTATGACAAAAATTAATGTATTCACGGTGGCATATTTCATAAATCTCTAAATGGAGGGTGGTTCTTAGCTTTCAGTAAAAGACCCAGGTTCTCACGAGGTCTATAATTATTTAATACACTTTGCTAAGAAGAAATGGAAAAGAAAATTACTGTGATATTTTATATTTTAATTCTAGATGAGATATTACTAGGCTATTAGCTATACCTTTTCCTTGTAAATCTATATATTCAATGCAGAATTGAATTGTCTGTAGCTCTCAACTCCAAGTTCTTGTTTTAAGGTTTTCTTCTGTTCAAATACTCCTTATTCAAATATTGAAGAGGAAGTTTACTGTGTTACTCAGCTTGAATAGTTACATTTTAAAAACATTTTTGATTAACAAGGTGTTTGGTTTTACTTATGCTCAGTTTCTGTATTTTAAGCATCTGGTTCCCTGAATGGAATTTGCAAACTCAAATCAGATCCTTAATTTTCATGGGCACTGTAAGGAGAAAGTCATTTGGGAGCCAGGGGTGACAGTCACCTGTATAGATGACTTACTTGGCTCTTTTTTCAAAACATGGGTTAGATGACACAGTGAATTAACAGCCTATATAGAACATTCATTTGGGAAGTAGGGCAAGCCAGCCTGGTTGCAGAGGATCAAAATTTGCATTTCTTCCTGGTGAGTAAGTTGTGCACTTGGAGATGAATGAAAGGTCTGAAAAAGCCCTTTGAGCAGAGCCTAGAAACCAGCAGCCAGCCTTGTGCATACAGCTCCCTGTTGGACCCCAGGGTTTAAGGGTAGGTCACTGTGTGCTCAAGTGCCTGATACATACTGGGGAGACAGTGGAAGCTGTGGTACACTTGTTGGGGTTTTTGGTACTTGGGTAGCATGCAAGTGTCTTATAGACTGTCTTCTTCAGAATAGGGTTTGAAATAAAGCCTGAGAAAGTTTTTCATGTGATGAAAATTCTCTAAATTTTTTGTCCAGTTGTCTGAAGCAACCTACGGCTATATCTGCTACAGAATTAGATAACCTGCAATTGTTAATGACCTGTTATTTTGAAAGTGAAAAACATTAACCAAATATAAGGTAACAGACATAAATAACCCTAGAAATTAATTCAGCTATTCCATAGGGAAGGAGTGAGAAGCAATGCATGCCCAGATGCCTTTTTCTCTTAATTTATCTCACTCATGAGTTGGGTCTTTAAAATGATGGCTGTATACAGTTTGTTTCAGGGGGAAGCTGCCTTAGTAGGTGCTCCTGGCAAACCAGGTCTTACTGACTCCAAGGCAGAAGAGAAACCAAACACCCAAACAAACAAGCAAACAAAAGTTTCATTCTAACCATTTACAGTCTCTCTCTCTCTCAACATCCTTTTTACCAGCTGTCCAGTATCTACATAAATGAATTACATATTCAGTTTCTGAGTTATATAATGTGATAGAGGAACTTTACTATTGACTTCTCTTTCAACAGAGAAAGGACGTGTGGTGCTGGGGTACAAACCTGGCCAGCAGTATTATTTTGACCAGTTTCCTAATTCTTCCGACTGCACAGGTCTTTTCAAGTACAAAATTACAGATTCAAAAATTTGAGACTCTTAAGGTCTCAGCAAAATGAGATGAGGAACAGCACTTCTTCCACTTTTCCATTTTAATCTTCTGCTCCTTTACAGAAGAGAAATATTGTAGGAAGGCCAGAACTTGCAAAAAGAGGTATATTTATTATAGACCTTGCTGGTAATACGTGTTAAAATTGTCTCTTTTCATGGTCAGATTTTTTTGTTGATTGCAGATGCTTTTAATAGCAAATATTTGGAATTAAATCTTAATGTCTGTCCAGCTAATAACTTTTAGAAAATTGTAGGGGACATAGCTCTGCTGCTTCAACAAATTAACAGACCACACAAAAAATTTCCCATTATTTTGTTGTTATTAAAATTTCAAGAAAATGTTTTGCAACATGACCTTGATGCAATTTGTGTATCTTTAGGGCAGACACTTCCTGTAATATAGCGCAAGAGGAAGGAAGGAAGGAACTTATTTTCTGCAGATGAGGTAGCCAGCATTTTGTTCAGCAACAAGATTACTACAGTCTATCAATTTCTATATTCAAAGCCAGGATCTCACTGACTTGTACTGTAGGCATGTTTAAAACACTGAAAATCAGATCAGCAATCCTGCAGAGAGTATCAGGACAAGCAATCAATGATTGTCCATGAAAAAATTGTGTGAAATGTTTTGTTTAACTTAATATGAGTATTTTGCCACACAAAGGAGAATTTAAGTCAGTCATACATGTGGTACTTTTTAAATTTCACTTTTTTATTTCTGCAGCATTTGAATTCTTTGAAGTAAGTTACCAGTGGCTCATACTGTTATATTTTTATACTGTCAAGTGGAAATCTCCTAAACTTCTTTACCTACATTTTGTTGACTATATTTCTTATTATCTCTAATTTGGAATATTTTGGTTTTTTAAATTCAAATAATGTGCAAGAAATCTGGGCTATTTTTGAAACATAAGGCATTGTTGATCACTAACA
Organism: Trochalopteron elliotii; assembly: GCA_024734555.1. NCBI lineage: Eukaryota > Metazoa > Chordata > Aves > Passeriformes > Leiothrichidae > Trochalopteron > Trochalopteron elliotii. The sequence continues at coordinate 4,733,162 of JANPWX010000076.1, forward strand.
TTGGTATGGGCAAGAACTGACTTGTTGAACAGCAAAATTGCTGAAAATGATTCGGAGGTAGACACAAGACTGGATTATGAGCTAACAGGGTTCTCCTACTGGAATAAAATAAACCACATATTGGACTATATAATTAAAACTGCACCTAGCAGATAAGGGGGAGATATTTTCACTTCTTTTCTTGGTGGTGCTGCACCTGGTATGCTGTGTCATGTTTGGGGGAGTCCTCCACCCTCACTTCTACAAGAGATGTAGAAAAACCAGAGAAGGTCCAGCAGGGAATTAGTTTATGTTCAGGACCCTAGAAAAAAAGACATCTGAGGAGAGTTTCAAGGAGAAGAATTTTTTGAATCTGGAAAAGAGGAAGCCAAGGAATGATTGAAACTGTCCTGCAAATCTGAGAAGCCCAGCTGGGTAATCTTCAAGGACAGCTTCCTAAAACCCCAAGAACACTCCATGTTGTTGTGCAGGGAGTTGAGTGAGTATGGCAGAAGGCCAGCAGGGATGAACAAGATGCTTCTGACTGACCTCAGACAGAAAAGAAAGTAAACAGTGGAAGCACGGGTGAGCTACCCAGTAGGAACATAGAAACACTGCCAGAGCATGTGGTGATAGAGTTAGGAAACCAGAAACTCATCTGGAATTGAAACTAATTAAGAAAGTTTTAAGGGCAGCATGAAGGGCTTCTGTCAAGTGCATCCATAACAAAAAAAAAAACTGAAAAAAAGTTGATCTGCTGCTTAATGGGGTGGGGGATGTGGAAAAGGCTGAGTACCCAATTTTTTTTTCACCTTGCTTTTTTCTCCAATAAGTTTTGCCCTCAGACCTCCCAGTTTACTTAAGCATGTTAGCAGAGAGTGTGATGATGTACCACTGGCCACCAAAGCAGAAGAGAGTGTTAAGGAGCACTTAAGCTACTTGGATGCTTGCAGGATACCAAACATTATGCATCCAGGGGTGCTGGGGCAGCTGGCTGATGTCACGGCAGGATTGCCCTCTGTCATTATCAAAAAATTATGATTATTAGGGAAGGTCACTGATGACTGGAAACAAACATCATGTCTATCTTCAAGAAGAATCCATTGAACTTCAGGCCAGTCACCCCCACCTCTGTCCCTGGAAAAATTATGTAGCAAATCCTGGAAGGTATGTCTGAACAGAGGAAGGACTAGAAGGTCACTGCGAACAGCCAGTGTGGATTTACCAAGGACAAATCACACTGACCAACCTGATTGCCTAGTCTGATAAAATGACTGTCAGTGTGGATTAGGGGAGAGCAGTGGATGTTGTATACCTTGATTTCAGCCAGGCTTTTGGCATAGTCTTCAGACATATAATTACACTAGAATCTGTGAGGTTCTGACTGGATAAATGAACAACAGAGTGGGTGGAAGATTGGGGTCAAAGGGGGAATGATGCTATGCAGTCTGACTGCTACCTAATAACAAGTTTCATACCCCATGAGGCAATACTGGATATTATTTAATGTCCTTATTAATAATATGGATGATGGCGTTCTCAGCAAGTTTGTGGATATTGTCAAATGCAGGGTAGTAGTCAGTGCACTGGAAGGTGGGGCAGGAACGATATTCTCAGCATTCTGGAGATATGAGCTATCACAGAACTCTTAAAGTTAAGCAAAGGCAAACATGAGGGCCTGCCTCTGGAAAGGAATACCCTCATACCACAGTACAGGCCAGGTGCCAAATTTGTAGAAAGCAGCTCTGCAGAAAGGGAGCTGGGAGTTCTGCATGCCTGTTGTTTGATAAGGCTAAAGGCATCTTGGGCTGCCTGAACAGGTGCACGTCTAGCACACCAGGAGGAGTGATTGATTTTTGAGTGCTTGTGAGACCACATCTGGAGTTCTGCATCCACTTTGGAGCTCCCTGGAGGGGATAAAGAGCAGCTCCTTGGGCTGACTCCAGCAGAGGCCCACTAAGATGGCCAGGGCTTGAAGCCCATGATATAAGAGGGGAGGCTGAGAGAGCTGGACTTGTTCAGCCTAAGGTGAGATGATTTGGAAAGTGGTGGGTAGTGTGCCGACTCATTGCTGGCAGTAAATACTGGGTGGGTGTGGAAAAGCCAGGGTCAGACTGCCATCAGAGGTATGCAATGAAAGGATGAGAGGCAATGAACTCAAGCTAAAATTAGAGAAATGTTGACTCTACCTCAGAATAATTTTCATATAATGAATTTAGGATTGAGTAAAAACACAAATGGGAAAGCCAAATGAAGAAAACACTTCCATGAATTTTTTAGAGTAGGTGTTAGCTGTGTTGTGGAAAGTAGAACCTGGGAATCGTAGAACAACCCAGGTTGGAAGGGGCTTCAAAAGAATATCTGACAACTTTTTGCAAAAAAAGGAAACTAGATAAGCTGAATGGAAATTGTATACATTTGTAAATTATTTCAGGAATTAAGCTCTCATTTTTAGGTGAGGACATGTGGAAGTTTATTTCACTAGATACCATTTTGTATGCTCAGTCTTGGGCTTGCTTCTAAAATTGAGCTGTTAATTGTATAAGCCACCCCTCCCAAAAGAAAAAAGTAAAAGGGAGCCACTGTAGGAAGTAATGAAAAGTCCAGAACTATTTGATAATTTATACTTCTGCACACATCCAAAGCTTTCAATTTAATTCCCAGATGTGTAGTACATGATCAGTACATGATACATTACTTGAAAAGTTTGACAAAATGCTGCTAAAAAATTTTGCAAGTTACAGCCAGCTGTTCTAGTTAACCTCACTTAAACCTTAGACATCTATTTAAGGAAATTACACTCTCTGAAGGGTGAAAGAATATTTAGACATTGCTCTGTCTAGTTTTTTTTAAGGAATTTTAAAAAACACCATAAGATTGCCTTTGGATATTTTCCACTCTTTTCATCTACAGATGTATCAAAATCATGTGTGTTGTACTGAGGCCATGAGACTGAATTCTGGAGACTGGAAAAGACATGCAAACCATCTCCTGCTAGATGATTTGAGGGTGAAAGAAAAAGTTTGCGTTTTTTTTAATTAGGCCGGTTTTGTGATGTCTGTACATTTTTCCCATCTGTCTTCAGTATGTCTCACAAAACATTCCTGTACACATTAATAAAAACCCAGAGCAGGTGTTATTTTTGTATAATATAGGCAGGCTGCAGATTGCATTTCATGAAGTTAACATAGTAAGATTGTACACTATGATCATTTTTTGAGCTTAAAGTTAGGAAATTAGAGCTGGAAGAGCATTATAATAGGCCTTTTTATTGAAATACCATCAAACAAAGAATTCAATCTGCTGAAATAATCTGAATTTGAGTTAATAGTTTAAAACTCACCTCTTCTGTGTTTTCACTTTCTTTGTTTTTGGTTTGTTTTTAATACTTGGGTAATTGGATATGGTTTTCAAAGTGAAAGAAGTTAGTTTTCATAAATCATATCTGTATATTTTTTCAATTGATCTTTCAATCTCTCAACCCTTTCAATGAAAGGGTTGGAGACCTTCACAGTTGACTACTAATATTTAAAAATTAAAATGAAGGTATTAATAGGAATAAATGTATTAAAATTGGTTCTGCAGAAGATTAGTAGTACTTTCCTAAATAGGTCTAGAGTCAATAAATAGTTGAAAATTTTTTAAGCTGAGAAAGTCCCTTAGGATGAATGAAAAAATAAATGACTCCTTTTAACTGACACAACTATAGAAAACCATATCATTTTTTGTAGACATTTCACACCTTTTTGAATAAGAGACAACCTGCATCCAAATTATTTCAGTTTTGTCTTGCAATAGAAGTTCAGTGCAGTAAAATTATTTTAAAGAATACAATTACTTGAACAATGTTTGTTTGAGATTTGTATTTTATCCTTTTGTGTTCCAGGGTGAACGTGGCTTTCCAGGTAGTAAAGGTGAAGAAGGTGAAAAGGTAAATTATTCTGTCCATGTCATTTATTGGTTTAACAATATGATACATGGCCAACCAAGTAGACCTTTGTTCTGAGTGTCTACCTTAACCCTTTAATTAATAAAATTTTTGACCCGTAAATGCTTAAGAATGAGAAGTTGTTTATGTATTTACTGAGTAATCAGGGCTTCTTTTAGATTTTTTTTCCTGTAAGAAAATGTTTTATGAGGAACCAACAGAACCTCTGCAGTGGCAGGAAATAGTTCAATAGCTTTTATTAAAACGGGAGCTAAACTGGCCTTGTGGAAGGCTGTCTTGCCTGATAGAATGCCAGCACTGGGTGGCATTAGATGATGCAACCCAATCTTCTTGTGTTACTTCTGACAGGTAAGTCTTCCCAGGTCATCAATCAAAGGCAAGTAAATGTGTGTTGAGGGACAAGTGGAAGCAAGAGGTGGATTATAGCTTATCTAATAGGAATTAAAGTAACGGTGATAGTTTATGGTTATAACTTCAGTTCTTAACCATGTTCATGCCTGTTTAGTGGTTTCTCACTAGTTTTGGCTGGTTTGGATTAGGCAACCTGAAATAAGAGTATTTTCTTGAAACAGGTAGTTTCTCTGTGCTTCAGCCCACTGTCTAAAAAAGGTGCAGAAAAGCATTTCTGCTGAATTTATATATCATAAAGATGAAGAATGACAGAAGCTGCTATTCTGCAATATTCAGACTGATGAAAATAGAGAGTAGGTGGCAGCTTCTGAATTTTAAAAAGTGTAATATATTTGTGAGTTAGGCTGCTTTGGACATGGATATATTCACTCACCCCCCATACCTCGTCAGAAGTGTCAGACAGCTTTTTGTATTCATATTTTAAAGGAATCATGCTATGGATTAACAGAATTGAAGCAGATTTAAAATGTGGAGGTTTTTTTAGGAGGAAGTATCCCATTAGCAAAGAAGGAAGAATTGTCAGAAGTACAAACCAGCATCTATAGCAACTAACATTTATAATGTGAGAATTCAGCCTCTAAAAAACCACTTGAGTGTTTCTAACTTCAGTGGCAGATCTTATTTCCTTCGTAGTATCATTATTCATCAGTTCTGACAGGCTTGTGGATTTTTTTCCTTTTTTTTTCTTCCCAATAATTGCTCTGTAGCTGTGCTGTGCTCTCCTTGAGTTTTATGAATAAATTGTGTTTGAGCACAGGCACATGGTTCCAGCTGTTGCTGCCACTCTCTTTGCTTGATTTCCCTTATTTTAAAGCAGAGATAAGATGACCCAACCACTGGTAGTCACATTTTTCTTGTGAGGAAGCTAAATGAGCATGCTTAGACCATTTTTTTCTTTTTGTCTGGTAAATTCAGATGATAATTAATTCAGATGATAAACACTTCCAGTGTTTATTATTATGCTTACTATTATCTATTATTAATGCTGCATTCAACTGCCCTTCAAATTAAAGGAAATATAAGAGTGGAAGGATCTTTATTTACCAGTGATCACTCAAAAATAATTTGGGCTAGTCTCATCAGAAGCTACACAAGGTATTTGTGTGGGAAGCATGTGTTTTAAGGCTATGGGAAGTAGGTTTTTAGCAGTTATTCATTTCAGATTTAATTCAAATAATTGTTTAATAATAATAATAATAATAATAATGTAGAGTTTCAGCTACTAAACTCCAGCATAAAAAAAATTATCAACACATTTGCATTTTAACATAGCACAAAGTGAAATAGTTATACTACTTTGTGTGCAACAAGCATGATTTCAAAGTCCGAAATGGAAAATATTCCTATTACCAAAAGTTCTACCTAATATTGTATATTAAGGAACAAAATTTTTGCACACTCTATTTTGCATATCACCTAGGGTGGAACACAGCTACCTCAGCAAGGGATGTTTGCAATTCCAGACTCCCCACAGAAGTACATGGAAATGAAACATCCTCTACTTTTGGTTTAGTGATCCTATCATTTAGTAGGATTGAATACTTGAAACCAACTCAGCCTTACACCTCATTTCATCAGATGAAAATAGTTTTTTTTTGTATTGTGTTCTGCTTTGGCAAAGTAGTCCTTGGGGACATCAGAGAGACAGAACAACTGAAGTGACATCATGTGCATGATCATTTGTACATTACAGTTATGGGAAGCATCTATAATATAAATTATTGAGGGAGATTCCTTTATTCTGTTTAAGGGTTTCTCTGCCAGACTTGGTTCTTCTTGAGGAATCCAAAATTCTTGTTCTGCTTTTGTCATGGCTGAATTGGTTCTCTCTTACAGAAGCCAATAGTGATATGGGAAGTACAGACTGTGTAGGTGTTATATTGCACGTTTTGCCTCCAAGGGAAATATACTCTCACTGTGAATTGATTTTAATTCTGCTTTGTATTTTGTTTTCTTTGTGTTACACAGATTATGACACTCTTATATGATAGTCTTATAACTGCAACAAAAACATTGGTTTACCCTTTAATAGCGTGACTGAAAACGTATATGCTGGAAGCAGTTTTAATTGGTTTGCTGCCAAGTAGGCAGATTATATCACGGGGATCTGTTATCCTTCTAATACTACTTAGAATTTAAATTTTACAGTATGGGATAGAAAATATAACTATTACATTTCATGATAATAGGAAGTCAGAAGGTACAGATAATAACTAGAAGAGGGCTTTAAAATACAGAATGTTCTTGGTAAATCAGAGATGCTGCCTGAAAAGAAAAATGAAATTGCAACTGAAATATTAAGATGTTCCAAAGTGAAGTATTGTCTGCAACACTAATTTAAAAATCCTATTAAAAAGTACTATTTGATATTGATATGGCTTCCGTTTTACAGATTTTGAAAGGCAAACACTGAGAATGACTGGTGCTCAGGAATACAGAACCTTTGAGGAAGGATTGCATGATTGACTCTTAGTGTGGAGTCAGCTGAAAAGCAGTCTTCAAATACATAACATTGCCTCAGAGAGGAAAGAAATGGTCTGTTTGTGTGTCTGTAGTGCACGCAGAGCAGTGGGCTGCATGCAATGAAGATGCTGTGTAGCCATTAGGAAAGGGTTTTTAATTTTAACACTGTTGCTTGTTATGGAAGTAATTTCCTCTTCTATTGGTCTGCAATTTTTATCCTGGTAACACAAAAGGGAATAAACTGAAGACTTGCTTCATGAAAACACAGGAGATGAGATTATCTTAAATGACTTTGCCATTTTCTGTTAATAGCATCAAAATTATGCCAGGTATCCTTTACACTTATTTTTAATTTGATAAGCACAGAGAACAGCAAGACAGTTTCTTTTTGAATGTACATACTTGTTTGGTTTTAATGTCTAGTTAATACTTTTCTGTGGTAGGACTGTAAAGCTCTGGAACAAGTTGCTCAAGGTGGTTTTCCAGCAGCAACTTTTCCTTGAGGTTTTCAAAGCAAGCCCTGAGCAATCTGGCCTGGTTAATAGGTTGGGTCTGGATTTCAACCTCCCTAGGTTTCAGTATCTCAGACCTATCTTGAAACTTGTAGAGGCTGAAATCTTAATTATTATTACTTATTTTGATACTAGAGGTATGTGCATCACTTGGGGGTTGGAACAGACCCAGTGCCTGTTAGCTAGGTTGGAAAAGTCCTTTGAGACCATCGAGTCCAACCTATGACCTAACACTATCGTATTAATTAGACCATGACAATAAATACCACATCCTGGCTTTTTTTAAACACTTCTGTGGACCTCCAGGGACTCCACCACCTCTCTAGACAGCCCATTCCAATGCCCAGTCACTCCTGTGAAGGACTTGTCTAATGTTCACCCTAAGTATCCAAATTAGACAAATAGCCAATGATACCTTTTTCCTTTGTTAAATCTGTAATTAATTCTCTTTTCTCCTGGTTATTGCTTTCTTTGGTCACTCCAGTTAGTACTCTTTAATCAGGTCCCTGGCTTTTTCTGTCGTCTTGCATACCTTTTTGATTATAACATGTACACTTCTTTAGTACACTTTACAGATATGTTTCTTTCTGTAAATGAGCTAGAACACTGAGAGTTCAATTTTCTGGGACACATGGAACGTGAACACTATATTAGATTTCATTAACATTTAGCAGTATATGTGGAACAAACCTAAATATTATTTGAAATAGTGGTGATAGAAAAGCCAACACATTTACATGTTAGTTGTAGCTGAGCAAACATGACTTTTTTGTCACTAATAGATAATATTCATTTCATAGTATTGTCTTTTATCAAATTGCTATTCCAACAAATAGAGCTGGGAATCCTAAATTCCTTGCCTTGCTTAGGTATTTCAAAATGCTAGTATAAAATCCCTGTTTGTGTTTTAAGTCAGAGAGGCAAGGTGTGCTGTTACATAACGAAATCACAGGACTGATATCTCAGAAGAATTGGAAGCTGTGGCAGTAGGAGGATTGCTGTGTTCTGGAGAGGGTCTCTTCAATTGCAGTTTCACTGAACTGGCTGCTTTCCTTCATAAAGCATATTCCCTTTCTTCTCACACTTAAAGTAGAGGATTTTAAAACTGGATGTCATTGGGCCTGAGCTATGTAACAGTTTATGTGCTGTGATAAGCACTTGTAAACACTTGATCTCTGGTAAAGTTATTATTTTACTATAATTCTGTGATTGATATTTCTCAGTAAAATGATATTAAAAAGTTACATGTATTTGAGTAAGGGAAACTTTGAAGATACAACCATAATGATAGTTATTTAATATTTCCAAAGTTTCATCCTTTTTACATGATATATTCCATGCCTTAATTGTGCTTTGGCCTGTGTATACATATGAGAAGAGAGGAGGAGTCTGGGGCTTGTCCAGCCTAAATGTAGAAAAAATTTCACCTGCCTAATTTTCTTCTAAACGCAGGATGTTCTTTGTATATATTTACTATTTTCTGAAGTACAATTTGAATTATACCAGGAAACAGGGCTTCATCTATTTCCTTTAGAAGACAATTCCAAATAGATCTTAGTGTCAAGAAGATTTCCTGGAGGTTCAACCTTCTCTACTTCATCCTATAACACCTAATAAAATACTCTTCTGTCTATATTCTATCCATCCAGAGCACACAAGGCTATAAACTTCCAGGGTGTCCCCAGGTGTAGTCTTTTGTTTCAGTCTTCAGTATGCTTTTCTTAAATAAGCATAAGGAAATGAAGAAAGAACCACCTTTAATAGGTCTAATATGCTGGTTTGAGTCTAGTCATTATTAGTGTTTCTAACATTTTAATGTCTGTATCATAAATTTCAGTGGTAAAACCAGACAGCTTGAGTACTGGGGAAGCTTCCAATTTACTTGAAAAATAGAAGCTATTGCACGTAGATAGAAGACAAAGGTCTATAACTAAAAATACTAAATAACTACAATTAAGAGAAGTTAGTAGCAACTCTGTGTATTAGTAGAGTGCTTCTATTTATGAGCTGTAGATTCTGCTAGAAATGCATCAGTCTCAGCAAAAGATTAGAAAAGTAAATTCCATAAACTGCAAATCTTGGTGTAACTATGGAAACTACCTGCTCTTAATGTTTTTGGAGTAATGGAAGAATGTGCAATTTGCTTTACAGACTTAGGGTCCTATTCCCAAGCCTGCTTGAATGTGACTGGAGTTGGTTCCACTGTGCTTAAAATTTGTCTCTTACCTGTGCTAACCATCAATGCAGATACTTTACTGGGGCAGGGAGAAGAATATTTAAAATCCTTGAAATCCTGTTTCATGCAGGTTAGACTGAGTATTTTACCAGCTGGATATAAATGTGAACAGAGATTTTTCATACTTGTCTCCCCATGCTGTATAGGGAAGTATACAAGTTTTGTTTCTCATCTTGTAACAATTTAGTCATCTCTTTGCATCTTCTTTTATTTCTCTCCCTGAAATATATGCAGTCATGTAGGCATCCTAATAAGCTAAACATTACCTTATCAGGTATTTCTGTGGTATTTGGTTTGATCTGGCCGTCTCCCTGTTGCTTAATGCTCTTGCCCTTTGTAACAGGCTTAATCAAAAGTGTCTGTTGAGAATAGTGCCTAGCCTGTGCTAACTTTTGAGCTGTGCCTGGGAATTATATGAGGAAATACTAATTGGACTCATTGAAATGTCTGCAAAAAACCTTCGCAGCTGGGGTCTATCAATTAAATGATACAGATGACCAGGTCCCAGGTGCCAAGCTCTATCACTGTTTAATTTACTTACACATACCCATTTGGTCAGATTAAAGGTTCATCAGGCTCAGCATCCTGCTTCTAATGATAGCCTGAAGTGGTGCCCTGGGGAGAAGCATAAGGACAAAGTAAGCAAGTATAGTACTCTTTCAGTCTTCAATTATTTGAGACTGCATCTCAGCAGATTTGTTTTCAGTGAATGGACTTTTCTCCCACTAGAAAGTACCGTTTTGTCCTGGATTCATGTAAACTTTGAGCATCTGCAATATCCTGTGGTGAGGAATTACACCATTTATCTTTGTGTTTGAAGAAATACTTCCTTTTGTTTATTTGAAACCTGCTTCCTCTTAATTTGATTTGGTGTCCCCTACTTTTTCAGATGGTTCCTGTTCTCCTGTTCAGTATCAATTGAGAATCAATAAGCTTCTATTACACATTCCGGGACTGTCTCTTTCAAACTGAAGAATATCAGTTTACTTAGTGTCCCTGACTATGAAAAATGTTCTGTATTGGATCATCCCTACTAGTTGCTTCTGGATATTACTGAGTTCTGTTCCAGTGTTTAAGGATGGAAAAACAAGCACTTCAGTCTATGTAATATCACAGTGAAATTCTTTGGTTTATTCTCTGTGCCTTCTTATCTCTCCACAGATTTTTCTAGCCTCTCTTTAGCTTTTGAGTCAAACTTTGGCCTCAAGATCTCATTCTTGATCCTTTTGAAATGGTCATTAACAGTCACTGCATTTAGGAAGTTGTGTTTGTATTCATTGGTGTTATGGCTACATAGGGGATATAAGGATTTTACGGTCTTGATCATTTGATGTTTGTCTACACTGAACTTCATTTGTCCTCTTGCTATGTCATTTCATCTTATAATGACTGTATTGAGTTTGCCACAGTTAATCCTCATCTGTTTTATCCTTTATAATATAGTATTTTCACCAGATTGTTGTGTACTTCAAAATGGTTTTCTTTGAGGTTTGAATGTAAACACTCCTAGTCTTGCTGAGAACAAGATTAGTGGAAAACTGGTTTATGCAATGCATAAATGCTGATGTGGACTCTTAGCTTCTTTCTGCTTTGGTTCAGAAATGTAATATTTGACAGGTATGGAGGGCTTTTGTCATTAGAAAGGTATCTTTATCTTAAACACTAAAAATGGCCGTTTGCACATATTGAGTACAATTGTTCTAAAGCATCTTGAGCCAGACAGAGTTCAGAACTCTGATGATCCCTGTGGGACCTTTCCAACTCAGAATATTCTGTATTTCTGTAATTTACTTTGGTCCACAAAGCTCTCTCAATTCCAATTGCTCCCACAATGTAAGAAGCTCCTTGCCTGGTAGGCCCAGATGTGGATCTGTGCACAAGAAAACTCATGCGATGCTCTGCAGAAACAGCCATGCCTGTTCTGATGAGCTATTTGGGTATCAGAAACACTGCAGCTTCCTTAGGTGGCATTCTGGTGAGATATCAGGTTTAATAGTGTGAGCAGAGTGCTAAGTCCTCTGGATGTACTGCTTCCAGTAATGGTGCCACTTTGGAGATTTCTGTTAAGACATATCTAGAGATGGATGGCTGGATGTCATTGCAGCTATAATTTCTAGAGAAAGCACTTGCTAGTTTGGAAACAAGGCTGTAAGCTTTTTGATTGGTAGCTAGTACATGGTAATTCATTTAAAATTAATGTAACAATTTTTACCTGTAACACATTGTGTAAATTTAGCAAGTGAGAACTGTTGCAGGGGATTATTCTTTATGAAAAAGACTGTACTGACAGGTATCTAATGAGAAGAAGCAGTATAATAATCTAATAAACTGTATTGATGCTGCAATATTTGAAACTAACATTTAGTGTAAATTGCATATATGCTTATGGAGCTTTGTAGTTCCTATAGTTTAACCTCATACTTTGACACCTCTTTAAAAATTCTTTTATTTAATATTTATAAAATAGGCATGAATGCAAGGACTTAAATTTGTAGATGAAACCACAGAATCATGAAATGGTTTGATTTGGAAGGAGCCTTAAAGCTCGTTTAGTTCCAATCCTCCTGCCATAGGCAGGGACATCTTCTACTATACCAGGCTGCTCAAAGCCCCATTCAAACTGGCCTTGAACACTTGCAGGGATTGGGCAACTTCTTTGGGCATCCTGTTCCAGTTCCTCACTACCCTGACAGCAAACAATTTCTTTCTTTTATGTAGTCTAGGTCTATCCTTTTTTTCTTAAACAAGTTTAAGTCAATGGGCTCTGTATGTGAGCTTTTGCAATTTTGAGTGAGAGTTGTTTTCAATGAGGAAAAGGATTAGAATTTATGAACAATTTGATGAAAGAAGAAACAAAAAAATGGTTACAGACATTTGTCACTGTAGAAGGGGAGACGACAGCACTGTTTTCATTAATATACTAAAAATAGAACTCAATGTGTGGATATGAGCAGGGGAATCTTTCTACAACCCACAAAGACAGATGGGGATGTTACTACTGAAAAGTCAGCAATATACATCTTTAAGTATATTTAAGTTCCAGAGCACTTTTTTTTCTCCACTCAGCAGTAGTTGATGTTTATTAATGTCAATGATAAAAATGGTCTTCCTCCCAGTCTCCTTCTTTCCAGTTGCTTCTTCCTATCTCCAGTGTCCCTGTGCACTGCCATTGCAACTGTTTGTGTGATTCCTGGTAAAATAAACAAGTCAGGGAACTGTTTAGACCAAAAAAGTGCCTCTGTTTACTGGGTTTATATCCCAGCACATTCTGTTTTTCCAGACTGGTATGTGGCTATTCTTCAGCAACCAATGTAATTCAGAAGAATAGGCATATTTTAGTGACTAAAAGGTGCTGCAGATCTATACAGATGACTTTTGGCGTTGGAGAAGAACAGTGTGATTCTTTTTGGATGAAGCTACACTGAAAGATGTATTTTGGGAAGAAGCCTAAGGTGCTACAATTTCTAATGGCTCTTGAATTCATGAAACCAGATTAGAGCTACTTCAGTGTAGATTTGGAATAATTCCAACAAAATACAATATTAACATCTAGTACTCTGTGCCATTTTCTCCATAAATCATCTCTTTTGTGCTGCACTCTATGCTCATATGGACATAAATAAAAAATACTTTGAAGAAGACCTGACATAACATGGCATGGAAGTCAAGAGTATTAAGGCTGTTATAAAGGATCTGCACAGAGGTTCAAGAATGGTAAATTGTGCAGAAGGATGTGCTAATGTAGCTAACCCAGTCAGCAGCTTTATGATGCTACTTTTTACATTATGCGCATTCATCATCTTTGTGTATTGTTAAATTTTAGTTTAAGAAGTCAAAGAAGCTGGATTTGAAGAGCAGCTAATTTACAATAGCTGCTGAGAGCTTCTGTGACATTAGGTGAAATTTAGGCGAAGACTGAGTTGTCTACAGGGAGCATATCACTGATCTTCCTGGTATGATGAGGTGCACAGATAAAGAAAAAAGCTTTAACCTGTTACCCTTTTAAGTTTAATGTACTTACTGAAGGCTAGCAATAAGTTAAACTCCTGTTGTTGGTAGTTGGCCAGTAGATGCAGTTCAGATTTCCCAGGATGACCTTTCTAAAGTAACCTTTCCCATTCAGTAAGCTGCAGAATATTGTCCCACCTATTTATTCTAGACCCACTGATTTTTCACCCTTCACTGCATAGCGATTCAGCTAGAAGAGAAATGTAATTGCTCCTATGGATGGTACCCATATAACCTCTGTGGGCTGATTGTATGGACAGTTGCCAGGAAAGTGGGAGCTTTTAATTTTGTTCCTCTCAAAAGGGAAGAAAACTTCCTGAATTGAACCTCTATTTTCTAAGTTTTGTGCAAAAGGCAGAAACTTCCTACTTTTCTGATTATATTTTGAACGGGCCTTAGTGAGATCTGACTGAACAAGGTGGGTGTATTTTGAACACAGATCAAATCTCCACCTCAGATAAATATCCATTAGGAGGCTGAACATACCATGTCTTTAAACTGTACCAAGGTTTGTGTAGCTTTATTGAAACCCCAGTTTCCTGGTATAAAGTACACATTTCTACAACCTTAATAAACTACTTATTGTAGTCTAAGAAAATAGAGATAACTGATACTGCTGTCTGTGTGGGCCTGATGAGCATGGTTAATAGTCACAGCTACAGAGAAGGCTATTATTCTGCTTGTCACGTGACAGAAATAAAGCTAGAAGTGCAGCCTTTGGCAGAAAAGACGTAGAAGTCCATCATCTTGGGCAAACACTTGACGTGGCTTTAACCATCTGCAGAACATCTTTTAGAGTATAAATAACAATAGCAATACCCTGCCAAAGCTATGGAAGCATGTGTGTCTAAAAAATACTACGTTCTGTGAAAGCAATACTATTTGTCAACTGATGCCAAGAACAGATTGGCTTTCGGTTGCTTTAGGAGACAAGCCCTGAAAAGAGGTTTATTCCTCCTACGGAAAAATCTTCATTCAACACTAACACCAACCCAGTATAAACAGAAACCTCCCCACTAAAAGGCAGATAGAATTTTAAACAATTATAGCTGCAAGTCAAATCCATTTCTAGTATTTAAGAAAATGAAAAATAACCTGCTCGTTAAATGAGACAGATTTTCCTTTTGAGGTTTTAATCTATTGATAGATACACAAGATACTTAAGGTCAAAATTACTGGGAAGATCAGTCAGGGGAAACATAGAGCCAAATTCAGCTATTAGTTTTGTTCTTGAGTGATATAAGAACAAAACTCAGTAATAGCTCAGGGATTTGTGCAAGTTGAAACATATTATGATTCTCTTGTGTTAGGCAATGTCCAAAGACAGGGTGGATCGTTTATTTAATCCAAGGATTATTATACTTAAAATGTAAGAATTAAGACAGATGGCTACCTGCAGAACAACCAGACATGATTGGCTAATTAAAAAATAAATAATACAAAAAATGATGCTACACCTATTGTGCAGATTTTGTGTGCATAATGCTAGAGGAAAAATGGGTTGAAGGGAGTGGTTTTTGTGTGGAAATAAATGGCATGACCTTGTATAAGCTTAGAAATGCCAAGCTGTGCACTGAGTTTTACACTTAGATGTCCTGGTTTTTAAGTGTGTGTGCACGAGAACCTTCAAAGGAGAAGATAAATGATGACCAGAGTTTTAGCTATGACAATCCTAATGGGTAGGTGAGAACAGGATGAAGGAGTACTTGTGGAAATAGCCTGGATCAAAGTAGAAGCTGTGTAGAGGGATGAAAAACATTTTGTCAATGGTCTGGATGTGGATTGTATCTGAGACTCACTTCAAGATAATTCCAGTTCTTGCTGACCAACAGAATCAGCGTTTTTTACAGTGACAAAAAGAGGAAGCTTTCTCAAGTTAAAAATGTTGAAAGAAATATTTAAAACAATTCACACATAGATTAGATATGAGGTACTGGAAAGTTAAGACGTGCTCTTGGCGAGACGTCAAGTCTGAATGTAACTGATGACTCACAGAAATGATTGTTGATTTTATATTTGCAGATGAGATTAGCCAGAGACACTGTAGAAAGAGAGGAAAACTGGACTATGAGTGTTCCCTGTACAGCCTCTGCGTGGAAAGATGCATGTATGAGTTGTCTGACTGAATTCATGAATCTTTATAGTTTGGAAAGCCTTTTTTTTTGGATTATGAGGAAAGGTATTGACAATAAATTATATGCAGTACACCAATTTTTAAACTGGAATGGTGTTCTGTGTGTAGAATTTATTGCAGAACTCAGTCAGATGGAGTGAGTAAAGAATAGAATATCCATTTCTATTCAGAATTATGTGGTTTTGAGTTTTTAAAATTAGGGCTTTCTGGGGAGTTATATTAGACAGCTGTTTGCACCCACTAAAGCCTTCACACAGAAATACCAAGGAGGATTTGAAAATGAAGATCACCATGAAAAAGCATAGTGACTCTTCCTTATAAACACATTTTGCTTGACTGATGATACTTTCTGAAGAGGATATTAATATGTTCAAGTGAATGTTAAGAGTACATACTATCTAGGAGACTGAAACTCTGCTTTCAGATAACTCATGCTTTAGATTGTACTATTTTTCTTATTTCTATGAGTAAAATTTTAATGTTGGGTTAAGAATTTTTCTTTCAAGTTACATCCGGGAATAGATGATCAAGTAATTACCCTAAAAAGTGGAGTTTTGATTGTTGATTTTGGTAGTATTTTTCTTCTTGACATTGAAAGTTTTAAAGGAAAAGAAAAAGAAATTGAAACGGTCGTGACAGCATGAGTCATGGCAGGGTAGCATACAAAACGAAGTGTGCAAAACACAAAGTCTAAATTTTGTGTGGCAGAAAGAAAGCCACTGTGAGCATCTTAAGCATGATTTGGATATTAATTATTTATGTTGGGACGTTTTTTATTGAAAAACAAACTAAAAGTGAGATTGTGATGAGATTTACATACACTGTAGCGAGCAAGAGTCAGCCAAAATCTCAGTATTTTTTCTTCTTGTACTGGCTAATATATATTACCCAGAAGGATGAGGTTGTGTCTTTATGTTTCTTTTGCTTTAATAAGTCTCTTCGATGAAAAAGTGTTCTGTGTATCTTACCCTTTCCACTTACCACAGTACATCTGAATCCCTTTTAGTATTCATTTCATTAATGATCTTTGGGTCTGGTCACCACTAGGGAATTTTAGGCAATCTCTTAGATTTCCACAGGATAGGATTACACTGAAGATAATAACCAAGATGAGATTCAGTAAGGAACACATTAAGAGATCATAGGACTCTTCACTTGTGTTTTTAATCAGGCATTGCTGGTAGCCTTGCTGTGGCATTTTCTAGATGTGAAATAATAGAATTGGACATTATTTAAGGCTTAGTTCTCAATCATAGTTCTATAGGCTATGTTATAAAATTTTTCAATAAGACTGTGACTGAGGATACTTTATTGCCTGTCAGAGTGCCATGGAATTAATAGACTGTTTCAGAAATCAGTGTTTGTGGATGCTGCGATGGGAGAGTTGAACTTTCAAAAAGAATGTATGAGAAAAGAATGTATGCCTAAGCTATTTGAATGAATGTAGATACAGTCCTTCAGTCTAAAGAGGTTGCTAGCTCTTCAGAATATGTTTATCAGTGTGCTCCTGTTTTGCCTGTGTTATTTGGTTTAATTTTTATTTTACTCTTCTGTGTCTATGAACTCATTATTCAATCATTGTGCTTGGCAATAATGGCACATGGACAGAGGAAACATCATGGTTATATTATTATTCTGTACATTGTTAGCATTTGTAATAATGTTTGTCTGTCTTTCAACTCCTTCATGAAGAAAGGAGACTTTGTTAAGTGAGAGGGTTTTGACTCCTTAAGACAGGTACCTGCAAGCACCATAATCTTTGCTCAGCAAGGACATCATCCTAAGAAAAGCTAAAACTATTTTAACATGTGACTTTGACACATTTTTCAAGAGAGAACGATCATAGCAGAACTCAGGAGCAGTTGGGAGGAAATGTTATCCTGAAATAATGTTCAGGGTTATATCTGCCTCGCCCACAGGAAGACACACATACAATGGAGTATTATCAAGTCTGCTTAGAACATTCTCAAGCAAAATCTACAGTTAAGCCAAATTCATTCTAATCTTAGATCGTTACAGTACTTCTCTGCCTTTTTAACACAAATTCCACCCTCCATGGCCCATTTGGTTACAAAGGAAATCTAGTATTTGTATTATCAGTATGGAAACCTCGATGTCCCATTTATAGCATTTTTTCCCCATATTTGAGATCCATCAGCATGTCCTATGTTCATTTTTTCCTCCTAAATTTTTTTCACACTTTCTAAACTGGAGAAGAACAGAAAAATATGATGCCCTGAATGAGCTGTTATTTTTCACTGTTCTCATCTGTGGCAAGTAATCTAGAATAATTGGGATTTTTTTCAGCTTGCATTTGACAAATGGAGAATGGAGTTTAGCCTTTTAAAAATGTCTTTGTGTTACAGATATGTGTGCATTATGTGATCCATGACAATACCCAGATCCTTTTCTGCAGTGGTGCTACAGGGGTTATTCTTCTTGTTTATGCATTGAATTTCTCCATTTGGAGAGCGCTACACTGAAAGTTTTATTGGACTTGGGGTTTGAGTTGAGGTTTTTTGGGTTGGTTTTTTTATGGTTGCTGTTCTAATTGATCCAAATAATTTTGCATTTTAAGTTTTTTCTACAAAGAGTAAAAATGAGTGGCTGCCTTATTCCTGATGACAGAATGAGGCAGTTCATTGGTGCAGCTTTGGAGCCTTAGGCTAGCCTTGATTCAGATTGTTCTTTGCCTAAGGTTTTGCCTTTAGCTGAGGTGGTAATTTGCCTTTATATGGCCTCTCTGTTTAGAAAGGTTTAGAGCTTGCTTAGGAATTTGACACGTGACACCAAGCAGTAATTAGCCACTGTGAATATTTTCAGTATTGCTCAGTCTATGTAAAAAAAAGCAGGAAGGAAAGATCCTTCTCCTGGCATAATATCCAGTATGTTCAGGCACAGCACTTGTTTAGGACTCTTTCACAATACAGCAAAGGTACAATTTGGAATCAGCAGGGTTTTGGTCATTGTTTCTTGCTAAGTGTATCTACTAAACTGTCTGATCGCCATAAAGCTTTGTGATTTATTCCTTTGTTTGAGTATCCTAAATATATGGGAAGACACAGGTTTTGAGGTGACATCCTTCCTGATCATCTCTCTTGATTTTTGTTTTCTATAATAGAAGTGTATTTCTGCAATATATTATGCTGTCTCTTTCTGAGCCCGCTTAGGAAATACTCTTATGTTCTACAGGGTTACAGCCTGTTTGGAAATGAGCTTCATGTGTCATTCTCATGTTTCCTTGCATAGTACCTCCCAGTCTGAACTGAGACAAAATCATTAGTTTGCCTTGCTTTCCACTCCTTTTAAATGGTACTGTCTCTCAGAAGTCCTGAAATGCTTCACCCTGTGTATTGTCATTTTCCTAAAGCATGTTAGTCCATATTCTGTAGAAGATTTACAGGTTGGGAAGTAAGAATATTATTGCGATGGAGTTCTTCATAACTCCAGCTCTTCAGATATCTATCAGAAAATCAGAACGAAACAAAGGTTGGGTTTTTTTAACTAAAGATGTGGATTTTTTAGATTCATAACTTACACAAGAAAAATTGATAAGCATTATTATGAGCTGAGATCAGCTTAAGAGAAGCTATGGAGAAGTGGTCACAAGATAATAAAATTCATATAGGGCATTCTGCTGAGACAGAGGTGTAACATAATGGGAAAAAAGTATTAGAAAAATAACAAGTCATAACTGTCTTAAAAATATGTAGGTGTAATCATGGAGTTTCAGAGGTTAAAAAGTACAAGGTGTCCACACTGGGTTAGTGGTATTTTTTATCTTGTGTATTTTGGAGAGTAATTCAGCTAGTGTTAACAATGGCACTTTAAAATTCTTCCAAAAACTGATATCAGGAATTCTTGATATGTATCATTAACAGGGCAGTGTTGCAGAAAAATCTTTATCTTTTTAGTTCAATTTTTTGGTCTTAATGTATTGGATTTCCAAATATATTACTTTGCCATTCCAACATGGAGGAAATAGTGTGCAAGGAAAATGAGGCAATCTTAAAGTGGTCAAGTGAGTAGGAGGCTGGTACTCTCATCTTGCAGAGGCTGTGGACGTACCCCTGGCCCTAATTACAGAATGCTGTCACTGAATTCAGTGCATCCACTATTACACACAGCAGACTGAATCCCTCCCAGCAGTTTTTCTGGAGCAACCCCATCAGCTTGTTTCATCAGGGTAATGGAATGCAGAACTCACCCGAAGAAATACAAATAATTCAGTGTTACATCGGGTTAGTTTTAGTTAACTGATAAAAAAGACTTAACGCTTTCAGAGTTTTGTCATCCTGTTTTTGCAATAAATAGTCTTCAATTTTCTCATCTGAATGTAGTATAAGCAGGCAGAAGCACTTCATATAAAACGACATTAACACATTTTTCTTTCTTTTTGTTAATCTGTAAGGTACATTGCCACCAACCCACAATGTTGATTATTAACAGCCTCCACTACACTGCAGAGTGGCTTCAGCAACTCTGCAAATTGGCTATCTGAAGCTGTTAATTATGCAGTGTAGTGTGCTTCATAAAGACAGAAATGAGCATGACTAGGTTCAATCCTTCTGAGAATAAATTGTAAAAATTTGACCTCTGTTTGGTTTGGATTCTGGCTTCGCAGAGAGCATGGACATTCCATATGACAAGGCTT
This sequence comes from Trochalopteron elliotii, assembly GCA_024734555.1. Taxonomy (NCBI): domain Eukaryota; kingdom Metazoa; phylum Chordata; class Aves; order Passeriformes; family Leiothrichidae; genus Trochalopteron; species Trochalopteron elliotii. Next base: position 4,753,508 of record JANPWX010000076.1, read on the forward strand.
GGCAAGTACCAATCGTGTACTCCATTAAAAAATCGGAATATGTTCATAGCAAAGTCTCACAGCTGGCAGAAAGCCAGGGGCTCTGTAGAGGTCCTAGGCTCAATTAACAGGCGGTATATTTCATCATTTTGTCAAAGAAACTGAGGAACACCTTAAATCCAAATATTGTGTAGATCATAAGGAATGGGAGCTTTCTTTCTCTCCTGTATTCACCAGCCACACTTGTGTGTGTCTGGAGGTGCCTGTTGGCATTTGGAAGTCACCGTCTGCCTGCTGGAGAGGAAAAGGCACGTTCACCAACGCTCACTGCTCATCTCACAGCAAGGCAAATGATGAGGGAGGGTGAGGGGACAGGCATCTTTTAGTTGGGCTCTCTGTTTAGCTTTTTGTGGTAATGTAGATGTTGTATAACAAATGATGACAAGATACTTTTACCTTAGGTTTCCACCTATACGTCAAGGCATTTACAGGTTGCTGCTACTTCTGAAGCAAACCTGAACATATTTGCATCGTTTTTCTTAAAGTGTGAAAGCATATATGCAGGCCATAGAAGGAAAAAACAGCTCCATAAATTGGAATGATTTGTAAATCTTCTAGAAATATATTCAGATAAGGAGATATTATGTCAAATATATGTATGTAACTTTATAACTGTTGCAAGATTGTAGCAGTGTAACTGATACTAGTTGAAATATCTTGAAAGCTGTATTAAATGTTCAATATGTCACAGTGATGAAAAGTATAATGTCATTTTTGCAGCTCTAAAAGTTTAAGTGAGCCATTTAAAAAGAACAGTACACCTGGGATTTCAAGTGGGTTTTTTTTAAACTGACAGTGAAAGAAAATTACTATCTAAACCAGTGTATTAATCCATAGAACAAAGAGGACTGTATAGTTTAAACATACTAAAATAATAAGTGTTAAATTCCTATAACTCTTTGGTGTCATTTGAACTTTGCAGTAAATGCACAGATTTATCTGGTGGGGGTTTTTTTTGACCAGTAAGAAAGGGAATACTTGAGGGAAAATCTTAACTGTATGATTCAAGATAATGTGTAGCATTAAGTTTCTTATCAACAAGATGTATTAAAATGCAAAAAATGAACCAGCAAAGCCATCTTGGGAGTGGGATTATTAAATTCACAGTTTGCTGCTGCTAATTTGTTAGTAGGCTTCAGTCGTTTGACAAAGCTCATACAAATTCATTTTGCAAAACTGATTATTAGATGAAATGCCCTCTGTCATTGCCACGGGAGAAATAGCTCTGAATCAGGGCTGTGTCACAAATGGAGTTAGCTGAATGATCTCAGTTCAGTGCCATTTACCTAACAGAATTATGAAGATGATGCTGATATAATGAATAGGTTCTGCTCAGACAAATGTAGTCCCCTGGAGATAATGGAAATGCAGTGAAGAGCTCTTTGTTTTCTTTGGTTTATATGAAGAGCTTGGACTCTAATCCTCATAATTCTATCAAAATTATGTTACTTTATGATTGCTTATTTTGATTTGACAAACTTCATTTGAGGGACAGTGATGCAATTATAGAGCTCTTTAGGCTTGTTGCTTCTGGATGGCATTTTCTCTAAAATATTTTGCTTCATTAGCATGTGCATTTTATTCACTTTGTTGAAATATGTCTTAATTAGAATAGCATGGTTGTTGGAGTTAATATAGTACTGAATTCTTTCATGTATTCTACAAAGATTATCATGTTCTGTGGTCAGTGTTTCATGAGCAAACTCAGCAACCAGCTATAGTCAGTTCCGAAGGAACCTACCCACCCTTTTTTATACTTCTGATTAATAATGTTGTTCATATTCATACTTGTAAGAAAACTTTCAGAACAAAAGTTGTTTCCATTTTTCAAGTGCAAATAGTGAACCATATACCAGTATGGGTCGAAGAAAAATTATAATACTGAGGACTTTGTAAATAAACACTTACTTTAAGCATCTGATAACAAAACTGAATCTCAGAATGAAAAAAAAATTGTAATATTAAGATTAGGATTTTCAAAAACAAAACTGTTCCCCAGTGTAAATTTCTGTTTCACGACCATGTTCACGAAACACAACAAGAAACAAGAATTTTCTTCTTTGGTGAGTCTTTGTGGATGTCCAATGACAGTATGGAATACAGAGAACTGTACCTACCAGAGTGCTAGACATTTTTCAGGGACTTTTATTTGGAAAGAATTTCTGTTGGAATGTAAGAAATAGGTTTGCGCGTGCATCCAGCAATGTTCATGTAGAACAGATCAGAATGGTAAAATATCTTTCCTGTTAAAAAGCATTGTGTGTTAGTATTTGCCGTGAGTATATGTAATAAAATAAATATTAATTCTTTTAGGGTGAAAAAGGAGATAAAGGAGAACCAGGACCAGAAGGCCTTCCTGGAACAGAGGTAAATAGAACAAAAATGAATGAAACAGTCAAGTTACAAACTTCTGGGTGGATGGTTAAGAAATGTAATTCAGATTTTATTTAAGAAGAGTAATGGATTTGGAAATTGTGTATGCCTGGAGATTTAACATCCACAAGACAACAGGGGAAGAAGAGATGCATTCATGTGACATAGGAGTTCTTAGGGCTTCATGTAAGGAGGGCTGTGGATGAAGATCTGGTGATGTGAAAGAGGTTCTGTGATGTTTCTGCTCATGACTCATAAGATAAACTGAAACAAACATGGGGATTAAACATAATATAGATGAGAATCATTCCTTGTTAGATAATCTGCTGGAGAAGGAGGTATTTTTGGAGGCAGGGTAAAGCTATGGTTTGGTAGCTTTGGTTTCTGAAAGAGAAAATACACAAGCTGTTAGCCATTTCTGGGTGTGTCGCTCACTGTGCCATGTGTCTCTTGTGATAGAATCAAAACTTTTATTTTTTTCACTACCAGATTTCACTGCCTACTAAGTTAATTGGACTGAATCATATTTAAGGTAGCATAAATCTGTGTCTAAAAATACTGGATAATCCTGATGACTGAGTTCACATTCAAGTTTGAACCTGAGCCTACACTATAGGCATGACAATAAAGTAAACCATATTTTTGCCTTTTTTTTTTTTTTTTGTAAATGTGAAACCAAGATGAGAGGACAAAAAATCAGTTGGGTTTTTTTTCAATGAAATAATAAAATAGACAATGAGCGTGATTTCAAAAAGCAAGATTTAAAAAAACACAGTAATAAAGTCAAGCAGGCTGTTTGCTTTATACCCTCTTCTTGTCCTTCTCCCTCTTGACCTTGGTGGGGGTTTCCCTGGCTTTACATTTTAATGCTGGACACTCTTGGCTCTCCAGTTGCAAAGCATTGCTGTTGAAGGCAGAGAACATCTTCCCAGATGGGGAATGACTGATATTAGGACTAGAATCCAGATACAGGACTTGGAATAAACATCCAGCAATACTTTTTTAAGCACCTTTTCAGAAAGAAAAAAAAGGGTTAGCATTTAACACAAAAATACTATGAAAGTCTAGCTGGGGCTACTGAAAATGCAGTAACACAGGCTGCAAAATTATGACACTTTTTACATCACCTGGCTTTCTATGCACACTGTAACCATAAAAATATTTCTCCTGTTTTAGGTAATTATAATTTAATGCTGGGTAAATCAGGCTATTTTTAAGTAATAATGGATGTCCTTCATGTGAAGACATACACTATGTACTGAGCTGAAGCTAAATTTAGGTATTTAAAGAGGTTTTCTCTTGTAGCCTGTCTGTCTGTAAAGGTGAACCGTATACTTCTCTCATGCATACATACATGCTGACAGCATGGAAAAAACACATCTGTGTTTCTTTCCATAGCTCTGGTGACATTTCTGTGTTGGTCTTACATGATCTTCTTTACTACATGGTGGATCTTGTTCCACCAACCTTTTAGAAAGAGTAAGGTATACCAAGTATCTGATTAACTCTGGGACATATTTAACATAGTGACACCATGAAAGTAAAAAATACTGAACATTTATATTTTTAAATATTTACTAAACTGTTGCAATGTGTCAGTAAATGGTAGATTATTATTATTATAGGAACTGTCATTAAAACAGAAGTAAAACTGCACACGGCAGTATAACATTGTATTTTTTGAATCCACACATAATTCCTTTTAACAGCACTTAGATAAAATGCTTTGAATTCAGTTATCACTCTGCATGGAGATATCAGTCCTTAAATTTACAGGAGTGTGTATCATTGATTTTTGGTTTCTATCAGTGTCTCTCTAACTTGTTCTGCAAGCAGAAATGTAATATCTGATATTTCTGCAATAATCAAGTTAATCTACTTACACTGGTGTAATCTGCAGTGCTGTATAAAAGCAGCCTGAAAACACTTAAAGCTAGTGGCATTGCCTTCTGGCAGGTGTTGTCTCTGCCTGAGGGAGTGAGCGTTTCCATCCTCACAAGAACTTGAAAATGATGACTGAACATTTCATCTTGAACAAATGGTAGAAACATATTTGAATGTATTTTAATCAAAATCAGGAAAGTAGGTGTCACAGAAAACTTTTGCATGCTGTTGCTAACTTGTTTTTTCTTAGCTGTACAGAAAGTTCTTGCTAGAAAGAAGTAGCATGACAGAGGGGAAGCCAGACCTGGTTTGGAGACTAGGCTGTAGTCATGATATACCTAGAAAGTTTTTGTTTCCTCTTCTCTCACTTGTTGTGCTAACTGGTTCATTTAATCTCATTGAGAACCAGGTTTCAAGGCGAGAAATGTGAATATATCTAACTGCTCTGCACATCTCCAAGTTTATCTCCAGTAATCTGAGCCAAGAACTACAATGCCACGTCCCAGCCTGGGACATTATTCAACATCCATCTGACAACATGAATACTTGCTATAAATACTACTAATGTGGTTGCCATTGTTTTTATTTTCTTAAGAAGGAGTTATAAATAACTTAATATATTACTAATATGGTCTTCCTGTCCATGTCTCTAAGCAGGTATTTGCTTTTCTAGGATGAACAGCCAGTTTGCTTGAATAGTATTTCCTTCATCCCTTGAGACACTTTTAGCCACTTGACATTAAACTCAGGTGCCACATTGCTGCCACTAAGATCCTGTAATTTTTTTAAGATGTTGTTGCCCTTCACTATTCTTTTGGATATTTTGTTTTACAGTTGGGTGTGAGATCTGTCTGCTTTTGTAACTGAGGAGTTATGAATTGTCTGGTCTAGTTGACAAGGTGGTTAATCAGTAACAGGGTGGACTCAATGATCTTGGAAGTCTTTTCCAACCTTAATGATTCTGTGGTTCTGTAATAATGCTGCTATTTGTATCACTCTAACAAATGCAGCTTCATAGACAGACTATCTGAAAAAAATGATAAAAACACTCATAGCCTGTGTGGAATACAGACAAATTTGCAATATAAATATCCATTAAACTACCTGTGGAATATGTTCTCTCTTATCTGTGTGGAATACGGAAAAATTTGCAATATAAATATCCGTTAAACTACCTGTGGAATATGTTCTCTGTTATATCCATATGTCTGCCTGTTGATCTGAAGTGAAAAGTAAATCTTTATCACCAAAACTTTTGGACTCTTTTTGAGTCATGTTACCTTGATCACTGGTGCAGGTAGGAATGAATGCCATGGGATGCTGCCAATTACTATTTTCTGACATAAATTGTATCCTTCAGCAAAAGTAAATCAAACCAGCAAGTTTTATCATATCTGTCAGCATGTGTCATGCATAGCTGGTAGAGGAATTGTGTCTTTCTTGTAAGTGGGAAAAAAAAAAGTAAAACAAATCTGAAATTAAAATCTAGGATATATATATTAAACCAAGTGTTTAATTAGTTATTTTTATTCCTCTTACTGGGGGAGGTAATACCATGATGACTTTTCTAAAACTTTCCTACATAAAACTTTATTCTTTACACACCTGATGTCAAAGGATGGGTCTCTTAAATTTAGTAAGCAATAAAAGAATCCCAGGTTTTCAATGGAAAGATGGAAAACATATTAAACCTTTTCATTTTGATGCTTGTGGGAAAAGGAAATCAGAAGTATGAACAATTTTAAATGGATCCTGCATTTTGATATATTAGCAATAGTTGTTTACCTTGACACTCTCAGGGCCTGTCTGTCTAATCTTGAACTCTCTTAGTATTAGCACTGCAAGGAAATATCTGAATAGGAAGGGAATAATCCTATTGCTTGCAAAAGTGAAGTTGGTGATGATGTTTGTTTATATCTGGAGTCTGAGAATTCTGTTAGGGGCAAAAGTTATAGGGGATAGTAGATTTAACTTAAGGTCAAATAAATTATAGTAATATACCAGTTTGAAGTTTTGGAATTCCATTAATGAGAAAAGAGCAGTGATGGTATTTAAAAGTACCTGAGACATAAACTGGAAAAAGTATATTGTTTGGAGCTATGAAAACACTTTGCTAAATTAGAAAAGTTATCCCAACAGGCATTGTACAGCTGACTTTGGAGCTGTTGTTAACTTAGATTTTAAGGCTGGTCTGTGAAGAAAATGTAGTACTGTTCTTAGTGGTTAGATTATATCCAAGCTTTGTTACTCAGTAGTGGTAACTGATCTGATCTATAATAATGTGGTTGCACGTTGTTGGTTAGTGTTGTGTTCTGTATTTCCAGCACATTAGATAGTATGTATTGTTCTAGGAGATTTCAACCTGGTGTGACATTGAACCAAGTTACTCTAATGAAGACCATGGAGTTGCAAATAACAAATTGCGTTTTCCCCAAAAGGTATCTTTTAGAGTTGAAAATCTGTTCTCCTGAAAATATTATTGCAGTCTGACTGCGTTTTCCACTGCCACATGTGTGCAGCATAGTTTATGCTGTACAAATAGGTGCAATTCCAGTAGGCAACATTTGGCTCCTGCAAGGAGCTGCTAGACTCTTCTGGTTGGGGTCCAGCTGATCTTTGCAATTTTCATTAAGAAGAGTGCCTGGTGTCAGCTGGTGGTACATTTTACCTGTTTTATCAAATTTTCATTCATTCCACCAGAAGAAATACTATTGTCATCCCCTCCAAACAAAAACACTGCCTCTAATTTAATCTTTCCCTCATTGACCCCAATTCACACCCTTACAGATATTCATGATAGACTTGTTCCAGTAATTTCTCTGTCAGTTAAAATTTGTATTACAGTTATCAGTCTTATTTTATATACGTATATAGAACATTTCTCATTTCTGCTATTTCCAGTATTGCTATCTTGTTACCTTTGAATTGGCCTTGTACATACATATTCTAATACTTTACATTTTGGTTTCCATAGAGGAACTATAATGTAAGTTTATCATAACCTGTAAAAAAACCAAGCTGTAGTCCTTTTAGAGGAGAAAATGCTTTGGCTGAAGACTGTTCATGAACTCATAAATGTATATTATTATATTGGTCACAAAAAGCTAGAATTAGACTGGGAGAGAATTCAATACCCAATAAATTTACTCTCTATTATAAGAGCTGCTGGAATTTTTAATCTGTTCTTGAATTTCTAGCAAATCTGGTAACAGACTCATTAGATCAATAGAAATTTGTTTTCAAAGCTGACCTTGTTCTAAAACACTACAGAAAATGAGCTTTTCTAACTTAAGGCTTGGTCTAAAATCATCCAAATTATATCTGTTTAGATAACCACATTTATTTTAATGAAGCATCCTGTTCTGATCTCTGCTGGAGACAGATACCTTACTGTACTGTTCTAAAAGGGGCTACATATTTGACTTGGCACAGGAATTCTTACTTCTTATGGCATTTCAGAGACAGTGAGCCAGCAGCTAAACCTCTCAGCAGTTTCAAAAGGGTGACTGCAGGGAAGAATAGCCACAATGCATTCCCAGATGTGTTTTTTGCAAGCATTCACTATGTCTGGAACTTATTAAGTGTATAATTTTTTAAATGCATATATAATGTGTAGGCAAACCAGAAATACTTCTAATGGGTCTATGACATTGGGTCCTTAAAAACCCTTCTTCAAACACTGTAAGGTTTCTTGTAAAACATATAGTTTCCCCTTGTCCTTTTTATTTGAGGTCAATTGCTGTGGTCATCATCTCTGCAGTAGCTGTCAGACTGCACATCTCACTGAGGTGCTCTTGCAGAAACACTACTAAAAGCTTTAAACACAGCAATTAGGAAAAAATAAGGTTCATAGTTTGAAAGTGCATGGCTCAGGCTCAGTATCTTTCATCTGCAGTTGCATTTTCTATTCAGTAGAGACACAGATATATGTCACCATCTGTGAGTCGCAGATTTTTTTTTTAGCCTTATCTTTTGTCTTCTGTAAACATACAGCCTAAGACCTAATTCCTAAACTCATAACTATTGTTCCACTGCTGATTTGCTAGTATTGATTTTGAACCAAATCCATACAGTTTGCACACCTGAAAAATCCCTAAAATGGCTTTAAGGGTATGGATTTATTGTGTTTTATGCAGTCTTTCAGAAGGAGATTGAAAGTAAAATGTAGCAAATGGAGACAATATTAAAGCAATGTCATAAATATGCAGATTGTAAAAAGAAAGCAATTTTTTGGCTTGGTTTTTGAATCCATCTGCCTATTACATTTTTTAAGTTCAAACAGCAAAACTACTTCTGATTTAACTATTACATATTTGGCAAGCTTAATAAAGAACAAATCAAAGCTAAATCAGGGGTATTTACAACAACCACAAATTTAATCCAAAGTGGGTACTTAAATGCTCATATAGTTCTAAATGATGTTCCTTCCAGATGGTGAATTAATGTAATTTTAGCAGGAAGTGAAGTTGCACAAATACGCAGTATTTAGAACACTCACTGATTTCATGTTTCTGTACCCACTAAGGCACAGATGTTAGTTACCATTTTTGTGCCAGTTGTATCTATCTTCCTAATAATTGCAAACTGAGGAAGAGAGTTTGCAAGAACAAAAAGGGAGCTGGTAAGAACTTTAGTTTGTAAACCCTGATTCAGATGTAAATGAGTCTTTTCTATCCTTGACCTATTTAACCTCCAGAGTAAGAGTGGTGGCCTACTTGTGCAGCATCTCATTATGACCGGGTCTTGTATTGTCTACATAGTTGCCATTTAGTTTCTGAGTAAAATCTTCGGATATTTTAGAGTAGAGGTGTCTCTGACTTTAAATGTACACGGTCTCTCGTGGCAATAAAACAGTGGTCAGAGGCGCAAGGCACAAGACAAATCTCTTGGCTTAAATAAAAATACATTCCTGGTAGGTTCGTCCAGCATGAGAATTAATTCATTCATTGCTGTAGAATGGCTTGAATTTGCTGGACATATTTTGAAACCTCTTATTTTTCCATTTGTTTTGCAGCAAGGAGAAGACAACAAAGATTATGTGCTGGGTACTAAAGATATTTTATGGAGGTTTTTTGGGTGCTTCTGGTGAGAACTTCTTAGTGGAAGAATTTTATAAGAGATATTGCAGAGGGTAGATTCAGATTAGGTGTAAGTAGGAAATACTTTACAATGAAAATGGTGAACACTGGCAAAGGTTTCTCAGAGAAGCTGTAGATGCCTCATCCCTGTAAACATTAATGAGTGGGTTGGATAGGGCTCTGAGCAACCTGATCCAGTTGGCAATGTCCCTGTTTGCTGCAGGGGAGATTGAACCAGATTATCTTCAGAAGTTCCTTCCAACCCAAACCACTCTGATCCTGCGAGTGTGAAATGGCTGTGTATGTAAAGTGTAAGGCTAGGCAGTACTATTTGCTTCTCCTGTTGGAGGCAGAATTTAAGAAGGAGGTATGAAGGAATTGATTATTTCTCTAATTGCCTTTGTGAACACTGGTGAGACTGAGAGTGTTGGAAGACGTGCAGCAGCTCTGAGCTGTACCTTCCTGGAGCTCACCAGTTCAGCACTGCTACTTGAAACATAAAATCTGCAGTTCTCTGTCCACCTCTGCCTCTTTCCCAGTTTTAGCAGCATTCAAGTGAATGTACTAGCACTCTCTCTAATATTCTATTTTATTTTTTTTGGCCATGCAAGACTGCAAAGGAACTTTGCATTTCTACTCACTAGTTACCATGATGGGGCACAATTAAATAGATGGGTTTCGTATGTTTAATTATGCGTTGAAGACACATGTGGTCTTTGATAGATGTTTTTCTGTTCACAAAATAATGAAAAAAAAGGATTTTGAGTACTAACAATGTGATAGAATTGTAAGGGTCATTTGTTTAGTGTATACTAATTCACAGTGCTACAGGATTTTGTCCCTGCATTTTTCACAGATGACAACAAATTTGCACTTCTCTTTTTGCCCAGGGACTGAAAGGTGACCCTGGTAGTCCTGGTGTGGCTGGTCCAAAAGGAGAAAAGGTACCTTTTTAAATCCATTAAGTTGTATGTATATGTGATTGTGCATGATATTCTTCAGTTTTGAGCACATTACCATAACTATGTGTGGCAAACATCCCCTGCTGCCATTTGTGCAATTTAAGGGTTAAAGAATATGAGTACAGGCTAACTGTAAATGCAAAAGACAAGTGCCCTTTATCACAATGAATTTTAAAAGGAGTTCTGAGCTGGAGAACACCTAAATTTGGTGTTCTTAATTGCTCTCTGAGTGCACTAATTTACTCCCATGAACTAAACCAGAAGGTCTTAGATGTGATTTGTACCTCAGTGACCTAATTCTGTGAATATTTACACAGTCAGATGTCTTTACATATGTGAGCTGTCACACTGGCTTCAGCGGCCACCTTGTGCATGTAAGCTGCAGCTTGTAACTTGACATATGGAAATGTGTTTTGAAGGATTGATTTTTTTAAGCTGTGATTCACTTATGCAGAGGCCTGATGGTTTTGTTTTTTTGGTTTTTTTCCCTTTAACCTGTGGTGAACTGTGTATATCTATACCATTACTGGAGAAGAATATCACTTTGCATGCACATTTTCATCATCAGCGTCTGATGATTGTACTGAAATCACTTCTGCAGCACTGCATAATCTCTAAAAGGTCTAGAGCTTAAATGTATATGTATAACTAAAGATTTGTTCATTTACTTCTCCTGTTTTAACTAGGGAGATGCAGGACCTCCAGGACCAGCTGCTTTGAGTGTGAGTACATTTAAAAAAAACAGCCAAAAGAAAATTCCTAAGAAATACTGCATGTTTTTCACTTATTTGCAATGTGAAATGCTCCTAAAATAAACCTAAAAAAGTCCTTTTCTTCAGAGTGCCCCTGCATTTGCTATATGACTTATGAAGGGAATTCTGTAAATATATAAAAAAAAAAGAGCAGGTTTAAAACATCTTGTTTCCTCTCCAATGCTAACAAGGATATTATCTTGTTTATTCCATGTATAAATAGTGTGGACTTGTTCAAGTGGAAGAATTCCCTTGTTATTTTTAGTGAAAAGCATTTTTCAGTAAAAGCTTGCAAAAATTATCAATGCTTTTAGGGTATTGTATTCTGGCTAGATACTGCTGTATGGATGGTGGAAAATGTTCTTAATTTCCTTGCAATGGCCCCAAGCATGCACAAAGCCTGAAGAAAAGTGCCCCCAAAACTCTCCAGGGCATGCCCTGTTTGCTTCATTAAAGTAATAAATCCTGTCTGAATTCTAGTGGTTGTGTTCATGAGCTGAGATGAAAAGCCTTTCCATTCAGAACAGTCTATTTGGGCAAAACCAATTCAAAATGGTGCAAAAGAGTGTGGCAAAAATGAGAAGGAGAAGAAGGAAAGAAAAAAAAAAAAAGCTTCCAAACCAAATTCTCAGGCTATAGTAATGGCTCTTCTCACAGACTCAGTGTTATGAGCCACATCTATACTATTCATATTACCCATGTAATCCAAAATAAACTTCAAAAGAACTGTCATTCATAGTGTAACTGATTATACATTGTCTTTTCCCTCTCTTAATTTTCAACACTGTAACAGCAATGATCTCCATTAGATCTTACAAATATTGAAGGATACAGCAGAGACGCATAAGATAAAGATAAATTCTACTCTTAAGGTGTCAAAATTAAGTTGCCATGGTTTAGACTACTTGTTTTTTGGATTATGAATTAGAATATCCTGTATCTCGATTTCCCTGGAAGAAGTTAGTGTCTTGCCCCAAGATCAGTGACTCTGCTTCAGTTCATGTCCTGAAACAGGTCCATTTATGTCCTTTAGTTCTTGAATATTCAAACTGTGTGTTGAAAGAGGTAATATATTATTAAAATATTATCAGTAACCTGCAATTTTACTGTAGTAGATGGATTGGAGTATATCTTGCTTTAGATAGATTCTTAGATTCTTACAGGCCTTGAAGGGATCATGGAAATAGGAATCAGGCACATCTGAAGACAGGAAAAAAACCTGAGGATATCTATTTTGTGCTCTAAGACCATAGAACAGTCTTTTTGAGGATTTCTTGTGCAAATGATTAAAAAATTAAAACATCTGTTCTGCTAGAAGTAACTGGATATGTTAAGTCTCTTTTTTTTTAATGTGTTCATTGTCTTAAGTTGCAGTTGTGGACACTTAGCTTTCCTAAGAATCATACTCAGAGGTCAGTAGTATGGTATCAAGAATCAGAGAATATGCTGAGTTGGATGGGACCCACAAGGATCATCAAGTCCAACTCCCTGCCCTGCACAGACCCAATCCCAAGAGTCACACCATAGACCTGAGAGCGTTGTCCAAATGCTTCTTGAACTCTGTCAGGCTGGTGCTGTAACCACTGCCCTGGGAAGCTTGTTCTGGTGCCCAGCCACTCTCTGGGTAAAGAACCTTTTCCTGATATCCAAACTAAACCTCCCCTGGCACAATTTCAGGGCATTCCCTTGAGTCCGATCACTGGTCACCATAAAGCAGAGATCAGTGCCTACTCCTCCTCTTCCCCTTGTGAGGAAGTTGTTACTGCAATGAGGTTTTTCCTCAGTTTCCTCCAGGCTGAACAGACCAAGTGTCCCAAGCTGCTCATCCCTGGAAGACCCTTCTTCCTCCTTGTGGCCCTCATTTGGTGACTCTCTAGGAACTTAATATCTTTCTTATATTGTGATGCCCAAACCTGAACACAATATTCAAGGTGAGGCTGCCCGAATGCAGAGCACAGGAGGACAGTCTCCTCCATTGCCTAGCTGGCAATGCTGGGCCCGATGGCCCCCAGGACAATTTTGTCCCTCCTGGCTGCCAAGGCACACTGCTTTCAGATTGACTGAACTTACTCCTTCTGTACCCGACGTGATCCAATTTCATAAAACAATTGTCAAAGAATTGCATTTCTTTGATTACAGAATGCTGTGCAAATGTTTCAGTTCATTGATTCCAGCACAGCAAGGTGTCTCTGTGTTGGTACATTAACTGATGGTCGTCTTTACACTTTTTAAAAGAAAATATTTAAATTTTAGGAAAGCAGACAGTCTTCAGAGGGATGTTAGTAACTGATGTAGACAAGAGTGAGTGTGAATGGGTTTAGCAGTTTGAAGACAGACTACAGCAGAGTGGGAATATACGGCCCAGCAGGAAGGCTTTCTTTCTCTGCCACTGTAAATAGTTGTGCATTTCTCTTGGCAAGACCTAAAAGAAGAATTACATGAGTGATGGTGGCTAGGGGAAAATTCAGTTTTCAGAGTGGTTTTATTTGTGTGACTTCTGTGTAGCTGTGACTCTTACGATATATAATCATGAAAGGAAGATATGCTGTGAGTAAATAGTAGGTCAGATAATATCACAGTTCATGTGTCACTTAATGAGAACTTACTGTGTCAGAACCATTCATGCTGTTATAGCCAAAACATGATGTAAGTGTTACAGTTATGAATCCTGTTGTAGTTTTAAAATGTTCCATTAATTTGGGACGAAGGCATAATGTCATAAATTTATCCTCTGCTTCTAGTAATTTTTATTTTTTCCTAATGTGAAGATTATTTTTTTTTTATCTAAAAGATAAATGAATTATTATGCTGGAGGGGCAGGGAGTGTAGAGGAGTGAAAATAATGACACAGTGTTAGAGCTAAGTCCTAAGTATGACTTTTGGGCAGGGAGGAAAGGAATATTAAAAGGAACCAGGTTTTGCTCAAACTGGACAACTGGGCCTGGGTCATCGACCTTCTGCCCCAGTGCAATTGCATACAGGGACAGGTGGTAAATGATGGCATCACACAGAGCTCTACTGCCCTGTGCAGCTTGTCCATTCATTCCTGTGTGTTTCCATAGAAATCATACATCAGTAGAGTAAGCTGAATGAGGTCTATCATATATTCTTATTTCAGTATAGACCATCAGTAGTGTTGTTCAGGGTCAGAACATTCTCCCCATACACGAACCTGTACCATGCTTCTATCCTTAGCACAGGGAGAGTGAAGGTAAAAAAACACTGAGGCTGCTTCACTGCAGCAGCTGGTTGGTCCAGGGTGAGTTGCCTGTAGAAAATCTACACAAGTATGTAACAGCATGTAGTAGAAATTTATGGGATTTTTTTTTTCGTCTGTGCTATTGGCACCTGCAAAAGTCTAAAAGATGTCAGTGACCCTGTGTCTAAAAGTGTTTGTGTAACCCTGATGAGCAGGAAATCCCACATGGCTCAGAAGCATGAGAAATGTGAAAACATGAGAAAATAGAGGAGAATGGAGGGATTGGTGCTTGGAGGAAAAAATATATTTTTAAGTGTTCAACTGACAGATATAGCCATTATAGTATGGAATGAGGGAAACTTCAAGGCAGTGTTTATGGCAAAATTCATAAATACCCAACAGCTGTAACAACCTATTAGGTAGATGAGCACATGCCAAACTGCAAAAAAGGCAAAACAATAGCACTGCTTTTTAGGATGCAAAAATTATTTTATGTGTTTGAAATTGAAATTTCATAGCTCAGAAAGTGAATCTGAAAAATGAAGTGGAGCTCCGGATCTTCCCGTTTGATGTGAGTTAACAGAAAATTTCACACTGAAATCCTAACAACGTGAACATTCAACGAAACTTCTCACTTGTAGCAATAGCAGAGAATTCAGAAAGAGATGGGATTAGAATTCCATGTATGTCTGTGCTTTTATTTAAGGCACATATGTAACTCTTGTTAATACAATTTCATCAATCATGTATGTAGAATTAGAGAAAAGAAACAGCATTGTAATGCAAAATATGCTAAGCCGTAAGAAGAAATAAGTGATAAATTTTATAGGATTTACATAGAACCCAAATGAAATCAGCAATTTCAATAGTTCTGAGTATATTTGTTTGACTCAGGCATTATGCCTGAGTCAAACAAAATGCCAATACATTTTATTGTAAATTTGAGATATATATGTGTGTATTTGACCCCTTTTAATAAGGACGTAAAGTTTTCCTGTGTTTCTATGAGTCAGTTAACACTCCCCCAGTCCAGATATATGTATTTATTTTTTCTTCTCAGTTATGGTGGTAGTTTTATGGGAGTAGTCCAAAATCATGATTGATTCTCAGCCTTTCTTTATGCTGCCTCTAATTTCTCTGCTATGTTCCAAATTGCTCTGTAAGTAATAGATGACTCTTTTCTTTAGTACTTTTCAGGTGTCTAATGAATAAATGCTGTGATTATATTTTGAACTTTTCTTCTTTATTATGTCCACTTTATGCAGCAATATGGGGAATGTTTTAAGCCTAAGTTCCCTGGTAAATTGTACTGTAGCTGATGAACCTTCAGAGAGTAAAAAGGTTGGTTGTAGAGTGGTTTTGTCAAGATGTGGGATTTAGTGGCAGGAGCTGGGGACTGTGTTCTGCCGGGTCACAGTTGGCTCTGCAGCTTGCCCGCTCTGGTATCCCCAGCTTAAGCCTGTGCATGCCGTGTCAGAAGAGTGACAGGTGAGGGAAGGTAGCACAGCCATCTCTTGTAAAATGTATGATAACTATTCCTCTCGACACTCGATATGCTGCTTTTAGTTCCTGAGGAAAATGAGCATCCGTCCGTACGTTCCTGCGAACCTATCCCTTTCAGGAGTTATAAAATAGTCATCCAGATGGCACCAAGTGTTTACTCAGAAGCCAAGGCTTAAGTCGCTCACAGACAGAAGTCCCCAGGACTTGCTTACTAAACAGATATTTGGAATGTTGGCTCCTAGGTCTGGTTAAATCGATCCCAAGGAAGCTGGTGCACAAGTGCCGTGTGGAGGCGGCTGTGGGAGGAAGTTGCAGATTCAGGTCTGGGCAAGCTCCACTGTAACTTTTGGCTCTCCCCTTTCTAAACAAACATCAGCTACAGATTGCACAGCTTTCTTCTCAGTTATTCGTGTGAAGCTAAAGAATACACTCTCCAGTAGTAAGAAACTCAAATAATATTACCCTCGCTTTCTTTCCATGTAATGACATAAAAGAAAGTAATCCTATTTAACTAAAGTATAGACCTCAAATTACAATTTCATTCTAAATCCCTTCTTTTCATAAATATACTTTCAGGAAAATCTGAATTTTATCTATCTGAGCTTTTATAATGGAGGTGTATTAATTTCCTGAAAATAATAAACTGTTCAGTTGTTTTTTGTCAAATATAGTGATCACTTAACTTCCACAGTATAACTTGCCATAAAATATAAATTAAATTTTCTTCTTCAAAAAGCACTTTTTAATTATGGAAACAGGTACTATTAAGATTACCCGTTTGTTGAAATAGAAGATGATTTAGCAGTTACAGTGTTTTTTATCTTCTGGATAAAAGTTTTTTATCTTCTTTATGTAGTAATACTGATACTGAAGGCACAAGTGAAAATTGAAGTCTTGACCTTAAAGTAAATTTGTTTTTCAAAAATTCTTACTATGATAAATTGGCATGAATGTGATTTATATGTCCTTCATTAGAAAAATTATTTGAAAATTCTCCCATATGCAGTAGACATCAATGTAATGAATAATTTTGATCTACTCCTCAGGATTTTAATTATACCTTTTTTTGCTTAGCAAATAAACCTATGTTTATTAAAAGTACTAGGTTCATGAATGTAAACTTCTGTGAAATTCCCTTCCAATTTCCCTTTCAAATGATTGTCTCTGACAGAAAGTACATTTCAAGTTAAGTTAACAGAGAGAGCTAAAGAAATGGCCAAACCCAAAGAATAATTATGTCAGTGAGGAACATATTTTCTGTTTACTCTAGTAATAAATTATCAAGAAAATATAGCTTATCATGTTTTCTGGCAGACTGAAACCCTTCTGCTAAATACTGTCTCCTTTTCTGAAGAAGTAAATGGATTGAGAGCAGTTTAGAAAGAAAAGTGGTGTAACAGCAAAACAGTATGGTCACTGCAGTAATTTTAAGGGGCTGAGCAGGCATACAAATCTGTCCACTTGCTGGCTCGAGGTACTTCAGTAAGGATGTGACTGAGATCAGATTGTGTTTGGAAATTCTTAAGATGACTAATTTCCTGTTGTATTACCATTTATGAGGGAAATTAGACTATCTCTCTGTGATTTTCCTGTGCCATTTTTCCCATTGTAACATATTTGTAACATTGAGGCGTGTCTGCAAGCTCTGTGGGCTTCCGTGTGGGTGGTGATGAACAGTGTTTTAGACAAGAAGAGGAAACTACTGAAATTGTGTTTTAAGGTCTCCCCCTTCATCATCCTCCTGTTTGGGGTTCAAGGTAGGGCAGCATCACAGTTGCATAAAGCAAACTGCCTTGCAGATACCTGAGAACCCAACACTTTGACTATCTTGACTGGAGGGAAGATATCCGTATTTCAGTTCCTTTGCTTGTTGAATGTGGTAGTCTGGTTTCACCTGAGAGGAAGCCATTCATTTACTCTCAGTATGGTACAAATGGCCAAAGAGGAAAATATTCTCAAAACAGAGTAGAAGCATCACAATGACCTGCACAGGAGAACGTGTTCTCTACAAACACTTACAGGTTAAGTGGATGCTTTTAAGACCTATTGAACTGCATCTTGTTGCATCCTGTCTGGCATCCTGGGCCATTCTTACATCAGTGCAGCCACAGCAGTGCCATCCATCCCACAAGCAGTATTTGGGTGGCTGGAGAGTCAAGTCAGTCACGCTTCGTTTCTTCACTGTGACCACCAATTGTCTTATGTCAGGAATCTGGAAATCTGTGGTCACTTTTTACCTGACTCCTGATTACCGTGATTCCGTGCTGCTCTACCTGTGGAGTGTACAGAGGGATCATTGAAAATGTAATTCAACAATGGGATGGCTTTTCTTTATCCTGGCAAGGACTGTGCTTTAAAGAGCTACATCAATCACTTGCAATAGGAACTGCCCGCCAGTTTGCTTTTAAAAATGGTTCAGCAGTGACGTTGTATCAATGGAACTTTACCTTTCTCTTTATCAACATAATGTTTTGAAATTGCTTGGCAATATCATATCATATTGTTGGGTCTTTTTGAAGTAGCAAGTTTTATCATTATAAAAGCTCACATATTCAAATTATTAAAAAATGACCTATTCTTACATTATCACAAAGCATTTTTGCATACCTAATTTCAAGTTTGTCTTTGTTTAACTCATCTCACTAAATTATGTACATTTTTCTCCTCATCTAGTACCATTTATTCTGCAAATTGTTTGCTGGAATTCATAGTGAGGAAAAACTGGATGAAAGTAGTTTGTGTATAGAACACACAAACCAGTCTATAAATGAAATAATTTTTGTGCCTTAATTAGACCTGCAGTATTATTGCTAACATTTGTATTATACTTAATTTGTGTTGAGAAGAAAATGTGTTCCAGCTCAGAATGTATTCCAGCAACACTACCTACAAGTACAGGAGGCAGCTATCTACCCTTCTGCTTCAAAAACTATCAGCTATGTTTTGAAGCAACTTTCAGAGTCCCAAAAATATGTGTACTTGTCTAATATTTTGCTCTCTTGGCATCAACCATAATCTTCTGTGAGAAGTAACATGAATAACAGCTTTAAGTAACCTCACTATTCCACTTCAGCTGAGGTTTTTTCTTTTTATATATATATTCTTTGTTTCACCATGGGGTCACAATAAAAACTTCACTTTTTTTGAGAGTATGTTCTTAGGCACTTTCAATGAGTTATTAAATTTATGAACAATGCCTCCACCATGTCTTTGCAGGTACTTGTTGTGATGTATCAGGTATTTAAAAATGCTTTTGTACCTGCAGAGTGACATGACAGGATTTTAGCCCTTCTACAGTAAGTGGCTTCTGATAGCTCCACACTCATACACCTTAAATTAACAGCTTTTGAAACATAAAACAGCTTAACTGGCTGAACTGTTCACTGATTTTTTTGTAACTTCCTAGAATATTTTTCATCTACTGTCTCAAGTTAAATAATTCTTATTCATTTTCATCTCCTGATACTTGTAAAAAATATTAGCTGTTTGAGTGCTAAAATGTTAATTCCTACAGATATTTGCAATACAAATTCTTTTTAAAACTCACTTATTCTACTGCATCATTTTTAAACCTGTTGTTTTTTCCTAGTTTCCTTCAACTAAGGCTTAGACTAAGTTTTGATGACATTTCATTTAAATACCTGTCTGCATGTTCTTTACAGTGTGGTTGCTTTTTCTATCCTATATTCTAACTAGCATATTTTGCCTTGTCAACACTTCCTTTTTATGGTTTACCTCTTATAAAGGGATTCACAAGTTTCTGCTCTTCATTTTCAAGATTTCGTACAAGCCTCTTGTGCCTACATGTGCGTCGTGTATCATCTCTCTTCATAGCCACCCTCAATCATTGTGGTAGATTTTCTAAGTTTCAGTTGCATTTAAGAAGGTCTCCATTTTACTGGTTTTTGTTTTCCCCAAGCTATATGGTAATGTTTGAGACATTTACACTTCACACTCCTCAAGCTCCTTCAGGTTACTTCAAGGTCTTGCATGGTCCATGACAGGAACAAGGCTTTATAGATTGTATATGTTATTTTGATTCACTGCTCCATGAAGTTGGTAGAAAGTTATCACCTTTCAGCCTCAAAGGTGGCTGGCAGAGTCAGGAAAATCCCATGTGTGTTAGGTCACCTCGAAGGATTCGCATCACATTTTCCAGCCTGATGTCACATAAATAAGCTGGTTTTATACCTCACTGTGCCTTGTGCTGTTCCTAGACATTGTTCTGCTCATCACTGTAGCCATGCTCTTGCCAGTTCAAAAGTATCAGAGTGACAGTGACACATAGTAAATGATTTCAAGTCCCTTGCATTACCTGAAGGGCACCCATAAGAAAGGTGGGGACAGACTTTAGCTGAGCCTGTTGAGATGGGACAGGGGATAAAACTTAAGGAGGTATTAAACTGAAGAAGAGTCAATTTAGATTAAATATAACAAGGTTTTTTAGAAAGAGGGTCATGAAATAGTGGAACCAGATTTCCCACAGAGTTGGTGGATGCTCCATCCCTGGAAACATTCAAGTCCAGGTTGGCTGGGACTCTGAGAAACCTGGTCTAGTTGAAGACTTCCCTACTTATCACAGGAGGATTGGACTAGATGACCTTTAAAGGTCCCTTCCAACCCAAACCATAGTATGGTTCAGTGATCTTAATTGCTTTGGCTGTTGTTTACCTGGGGAGTTTGTTCTAGTAGATTAGATTGCCTTCTGACATAAATGTTTTGAACACAATCCACAGCATATCCCAGATAGATAGATAGATAGATAGATAAATATAGGTATATTTATTCAGTCTATATTCTATCCCTTTATCTGTGGTGGTGGGCTTTTCTGACCAGCTGTGCTATCCGTGGTTGGAGGGA
Organism: Trochalopteron elliotii; assembly: GCA_024734555.1. NCBI lineage: Eukaryota > Metazoa > Chordata > Aves > Passeriformes > Leiothrichidae > Trochalopteron > Trochalopteron elliotii. The sequence goes on from JANPWX010000076.1 coordinate 4,774,158, forward strand.
GTCAAATCTGATCTTTGAGCTCCAAAGGAAGATCTCCAGAAACTAAGTAGGAATGCAACCTAAGTAGATACTTTAGTCTGCCTCCCTACAAATATGTATTTCTATTCATTGCCAGGTTCTATAGGAGTTCAATGGTAGATGTTTTATTCATCTTTTTAGACAGAATTCACTGTAGAAGGTTTCTTTCTCATTTCTCCTGCAGATTTCTTCTGCAGTTATTTTTCCATGATCTCCTTCAGTGGATGTTGAGCAGAGATAGCATCACTAAGTCATTACTTTGGCCAAGTTACTACAGTTTTAGTGCTGTGTTAGTTAATGTGGCCCATGTTGTCCTATCACTTTTTAAACGGAAGATCCTACTGAAGTTGGTGTGAACTTTTACCTCAGTTTCAATATCAGGATGTGGCTCCTTGTGCAGGGGAGTCCTCCCTGCCTAGTTACCAATTGTACACAGCTCTCCTCCCTTTCCTTGAAGATAAATCTCCTTATCTGGTTCCTTTTTCTTGACAATAACATTGTAGAGAGAAGAAAAAGAATAAAAATGGATAAAAATGTTGGCTATTAATTATCACTATTGTGCAGTTACATTCCTGTGTAATTCTTGTCCCCTTGGAGCCTTATTGTACAGATATGTGAGGCTGAGTATTTCCTCCCCCATAAAATGGACATTACAAGTTTTCATCTCATTCCCCTGCATAAAGTTGTCATTAAAATGAAAAATTAACAAAACAAAATTCCACCCCTTCCTGAATTCCCAGAATTTCTTTACAGAATTAGAATATTGCAAACAGTTAGACAGAACACTGCAAGTTCCACACTACCTAGATGAAAAAGTAAAGAAGCTTTACAGAGGTCACACTGACATGCTGCTTTATGGGTTTGTGTATGTATAAGCTACATAACTTGCACTGTAAAACTTATTGTGGCATTATTTGTTGGACACAGCATTATCATGCATATTTTAGTTCCATGAACTTATGGTGAAAGATGGAAATGGTGTGCATCAGCTCTGTAAAAGATCCTACACCTTATCCTGTTTACATTATAACTGAAATGATAGGAGATATATCCTATAGTGAAATACTGTCTGATATATTTTTAGCTTCAGTGTTGGAAAGTGGAGGAATGGTAGAAATGGAAAAGCTCTTGAAGTGACCACTTCTTTTTAAAATTGTAGTCAGACTACATTCTAATCAACTAAAAACATCACTTGAAAATGTTTGAGTTAGTAGCTTTGGAATGCCTAGTTACTTTCTGAAGTTAAAATTGGGAATTAGAGATAACAAACTTCTTAAATTTCTAGAAATCAGTTTCTAGAAATCTGGGTATTTTAAAAATCATGATTGTCAGGGTGCGTCAGTTCACCCTTATTTGGGTCAATAAATATATGTAATTGATTCTAAGTAAGGCATTTGAATTTGACCAAAGATACAACTCATGCTGAAGCAATACATGAGTCTGAGTAATTTTAAAGATTTAAAAATTTTAATATTTCAAATTCTTAAATAAACAAAATGTAAGTTCTTTAATTTTGTGACATCGTGTAGGAATATGCAATATAACATGCGAGGCTTTTTTTTTTAATTATGCAATGCAGAACTGTTACATATTCTTTGCTGATTACATTGAAAATTATTTCACATTTCTTGTTGCTATAATGGAAATTGGATTGCTTCCTCAAAGTAATTTTTTAAATTGTGTTCCAAGGTGACTCATGAAGTAGAGGGGGAGTGGCAGGAATGACTTTTCTAAGTTGTTCTGAGATGTTATTTGAAGGCTTTATGATTATATTGTCTATTAATTAGATATAAAATTAAAGCCCCAAAGCGTCAGAACTGGTCTGCAATTTGATCTGTGACTGAAAAAGGCAGATCCTTGGACTGAGTTCAGAAGGAAGGCTCACAATTCAAGGATACATTCAAAACACTCAAAGCTCCAGTGCCTGTTCAAGAGAGAGAGAAAAGAGGCACTAAAGTGTTTTGAAAAGCCAAGCCAGATATGCAGAGGAAGGAGCACAGGGCTGGTTCTTAGGATCCAGCAAGCATAAGGCCTTCTGCTATATTTAGTTCCCTCTCCCTGCCTTTCCCTCCCCCTTCAGTGCCTATATTTGAAACTGAGTTGTAGAGTAAGTTGTCTCCCATTTAAAATAACTTTTTTTGTCATTTTTTCATGGCATCTTAACAAGATATCTGTTTTCAATTAAAATTGTAGTTAAATATAATTATGCTTAATTAGTGCAGACTTACCTCTTCTTTTCCAAAGGATGCAACCTTTATATGATGGAATGTGATTAATAATTATTGTTTGTGCTTTTTCTTGCACCTTAATATAACATAGAAGGAATTGTTAGGAATAGCCTATTCTTACTATTAGAAATAAATGCCTTGTGTTGCCAGCTGGATCTTTGGTCTAGTCTTACTTCTGTAGAAAAATTGAGGATGAAAATAGCTCTGAATGTTATAATTGTTTAATGTTTGTATTTTCAGGGTTTGCTGGAGGGTCCCCAAGGTCCACCTGGCAAAGAAGGTCAAAGGGTGAGTAAACTTGGTGAACAACTGGTGAGTGTGCTAACAGCTTGATGTGCGACTTCTGCATAAGCACTAATAAAAAATGGTAAGGTAGCAGCTGAGTATGAAGCATGCTGACAACAAACTGAGCCTTGACACTTGAGGTTTCTTTTCAGTTGAAGGAGATCTAACAATTTCAACCATCTAAAGTGTTTTAATGACTGGCAGCACAGATGTGTTTTGTGCAGTGTATTTCTGCTGTAATTTTAACTGAAATAATATTAAAACTTTTCAGTTTACCTTTTTTAGGAGAGGTGAAGTATACCTTTCAACATCTAAGATAGATAAAGATATGAATTTAGGGTCATTATCTAAAATATTAACAGAAACCAGTAGTACTGACCCAAGGCAATGGTCTTTTAATGCCATTATGGAAGTGTCAGCACCTAACATACATTTACTGTATCATACCCGTACAATGGGTATGATATAGTAAAGGGGGTTGGGGGACAGAATATGCCAAATACATTAAATAAACCTCTGGTTGTTTAGAACTTTAATATAATTGGGCAGTTGACTGACTGTTTTCTCCATGTTCTGTGTTTATTTTTCTTGACTTATTGAATTTGACAATTCATTAGAACAGATAACAAGTATTTATGATTGTGGTATCACAAGAATTAATTCAGTGCTGTAAATTTATAATCTAATATGTTCCTAAAAGTTCAGGAAGATATTAAGACTCAAGCATTTCAATATTTTTACAAATTAAGTGTGTGTCCAGTTTGCAGTTTTGAAGTTGGGTCTCAATAATTCTTGGTTTATTTAGGCATCTTGATATTCAATATCTCAGTTAAAACATGTGAAGTAAAAAGATTCAGTATTTCTCATCATTGATCTTAGTAAACTACAGTGAATTTTTAAAAGCTAATTTAATGATCCCAATAATGGTAATAAAACTAACAAAGGACTAACCCTTGAACAAAATGAATAATGATGCTTAGGCCCCAAAGCTATGTTTAATGTTGGTTTTTAAGTTTTAAAAATAGTACTGAATTCCATTTAAGTTGAACATGAAGTTATGAAAGCTGAGTTTATTTACATTTCTCACTAAGGATTGAGAACTTGTTCAGAAAAAAAATCAGTGTAGTAATGGAGAATTCAAAGCTGTGCAAATAATACGTTATTAAAGCACATTTACTAGCATATTAATGTCCTTATTAAGGATTTTATAATTACCATGATTATTACAGTTAGGCAATTAAATATATAGGATACTGTGAAAAGATATTTGCATCTCCTTTTAGCATATTTTAGGGTTGTTCTATGGAGTATTGAATCTGCAAAAAGATTCTCCTTTAGGAACAGTTATAAACATTCTCATGTTTTAGAAACTTCACTCTTGGAACTTCTTCATTTTTTTACACAAAAAAATCAGAGTTAACACACTGTATTACATTTAATAGTGGATAAATGGATTTGGAAATACTTTTTAATTTTTTTCCATTTTGCAGTAGGAATTAGTGAGTTGATATTTTCATCATGGACATTTTCCTACTGACACATAAAACTGAGCTGCTCTCACACTCCAGCCTCTATAAAAGGGGAGCTCTGATGGTTTTGTAATCTCGCCATGCACACAGCTGCCTTGAGCCAAACAATGGGAACAGCAGACTGTGGAGCCTCAGCATCTGTCTTTATCTTTCTACCAGTGAAATGCTCACAACAATACTCCTGCTGGCCACTCCCGCCCAAGCATTAACAACATTGTTGGCAGTCTTAATTCAACTCCCATGTGCTTTTGCATTTCCAATACATTTAATTACACAATAACATACCATTTGTAACATGATCTCTGTTCTGTTTAATGACAAACAGGACAGTGCACATCTAATGGCTATTAAATGCTCCTTTTTATTCAATTATAGATGTCATGTTCCTCTGTTCTACTTTCAGCAGATCCTCCAAATCTTTCACATTACGTGAAGTTATTGCTTTTCTCATGGGCTGTCTTTTGAAGATTGAAATGTATTATCGAGTGTGTAACTAGCTAATAAATTTTTTTCCAAAATATTATTGAGTCCTAAAGACGATATTGTGTCCATCCTGAAGACTGGAACTGTAACATATTAGGGGAAAAAAAGCCACTCTAGAAATAGCTGGAAGTATCTATTCAATTTTGATGCCACACTTTGAGAACATGAACTTTTATTTTAAATTGCCATTTGTACTGTCCTTGCTATATCCAAAATTTAAATTTCCATTTACATCTGGAGCATTTTTAAGTGTTCAACTCCTTTGAAAATTGGTCTTAGATTAATGAGGAGTTGAGAGGACAGTCATATTGTGTGTAACTTAAAGGACCTCAGAATACACATTGAAGCAAGGAACTGAGGTGGATTAGCAGTGTTAATGGTGATATAGAAGAAACATATAGAAGGTTAGAGCTAGTGGCAGGTAAATGGCAATAGAAAATGGGTAGAAAAGCAAGGAAAACAGCATGCATTTTCATTTTCAGAGTGTTTTAAGTGAGGTTTTATTATATCTACCCAGATCAGAGTTCAATATTAGAACTACTAAGAAATACCGAAGGTACCCTGTCCCAGAGTGGGCACCCATCTCCCTGCATTCACTAAAAAGGGAACTAGGAAAACTGTACTCCTACTGAGAGGAATAAGTCTGACTAGTAGTATTTCTTTCACCTCACAGGAATAATCTGCACAAAAAATTACATCGTAAAAAATATATAGTATTTATTATAGAAATAGAATAAGTGTTGTCATTATTATAATAAACATAATCTACAATCTGTAGGTTTTGAGTTCAAAGTTATGTCAACCTTAAAATGCTTATTGACATATACATCAAATTGTCTTAGAAATGCAAAATTACATCATTACTTAATTAGAAGATGTCAGTGGTTTATTTATTTCAAGTGTAAAGGGGGGATCAATACATCTTTTCAAATAAGGTGGTACAGATGCACTGTAGACAGAGTTACTGGTGTCATTTGAGCCCATGCATGATTATTAAAATACTGAATATGTCACTTTATGTGTCTTTGATATATTATACTGTATATATAATATAGTAATATAGTATATTTCTAGTGTATGGTCATACTCATATAGTCATACGGTAATCATCTTACTCCCACATCAAAGAGCAGTTTAGGTTCTTACTTGTTTAAATGTTGGTCAGCAATGGAAATTGATGACAGAAATGTGTGAAATATCTTCTATATTAGTTGATATCCCTGGATGCTTTCCAGATATCCTAAAAAATAAAAAGGTTTGCAGAAAGCAGTACACTAGTGTGATATGTTTACAGAAATGTAGTATGGGGAGATCATTCAGAAGGAGAGAGATGAAGCCCTGAAAATTGTTTGACTAGTTTTGTGCAGCATTAAAGGATCCTGTATCAGGATGCCCAGGCTCTATTTTTTGGCTTTATTTAACAGAAAATTACAAATTTGCTAAAAATTTCAAGTAATGAAGTCATGGAGAACAATTAGTGTGATGATAAATAAAAATTGGATTCATAATCATATTACTTCTCTCATACTACTCTAGTAGCAAAATGCATAAATATGTATTTTCTGGACAAACAAATGGATTAACAGTCTAGCATTTATCAGGAGTATTGGTGGTATCTCTAAGAGTAGACTCATGAGTTCCCATTCTTTTCTCACTTATTGTGAAACCTTTCCCTCTGTCGCCTTCATTCTCTCTTCTCATTGTGCATGTGTCTGGCTTATGCAGGAGAGCAACCTTTGTGAGCAATGGGTACAAATAGTGATCTTCAGACTTTCACATCTTGTCTCCTTTGCACAGCACTAAAAAGGGAGGAACAGTGTTTTGAGATCAAGTGAAGGCATTTGTTTTCAATTTTGCATGGTTTACTACCATGCTTCATCTACACAAAAGAAACTTCCTAGAATTTTCAGTAGCTCTACAAAAGATCTTAAAACATATTCAATGATTCATCATATATTGTCCATCCTTAATTAAACTGTTACTCTGAAGGCAAAAGTGATTGTCATGGCAGAAGATGTCATAACCTGGTTACATCACAACCTAGCCATATTCAAAGAGGGCACAGTGAACTTATTTCTCATTCTTCAATCAGCCTGTGACTTATACAATTCTCATTTAAAAGGTTGTAATAATGTCATCAATGAACTCAGTTAAATTTTGTGTGAGCATGTAGTGCCCTTGTGTTTCTCCTTTTGCCAAGGTATTCACTGCCACTCTACCACTCACATTTGTTAGTCAATGTTGTGTTTTCCTGTGGGCTCAAGGAGTCCTCAAACATTTGCTCTTTAAAAAGTCTAGTGTTTCTTCTTGCTCTACAAGTAGTGACTTTGTATAATGTTTTTTAAGGTTTTTGATCTTTAATGAAGTGGTTTGCATTAGACATGAAACCTTACTCAGCAGGAGCTTTGGGTTTTAGTTCTGGTTACTGAAAGAAATGGGCCAGTAGCAACAGCTACTCATTCCTTTTCCCTCATTCCTGGATGAGAAATACTAGACTACTCTGTGGGCAGGCACTACGTTCATACATTATTTTTCAGTGTCCGTCACGTTGGCTTCAGGCATGTTACTGCTGTAGCAACTTGATACTATTACACAACTGCTCAGAATGACATCAGGAGCTTCAGAAGGTAATTACACATTACTCAGAAAAGTCCCTGGTCCAATATTACCAACCCACAAACAATAGTAAGATTGGGTATTAACCTAGCATTGCATGGAATTTAAACCACAGTGGACTACTACGCCACCTTCCTGGATTCCTGTGTTATGCAGAGCTATTATTTTTCTCAATAATCCTGTACCTTTTAGGTAAGCTCATCTTTTGCAGAAGTCCAGCTTCTACTTCAAAGAATATCAACAACAGACTCTTTGCAAATCTCCTTGAATTCTTTCTTCCAGTGTTTCTTGTCAATCACACATTCCAAAATACGCATTTTATTTTACACTGAGCCTGTAGCTAATCCCCCATTAGCCTCCAGCAACTGGGTTTTTAATTGTCTTCTTTGTATTGAAGAGGTATTTAGAGCTTTTTCTCTAGAATCAAATCACCATTCCATTGACTTAAGTAGAAACTTGGAAGTTTCTACTACCTATAGTTTGCAGGCTGCATGGAGCTTTCCAGACTCTGCCTTTACTCTGTTAAATGCAATGAAGTTTATATTTCAAAAATACAATTCCAAATGTTTTGGAAAGTAATGCTTCATTTCAGTCAGGTACATTTGCAACAGGGATTTTCCCTGAACTTGGTGCAATTTTTATAAGCAATATTTTTTTCTGAAAATTATTCTATTTTTACAATACAATACCTCAGTGAATTCCAAAAATTTTCTTAATGTGAAGCGTCAAGGCAATTTTATTAGACAGCTATACTGTGAAATCTAGACAGGGTGATTTTGCATTCTCAGCTGGCCTCTGGAAGAGCCAGGCCCAGCATGCAGCTGAAATACACAGCAGTTTGTGCAGCAGTTTCTGCTTCTTTACAGTCCTCTTGATGCCTTCTTGAGCTCCTAGGCACTTTTTTGGGGTATTTGGGCACTTTTGGGAAGCCTCTGAGGACACTGAGGATGCCTGTTGCTTCCAGGTGAGGCTAAGGTAAGGGCAGCTCTGTCAGCTTCTGACAAACTTTGTCAGCTGTCCCTGAACAGTGGGCACTGCAGCAGTGAGGTCATGCCCCCTCTGCCTGTGCCAGCATGAGGGCTCTCTAGGAGCAGTTTGTGCAGCCATGGCAGGAGCAGCCAGCAGATGCAGCAGGTGGCACAGCAGTTTGTGCAGGAGGCCACAAAGAGGCCAGCAAAACTTCTCTGCCCAGTATACACATATTTAGAGATGGTGGTCACAAGGCACAGAACCCAAGTGCTACTGAAGGAGCACTGACAGCTGTGTGCTGTCAGACTTTTGTACCCAGATGGAGGACACAGCTGTCTAAGTCCATAGGGCCTCACACATTACAATCCTCTCTTGATTATTTTGAATGGTCATGGTGATTGGGAGACGCTCCTGAAGACTGGAAAACAGCAAATACCCCTTCTGTCTTCACAAAAGAAGGTGCAGGGAACTACAGGCCAATAGGCTTCAACTCAATACCTGGCAATGTGAAAGAGGAAATCTTCCTGGAAACCATTTCCAAACACATGGAGGACAAGAAGGTGATTGGGATAGTCTGCATGGATTTATGAAAGGAAAATTTTGCTTGACCAAATACATTGCTTTCTACTATGATGTGACTAACTAGGTGGATGAGAGGTGAGCAGTGGATGCCAGCCTCAGCTTTAGCAAAGCCTTTGACATGATCTCCCATTATCTTTGTAGACAAGCTGACAAAGTACTGGTTAGATGGATAGATGGTGAAATGGATTGAAAACCATCTGAAAAACAAGGTCCAGAAATTTTTCATTAGTGGCACAATGTCCACTTGGAGACAAGTCATTTGGGATGTATCCCGGGTTTGCTACTAGAGCCGCATTAACAGCCTGGAGAATGAGCCTACAGTGTCCTCATCAACAGCCTGGAGAATGGGGCAGAATGTAGCAGAGAACTGGGGCAGAAAATATCACATGAAGTTCAACAAGAGCAAATGCAAAATTGAGCATCTAGGGAGGAATAACCCCAGATATGAGCATGCACTGGAAACAAATTGGAAAAAAGCTTTGTGTAGAAGATCTGTTTGGACAGTAAGCAAACCATGAGCCAGCAGCACATCCTTGTGGCATAAAACAGGCCAGCAATACCCTGGCCCGTATTTGAAAGAACGCTGCCAGCAGGTCTAGGAAGATATCCTTCCCCTTTGTTCAGCGCTGGTGAGACACCTCCAGAAAGATACAGAATTCCTCAGAGGCATCTAAGTGCAACTGGAGAAACTTCCATGAAAGGAGAGACTAAGAGCTGGGACTCCAGCCTGGAGAAGGCTCAGTTGGAATCTAATCAGTGTCCAAATATCTGATGTGAGGGAATAAGGAAGAGGGAGACACATTCTTCTCAGTAGCAGCTGGTGACAGGACAGGAGGCAATGGGTAAGAAAATAAAAAAAACCAAAACCCAGAAAATTCTGTCTGAACACAGGAAAGCACTTTCTTATTGTGAAGTTCATCACATAATGATGCAGGTTGACCAGAGTGGTTGTGGAGTCTCCATCTGTGGAGATATTCAAAAGCTGAGTAGACACAGTCCTGGACAATTAATCCTGCTTGAGGACAGGGATTATACTAAGTGATCTCAAGAGTTTCCTCCAACCCAGACAATTCTGTGGTTTTCATTTGACTAGCTCTAGCTTATCCTCAGCATAGCTGCCAACAAGTTCATTTTTATGGATTAATATTTTTTTTAAGTCTTTTCTATGTATTTAAACAGATTATTTCTCCATCATAGGGGTTTCCTTGGTTCCAGTGGTGAATTGGGTTCAAGCATTTAAAAATCTTTCCACAATATTGCAGCCATATCCTTGACTCTTTATTCCTTGGGATGTTGCAGGTGTCCTGAAGTAAATATTTTTGAAAGAACTTCCTTATTTCCAATAGTTGTGTTTGTAATATCAAATACTTCACTTAAGAGGAAGTTATTTTAGCATTATCTTAGTAATAAATTAAACACTTCATAAAACTGAAAATCTGTTGTCATATCTAGTATTTCAACACTGATTTCACTAAAATTACATGTTTGGAGGGACCCTGTGGAATTGTAACATTTGCCTTATGTTAATAATCAGTTTACTCTCTGAGATTACAAGTTTTTCTAATCGAGCATGTCAGAGTGGAAAATAAATGAATGGAGAGCTGTTAGATTTTTTTAACATAATTATTTGAAGTGGCATCAAAATTAATTTAAATTCAGATTGCATTTATCTGATTTACAGAACTTAAATATTTCTTTGACATAATTTGTTTTCTAGTTCAGTGAGTAAATGTTGTACTTAACCAATTATAAAACAAACCTTACAGAACAATGATAATGTCTGCATTGCAGGTTAGTCTCCTGGCACAATGCAAAACATTTTCTTCACAGCTAAATCTCTGGAGTTTTGGAATCTCTTTTACTCTTCTCAGTCCTTCTTGACTTTGATGTAAGTTTTTTTTAAACATGCAAAGCTCCAATCTGATTTGATCTTTTAGTTAAGAGTTCTGTATGTTCCTTCACTCTGACATTTAACAGTCCAAAAATGCTTAATGTAAAACAGTTTTTCTCCCAGAATGTCTCTACCTTGAAGTACATATCCAGTAAATTAGGATACAGCATAAAAATATTTCTTTTTCTCACTTTGGCATTTAAAAATGGAATGAAAAGGTTGTAATTTAGAATGCTAAAGACAGATTTGTCAATTAGGAAAATTTTGGTTTTTCCCTTGTTAATTTCCACTGTAGAAATTAAAATCTAACTTTTAATGGAATAACAGAAATGGTTTAACTTTTAAGAGGCTCATTTAGAATTTCAGACTCTCTTCTAAATACTCTATTATTAACATTTCTTTTAACATCTTTTAGCCAAAGGTATAGAAACATGAGAGAATAAGAAATTACATCTCATAATTAAAAATTGAGGTATAAACTATGTAAATATAGTTGAAAGCTATTTCTTTGAGTTATTTTGAAATAAAATTGAATTTTTTTTCCCTTTTACATTTGAAAAATTGTGATGGATCTTGTCTAGCAATTTGTTGGCAAAAGAGGTCCTGACATTCAACTTCTTGGCATTGCTTTGCCTGTTTAAGGACTTTTTTTTGTTTGTTAAATTCATTTCAATTTTATGTAGTCTGGCTAGGTGTTCCCTTTAAACATTTTATTATGGCATAATGAAGAAACTGGCGATTTTGTAAATCATTCCTAAAATGGTTTTGGAAACCCAGCATTGAGTGCAGGAATGCTTCTGCATTAGTGAGGAGCTCCCTACTGACTTTTCTCCCAAAACAGGGGATTAAGCTCTGTGTGCTCTATTCTTCTGTGAGCCATATTTCTGTGAATTGTTTTAGCGGGGTATGATGAACAGACTTGCACTTGATTTCTGCAGACAGCTTAATTTCTTGCCTTCTGGCCTTATTTCCTGTGATTTTGTTCAGGTTTAACATGTAATACAGAGGTTAATTTGTAATGTACTGGTTACCATAATACGTCCTCAAGGCCAAAGTTAATAGGATTGAAGAAGGGATTGTACATTCAGATCCTAACATTGTATTACTGAAGTTAACAAGGTTTCATTGTCTGCAACATAGATTTTCAATTTAGGGGAGAGAATATCCCAACTCTTGCTGTAATCTGAGTTAGTGTAGGCACTGGAACTTGTCTGGCTGCTTGGTGGCAACTTTAGGCATCTGGAGAATAGTTTTTTAACTGCTCAGAGCTCCAGTCGTGGCTATGTTTAGGTACCCAAGGTGCTGATGGGCATCTGCGGGTTAGGCACTGTGAGACAGGGGGCTCTTGTTTTGGTTATATCTGTGCCTTTTTAAATCTGGTTTTGACGATTAACCAAGACAATCATATCTTATCTTGGCAAACAAATTACATAAACCTCATTAATTTTGCATAACAACTATGGTAGTTAAGACTTTAAAGCCCAGATTTCTGCTTTCCCTAGAACTAGTTCCTGTTTTGAAATGCGATGATGTGTTTCAAGAACCACTAATTAGCACTTTCCCTTGAAAATTCACATGGGTTTATTAAAAAAACTTTTGCCTTCATACTCAAGTATAGAGTCTTTAAATTATTAATTCCATAAATCATGTAGTGTTCCTACATAACTGCTTGATTTTATCCTTAAATAATCCGCATCTTATTTTTAAACACTAGGATTAGACATTTTACTCCTCTAAAGTTAGAGAGATGTGAATAGATGGATATGGCATGATACAGCAGGGGGTTACAATACAGATTTTGAATTCTTCCACTGTGTGCTGGACCTGCAGCAGTGCCCAGGGACAGCAGTCAGAACCAGAGCACAAAGCTTAGAGAAGGATGGCCAGAGCCTCTCTTCTGAACAGTTTTCCATCTCATGTCAGGCAAAGCTCATCAAGTCATTTCAATTCACGGAAGGGGTGAAGGAAGAGAGGAATAAAGAATGCAGCTGGCCACATACTTCAGCTAGGCACTCAGCTGGGTTTCCTGAAGCACATAATCTTCCATTTACTTTATTTTTAGTATTTTATCTTTTTTTGCTCCTAACCAAGCAGAAGCAGTTGTTATTTGAATGATTTGTCATTTGAATGATCTAGCTGAAGCCTGTCCTTTGGGAAAGAGCAAAGTAGCCTGCTGTACAAATTACTTGGGGCCAGGCATTTCAGGAGTCAAGGGGACAGCATACAATATCAGTAACATTTAGAAAACTTCTTATCACATTGACAGGTAGCAAAAATATATGCAGCACAAAGGAAATAACCAGCAACTTTTGTTTTGGTCTTCTTCAGGTATTCTAAGCAGCATTTGACAACTTGTTGACACCACATATTATGTTTAAGTGAATGTAGGTGGTATTGCATTTTTTATTTAGTTAAAGGAACAATGTGATGCCTAGGACATTTATTTATATTTTGAGTGGTTTTATAACCTCAATATTTGCTCGGTGATATAAGCTAAATATAGGTAACAGGCCTCCTGTGTGGACTGTCAGCCCTCTGAACAGCAGAGTGGCACTAAATATGGGTCTCATGGCGCTACCAAGACCCACTGCTGAGCAGGAGATTGGAACTGTGGCTCTCTGCTAAGCCCACTCTATAAACCACAGAGGGCACCGAGATGTTTTTCACTTCTTTCTTGCCAGAAGGATGACTCAAAATCAAAATGTAAATACTTAGTCATGGTCTGGCTCATGGTCTGCTCAAGGCAGCATCATAATGGGCTTGTCAAAAACATTCTTCTAATTGTTTTAATTACCCTAAACAAAAATACAGACTTAATTTTTTTACTTACTCTGTTATTATAGTATATATTTTATTTTTTTTCTCTGCTGATGTTGAGAAGTCATAGAGAAGCAGGAGTGCTGCTGACAAGTAGGTGGAGCTTTGGGTATGCCTAACATTGAAGTCTCTGTATCTGAAAGGCATTGCTGAAAGGTAGTGGCCTTTCATACATTTCTGTATTAAATTTAAAATACCAAACCATCTATAAAGGTGCTCGGGGGCAAAAAAAGGACTTTTATTACTCTATAAAAAGCTTATGCCTCATACTGATCTGTGTGGCTGTTTTACATGCAACATTGCATAATGGCTAATAATAATGATGGAATAAAAAGTGGGGCAAATGTTTCTTCTGTGTCTCACTGTGTATGTGTCCTAGTAATTAATAAATGACAATTTTTATTTTTTATAACTGGGTTTTTTTCAGAAAGTTCATCAAGTCTTGTCTTTGTTATGTCATAAATCACATTTTAGTTCATCTTGTAAACAGAGATAAAATTGCCTTCCTAACATATTCCATGTTTTCCTGTGTAATTAACACCTCGTTCGCAGTTGTGTCTGCCAATCAAAGCCCTGTCTTCTTCATCCTGACACTTCCTTGACACTTGGTTTAAACTGCTGTGACTTTAAGTGTTGTCCTCAGGATACTTTAAATAAGTTCAAACAGGAAAAGGAAGGTGCTTCAAGAAGTCAGCACTGTAGACCATTATAACTCAGGCGGACTATTTTAAAAGTATGGAGCAATTTATCTTTGTTTATTACATTATTACCTCTCAGTCTGTTTTTTTCTACTCTCTAAGGGAAGTTTAGTGTTTCTTTTTTTTTAAAAAAAAAAAAGTCAGGAAATACCAGTTTCCACCTGTATTTCCAGAGTAGAGATCAGTCCAAAAGTACAGATGTAGCAAACTGCAGCCCCCTTTCCTTGTGCTTGTGTGCCTTTCCCAGAACTTTATCAATGAACTGACCAAAGTCAAAACCTACCCCACCTTAGCCCAGCTGAGTTCCCAGCTCCAGCAGTTCCCTCCAGCAGGGGCAGTGTTACCAGCACGGCAGAGGACGTGCTGGGGGTGAGTAGTAAGGGCCACTAGAGCCTTGACCTCAGTCTAGGCACCGACTACTGTATTATATACAGTATATATATTATATATATGTACCCTGAGCTGCCCTGGTTAGAGCCCTGCACGTGCAAGTACTGGTGGGATTAAACAGCTCAGCACATAACATATGTCTCAGCTAGTTAAGACCCAGGAATTTGACACTCCAAATATGCTGAGGTGGTTTTGTTTCACACTGCCCTGAAAACACTGACTGAGAATGTTCATAAAACCGTGGTGGCAGTGTACACATTGTGTGGCACTAACCCAATGGCTGAAACACACCCATAACACAGTCTTTGTTCTGTTGCTTCTTCAGCTTGAAAGGCTTGAGATACCTACCTCTCTCAGGAGAGTCCCTGGCTTCTCCAGGTTGCCCTGGAGAGCTGCAGGGTGTGAAGGAGAGAGATTTTCCACCCTTACTGTCATCCTCTCAGCACAGATCAAGATTAATGAAAAGCAGAGCATGAGAGTGCTTTCCTACAGATCAGGGCTCTCACCTGAAAATAGCAAAACTGGATTTCACTTTCTGTTCCTGAGAACACTTCTGCAGTCTATGTGACACTGTTATTTAATAAACTGCAGAAGGAGGTTTAGAAGTGGTGAGCATAGCTTACAGAAATATCCCTATGTGTTAATTGTGAGCTGTCAGCCAGAATTTTATTTTTTTCATGTTTTAAGCCAAGTTTTCAGCAGGACACCCCCCTAATGCTTAACACTAATTTACATTTGCCATATGCAAGGGAGAAGTTTACTCTTAATGGATGTAATACTTTCTTCTTTGGCATTTGCACCCAGATATTAGTTGTTCTCAGCTGTTGTTTCTAAAAAATGTGCATCAGATTTCAGCTTGGCAATAAAGATGTTAATTTCTGTAAATTACTTCAATTTTTATTTTGATCTTCCTAAAAAAAAAGCATATGTGAAAACAGTTGTTCAAGCAAACTCTGTACTAAAAATTGTAATAGTTACATATGCATGTGTTTTTTAGAAACTGAATGGAAAGTCTCCCTTAAGTAGACTTTTATGGACTTTATGTTTTAGTGCAAATGATTTTGCATGTGCATTATATATACACAGATGGTAGTAATTGCACAAAGAAGGTGAATTGTTTTTGCAAATAAATCTCTGGCTTTTGTGCTCATTATCACAACCCAGAGAAGAAGGGTATGTGTGTTTGTTAATTGGGTTATATTGCACATATGTACTGACTGTGCAAATCAGACTGCTGCAGCACAGTTTAACATCCCAAGCTCCAGTGTATTAATACAAATATAATTTCTTTACACCTCATCAAGATACTTTGTTAATAACATTATCAATGTGCAGTCATATTTGAGACAAAGCTTTAAAATGTGACATTGTTACTGGGATGGGGATGCAAATGCAGTTTGTTATAACTGTTAAAATCAATCCTAGAACTACTCATATTGGATAGTATTGCAGTAACTGATACAGATTCATTCTGGATGGGTTTTGATTTTTTTTTTTTTTTTACTAATACATAAGGCAATAAATCTTTTCTTAAAATTTTTATTCCAAATCAGTCCCTAACCACGGCATTTATAAATATCTGTTGCAATTTTTTGTTTCCAGGGGAGACGAGGCAAACCAGGCCTTCCAGGAAAACCAGGGCCACCAGGACCTCCTGTGAGTAACTAAAGAGGGGAATGGGAAATTTCCACTCTGTCCTTGAACTTTGTTAATTCTTTTGTAGCAGGTTACTGAATCATAATTGTAGTTGAAAATAATTGATCTCTGTGTACTCTGCTATATTAAACAGCTACTACTGGTAGCCTTTTGTTGCAGCAAAAATTAAAGGGCTGGGTCCTCGAGTAGGAGGGACTATACAGGAGGGAAAGAACAACATGGGAACTTCAGCAGAGGAAGCAGAAATTGGCATTTCAAAGAAAGACTGGCCATGTATGCTAACTGTGAATACTGTGCTTTCATTCCCTTTGCAAATTGCGTGATGGTCTGTAGAAGAAGGGATAATTTCTGTCTCAGAGTGGTAATTTGAAAGATGAAGGACTGTGTGAAGCATGTGCCAACTGTCTGAATGATGGGGAGGATTATACCCAGCACTGGAATGAGCACTCAGCTCTAGTTCAAATGAGTTCACTGAAGAATTAAAAAGATTAAGAAATACATGACTTTATGAAAGGATTTGTAATATGAAGAACTAAAGGGTTTAGCTCAGATCTAAGAGGTTTGGGATTTTTTTTCTTCTCTATTTTTTTTTTAAAGATAAAGGATTTAAAATTCAAGTCAGGCATGTTAGTCAAGTCAAGTCAGTATGTTAGTCTTCAATGAAAGCAGCCTTTTTTGGTAGAGGAAGATTTGATCATATTTGTAAAATTCTCTGTATATTGTATTGAAAAATGCTGTTATGGGCAAATACAAACCAGCCATTTGTGAGTTAAGTAAACTTCTGCTACTTTATATTCTTAGTATAAACAAAAAATTTATAATCCCTTCTTTTGCTTACCTGGATAAGTGGCTTATGCATCTGAATGAACATTTGATTCACATGTCTCAACCTGGTCTTACGTGTAGAGAAGAGAATAATGCACTGGTGCATGGGATACAATGACTAAAATGAAACAGACATTATTTTCCCTCATCCAAAACAAAAACTGCATAGACTTCATAAATAATTTTTTGTTGCATAATGTGTTCAGAAAGAGGTGTTTATGATGGAATTCATTTATCCTGCATAAAACCAAACAGTTAAAAATCCCTCCCTTTCACTTTTTCCCCTGCAAACAGTCATATTGAAGCCTTGCTTGTTTGAGTCTTTTGCACAGTCCTAATGGTAAAATGGTATTGCAGATTGCAGGAGGCCAAACAGAGGAAAGGAGTAATGCAGAATCTTTCTTAATACAAGTGCCAAATATAACCTTTAAAGGATAAAAAAGCAAACCATAGGAGAGGTCAATGTTAGACCTAATCTACTTAGCTTTTTGTGAGCTAGTGAAAAGCTGTCTCTGTGTTACAGATTTCTGCCATCCTAGATTTGCTGGCAGGTCAGGCTTGTGAAGATGTATGATCCTTGACAGATATACCAGAAATCTTAAGTGGAAGCTAAATTGTGCTTCTATTACTGAGACATATCTCAGATTTTCTTACAGCAAGTGCAAAGCTCAACTTTGTCAGCATGGCAACGTCATTACAAGGAGCTCTGTATTGGGTACTGTAGCCTAGTATTACATACAGAAAAGCATTCCTTAAACATCCATGGCTTAAATATTGGTTTAAAGTATTTGTTTCTGGTATAACTCTCTTGATGCACTCCTCACTTTGGATACAGCTATACCACCATCTTGTGTTACTCTTCCAAGCCTGAGAATATAGCACATAGAAAAGGCACACTCTAAAAGCAGTAATGCCTGCTAACATGCATTGGCAGGATCCCCACATTTCAAGTGCCACAGCTTGTATGCACCAAAAAAAAACTTCAACAGGATCCATCATTCCCCTTCTCTTTTTCAAGGCTCACACTATATTCAGTTTTGCTGTGCTTCCAGTTACCCTTCTCTCCTAATAGTAAGCAGCTTCTTCACACATGTGGATGTATTGTTAGTCCTTACTTTGACTTTTCCAAAGTGCAACAGAACAGTCACACCTGCAGGGTGGTTGCTGTCGTAAGTTTGGCGTACACGGGGTACAAAGTGGTTAACAGATTTGAATATGTAAAAATTAGACTCGCCAGTATAAAAAAAGTTTGGAATTTGGCTGATGTTTCAAAAAAAAGAAAAAAGAAATTTGTTTTTGAGAAAAAAGAGTATCAATCATTAATTGTTGGGGTAGCTACAGCATGCAGTATGTGTTTGAATTTAATAAATTTACCTAATTCATTTATATTTATGCCATGATGTTTAGTGTTTCATTTAGATATTGAAACAGTCATGTCCTCAGTACTGAAAAGAAAAAAATGAAAACACAAAAACTGTGAGAAGGAAATGCAATACTCAGGGTATTTATTATAAGGACAGTCCTAATAACAATGTGTACATATAGAGGAAAAAACTGGGGTAAAATTAAAGAAAACTGGAAAGTTACAAAAATTGCAGTTAGCACACATGCTGTGCTTTCATGTGACAGGAATATAAAAGCACCTGCTAACAGTCAAAAATCTACTTGTCACATGGCAGCATTTAAGACTTTTCTAACCTTCTCTCAATATCTTCTCTTTTTTCTTTTTTTTTCCTAACCTAATTTCTGTGGATTTTTTTCAGTAAAAGTAATGCTTGATGTGAGTTTCTAGTCCCTTAACATCATCTGCATAGCTTTGGTTAAAAACCTATATCACTGTCAGAAACATAGATTGATTGGCATCTGGTAATGAAACTACTCAGTTAAAATGGGATTTTCTGTGAAATTTCTTCCAGATATCCTTTCTTTTGTGTCATTTCTTTCCTTATCCTTTATTTTATGATATTTTTTTTTCTCTTTGGAACAAATCCTGTACTTACAAAAGGCTAGGACTCAATGAGAATTTTTATTGATCAGCTATAAAAATATTTTTATAAACCTATGGAATATATTCCTCCTTTGAGTATTTGTTTAAAGTCTACATATTATAGACTTTTGAGGTGTTCTTTGATTCCGTTCTGGTTCAGAATTTGTGGTATGTATCCTTGTTGTCTGATGTTTTTGAGTACTGTTCTGTTATTTCAGTACGGAAGAGCCGAGATGTGCACTTACACCCATCTCAATCCAGCAGGCAGCAATTTGTGCTGAACGCAAGAATCCAAGTAGAGCAGCAGCTCCCTCTAGTGCTTTTTGGTCCTTTCTCCACTTTTAAAGCACCTGGATAGCGGTGAAAATCTTCTGTTAAACACACCACTCACTTTGCTCTCACAAGCATTCTGAAAATTGTGATTGTAAAATCAATATCTCTGTACCCTTCAAATGTATTTTATGTATTTGCCTGCTTCCATTTTCTTCTAAGGTCTTCTGAAAGAGAGACTGTCACATGCTGTTACCCTTCTCAGCATGGCTCTTCACTGAAATTGAAATGCTGATTTTATGAAACAAAAAGAATTACTATGATAATAGGATGCTATGAGGTTGTAAGAACAGCATTTTGATCAGACTGCAGAACTGAGCTGATTGCTGTTTTCTGCCATAGCTGCTAACTAAAAGTCTATAGGATTCAACAACACAGACAGGGCCCCCAGCAGACCACAGCTTGTTTTGCATTATGTATAATGCATTGACTTTCTAGAGACCACACCTTTTTATTTTAAAAGCAAATCAAAGAATCACAGAGTGAGTAGGATTTGAAGGGATCTCTGTGCGTCATCTGATACAACCTTCCTGCTCAAGCAGGGTCATCTGAAAGCACAGGATTGTGGCCAGATGATTCTTGAATCATCTTCCAGCATCATTCTTCCAGCAAGGAAGACTCTACCACCTCTCTGGGCAGTCTGTTTCACCATACTGTCATGTGCACTGTAATGTATGAAATGTATCTGACCTTGGTATCCTCAGCCTGCAGACGTACAGGCCAATTCTGCACTCTTCGCTTAGGCAAAGTCCTTCTCTGGTCTTGGGTTGTAGAATTACTGTCTGCCTCATTTTGTGTAGTGTTCTGTTAAGGGAAGATAATTTCTTTTTCTGTTTGCTCTGCCTGATGTCTGTCACTGTTGAGGTTGGGGGTTTTTTTGGTTTGGTTTTTTCTTTTTTACCTTTAAATTAATCACCAGGTATATCTATTTACACAGATGGGCTACAGAACACAAAAAAGGAGTTTTACTCGTTTCTCCATTGAGAGTTAACTTTCTCTTTCCAGTCCTAATTTCCTCTGTCTCTATTGGAACTGTTATGACTGGAGAAATTCCATTTCTCAATAGCTCCCATTTTAGTGATTTAGCTTTTTTTTTTAAATCAAGAGTGCTAAGCTAGAGTTGTGCTACCATTATAACAAAAAAATTCAAAGAAAATTATTTGAGATGAATCTGACTTTTGCCCAGTTGTTCTTTAGCAGAAGTGAAATGTTATCAGCACTGTTTTGTCAAGGTAAGAAGCATGAGGACTGCCTGCTCTGGCCAAACACAATCTTGTCCAACCTACCCGTGGCAGAGGTGGGAAAGAAATGTAGGGTGTGCTAATTCACAGGCTAGTGAACTGTAATCACAATTATTCATTCTCTTAAACTGATACATCCAAAACTAAGCTATTGTTTTCAACCAATAGATGTAATTGATTCACTTCACAATTGCTATAGCTTTTGAAGCTCATCATTCAGTTTATCATTTACCTTTGCAAGAGGCTGAATTTCATATTTTTTATCTCCTCAAGAATTTTTGCTTGGAAGATGAGCTTTATGTTACTCCCTAAAGTTTTAAATTAAAATAAGGTTTCATTTTTTTCTGCATTGCATGTGATGCAGTGGAGGAGTTTGCTTGAACTTCTTCATTTAATTACATACACTTTTGGTGTTGTGATTCAATACATATGTCAGTGCCCCCTAGTTATCTTAAGTAGCCAGCAGTTCACCTTGGAAATTTCATTTCCTCTGCCTCAGGAAATACTGTCATTCCTCTACCAATATTTTGGAAGTGAGTGAATGTTATCGCTTAATTACAATAAAGAAAAAATCAAAGCAATGATAAGTGAAAATTGTTAGTAGCATTTCTGGTTTTCCTGGACTTTCAACTGCTTTTTAGAAGAATATTGGAAATGCTTACATTATGGTGTGGGAAGGGCTGGCAAAGGCTGGTCATATTGCTTGTTTCTATGCATTACATTTTTTTATCCATATCAAAATGTAATTTATTTCTTGTGTCCTATTGTGGCAGACATCAAGTTTTCATCATTCTTTCCATTTTCACTTTGGAATAGTTATACAATACTGTATATCTGCCCTGATGAGTTTCATGATGTTTTGCATTAAAAACTGTGTCTTATTTTAATGGGCAGGCCCCAAAGTGAAATACGGGGTAAGGTAACTGCACTGAGTCACATGCAGGCTGTGTTCTCTGAAATGGCCTGTTTTTGAGATGCAACCAGTGCAATTTACTTCTTACCCTATTTATGCATGGACTGTGAGATTGGGTAGACTTTTTCAACAGTCTCATCTTTACAGAAATGCAGATGAACTATAAAAGTTAAGGGAAGAAAATACATTGTAAACCCCAGTAATTTCTAAGTATGGAGCTATTTCACTTTAAGCACCTGTGTTTCTATTCCTGCCTTGTCTGTGGAAATAACATCTGAAACCTGTTTGCAATTTTGGAAAACAATCAGGACACATTTTCTGTTCTTTTCTTATTCATACTGCTCTACTCTCTGTGTGCTTTGCTTCTCTCAATTACACAACTTGATATTAGAAAAAAAGGAAACTCTGCTCAAGTGAGGCTCAAAGTGGCAGATGTGCAAAATTCTCATTCAAAAGCTAGAAACTGCTGGTACAATAATTCTTCAACTGTTTTTAATTTAATTGCTTCTCCACTTTTAAACCAATGCTGCTGGGTTGGGTTGGTGTTTTTTTGTCTGTAGAGACCTCAGAGTAGATTGTGCAACTATATTAGTGTAGTGAAACTATGGAAGAAAGAGAATATTGTTTAGAAAAAAAATTCTTGAATAAAAGTACTTTCTGTTGTTGTACACTCGTTTTACTAGTTTTTATTATGGAAAAAAATGATGGAAATATAAAATTATTACATTTATGTCAATTTTTGGAAAACAGAAGCACTAAACTGATAACACAAAGGCTGGGGCATAGTCAAGAATGCAACCCAAATGTCTGAAGTTCTCCTTGACTGTCTTAGTCATGAGACATTCCGGGGATTTTTAAGGATGTGTTTGTTTTTCAAAACTGTGCCAATGTATTTTTCATCTTGTCAAAAAATTATTTATTTATGTATAAATAATATCTGAGAGTTTGGGGATGAGGGCAGATACAGCATTAAGTTCTTCCTGGGTTGTGTGGCTGCAGCATTTTCAGTCGTGGAAAAAGAGTAAAAGAAGCATGGTACGTGATGTCAAGTGCAGAGGGAGAATAAATTCTTATTTTTGACTTCTTGCAGTATTTCAGAATTCTCCAGGAATCCTGGGTTGAAGGATTCAACACGGCAGGTTTACGATGTTGATGTTGAGATGTCCAGGCAGTGTCATCATACTTCAGTCCTGGTTCTGGATTGCCAGATTTATTATGGATGTTGAAGCAAAAATTCTGCCATTAACTTCAGAAATCAGAGTGGAGTGAGATCTTAGTGAAAACATCATGACTATATGGATCTTACTTTTAACATAAATTTGAAGTGACAATTCACTTCAAAATAATGTGAATGTACTTTTGTCTCTTCCAATGTAGGGAAGAAGGAGGGAGTGAAACACCTGAGATGTTTCATGCAGCTTTCAAATTTTCCTAGTATCCACACTAAGACAAAAGCTGCGGAGGGTAAATTGTAATTTTAAAAAGCCCCAGAGGAGGAAAGTTGCTTTTGTGCCCCATCTGTGTTACATCCAGGTCAATCAGGCTAAGTGACTTACTTGAATATATTATAATCTAATTAATACAATCAAACATTTCTTACAGCCACCATGAGTGACTGTTGTTCATATTGCATTATGTGAAATCTTCAACTCAAAGATAGTAACTACACTAATTTGTAAATTTAATTGACTCTTAGTTCGTAAGTTCTTGACTGTACTTGCTGTGTTCTGCTCCATCTACCAAACATAAAAATATTGAGGGTATGTTTTTTGGCAGAATATGCCTAAAAATTGGGGGATTTCATGTCCAAAAAATGTTTTTTCCCAAACACGTTTTTCAGTGTTTCTGTCCTAAATATTCATTTGATCAAGTTACTTTTTCAGTGTTATGTATGTTTAAGTAAAAAGTTACAATGCTTATAAAACTAGGAAGTTAATATTCTGGAGAATTCTGGCTTTCCTCAATTTTTCTTACTGTACTCCCAGGTTAAAAATCCATCTGTTTACTCACACTAGGAGCTGCTTCTATATCAAAACTTGTGCTTTGAGTTAGTGGAAGGAGTTTTAAAATGCTGTAGAACAAGAATGTTGTTCATACCAGAAGGGACTTGTATTAAAATTGATATGGATTTCATTTCTGCTTTCTCTGACTGGCCAATTCCTTTGAAAATACATTGCTGGTTTTCAAAATTCAGAGATTAAAAAACTGACCTTCTTCTTCTGTGCTAGAAAAAGGAAATAATGAAGTTACAGAAGATCATTTACTGTACACTCAAATAAAAATCAAAAATCTTTTACATCTCCACTGCTCTTTAAATACAGATATGAAAACATAAAATTAGTTTGATTAAAATGACCTTCTGATGCATATTTTTCCATATAGGGTCCTTCTGGACTAAAAGGAATCCTGGATTCATTGAACCAGCATTATAATGAGGTATGGAGATTTGATTTGGTGTCTGTGTGGGTTTATGACTAAGTTGTATCTAAGGTAGAAATGACCATGGTTTTGATCCCTGTGAACCACATTCCAAATTAATTCAAAAGGCAATTTCTTTCCTGCTCCCCTTCTGCATCCCTTTACAAGTTTCAGTCCACACTCCAGTCACATACCTGCTGTGTCATCTATCTTGCTCCATGTGTCTTGCCTCCCATCCATCTTCTACTTTCTTGCTTTTGACTGGTAAAACTTAAAAAGAAAATCTGTGGACCACCTAGCTGTTAGTGTGAAGTTCCAGCTCTCCATTTCTGAACCTAATTGCTTTAAACTGTACTTGACATTGCTTTCTTGACCAACTCTGTCATGATTCTCAGAGTAAAGTAGAAAAACAAGGAGGCATCATTTTGAAAAATTTATGCCAGCAGTCCATGAGAATTGTCCTAATGTTTGTATTGCGGACTAATAAAAATACTGTGTCAATTATAAAACTACCTGCAGCTAAAAGAACTTAAAAGAAAAAAATGTTTAAATTGCATAAGACTGTGTCCACCTTGACAGAGCTTTTACATTCTTACTGCAGGTATTTCAAGTCATTTAAGCTGTGTTAGTGTCTACCATTTTATGAGAATAGAGAAGTTTTCTTAATTGATTTGGGAGGATGTAACCTCTCTGATCAGAAAACTGTTTCATTCAAAGATTCATGATGCACTCTTACAGCATTATTTCCCCAGTACAGTGGTTAATGTGTGTATCACAACTTAAGTCATGCAGGTCAAGCCTGGAGGGAATTAATTTCTTTTAACATTAGAATGCATTAACTATAAAGAGCACGTGTATTCAGGGTATTTTCCTTATATAACATTCCAAGATGAGTGCTAAAATCTTTCCTAGAACTGGGATTCTGGAGTTACATTAATGTTAAACATACCTTTTCCAGTTGCTTTTATCACTGAAGTTATTTCTCTGATATTAATTCTAATATTTAATCCATTCCAAATCACTATTTCACCTTAGAAGCATGTATTAGGAATTAAGCATAGAGCATTTTTTTGCATAGAGACTTAATTTCTGTATTTCGTCTCCTGTTTCATATATATGTGTTGAAGTTTCATGTATTTTGGTTTTCTCATTTGGTTTCCTTACCAGTTTCTTTTTCCTGACAAAAAGCTTTCACTGATGCCAGCACTGTTTCCTCTATTGATACCATTTTTATTGTAACTCATTCCCCACCTCTGCCTTATCAATCTCTTTTATCCTGATAGTCCCTTTAAGGTTAATTGTGCAAGAGAAAATACAAACAGTGGTGATCTCCAGGAAATGACACACATCTGTCTCCAAAAAATCATTTTTCTTGTAATTATAAGGCTCTAGGTATTCTTAACGTAGCTTTTATTTCCTAATTAATAATATTCTGGAAAAAATGTAGACCAGCTGGTATGTGTCTATAAATTAATTATCTTTTAAATCCTGGATAGCTTACCAACTTTCTTCTTCCTTCAGCTGTCTAGTTTGAAGATTTTAATGACTCTGTCATGAGCAATTAACTGTTCAACAAGGAAATGCTGTTTGATTCCAGATGAGAGGAGATGGCTTTCTGATTCAAGTAGAAGGTTCTAAATATGCAAACTTTAACTAAATACTCAGACCCTCCTAGAGTCAACTTAAGTCTCCAACAACAAACATATTAATTCCTATACATTTTATGATGGGAATGGGATATTCCCATCAAGGACAAGACCAAGAGGTCTTCAAAGAACAGCTTCTCTGCTTTGCCATTGATTCACTTAGGCAGATGTATGTACCAGTAACTTGTCTTTTTTTCATGCTGTTACCTAGTATGACAAGCTAGGTAAGCTGATTTTGTCCACAGCACCTTGGAGACATCAAACAGTCTTTCACATTCCAGAACTGAATTTGCAGTGTGCCTCAGTTATTTGTATTGGTAAAATGATATTTCAGTGATAATCTGAGGTTTTTGAGGTTCCTTGCAGCACAGGGAATGGTGGTGTCATTTTCCATCATTTTATCCATGTTCTCAAGGATGTCACAAAATCTCCTTTCAGTTTGGTGTTTAAAATGTTCGGGTGTTGACCACATTTTAGTTGTTATAGGTATTTTCACTTTTTTTTTTTTTTCTTTTTTTTTTTTTTTTTCAAAAATAAACAGAAAAATAATAGGATATTGGTATGGTTTCTTTGTGTTGGTATTTCTAGGAACCATGGGAAACTGAAACCAAGAAATTTGGTGGCTCTTAAGACCCATCATAATTAACAGTGTTTTTTTCTGTTTCTCTAATTTCTGTTTCTTATCAGATTATTTACAATTTTTCTGATTGCTGTATGGTAATTTCTGATTGATGTAATAAGTATTGGTAATTGCACAACGTATTTAAATAATTTATTGCAACCAGGACTTTTCTGGGTCAGCATCAATCACTTTATCAGAGTGATTTTTAAGGAGGCTGGAGTGCAAGCCTTTAAAAGCATAATTTACTTGATCCATATACACAGTGAAAGACCACTATAAATACAGTTGCTGATTGCAGCAGCAAACTGTGCTGAATAGCAGACCAAGATCAGCAGTTTTTCTTTAATGAAGGTGAGAGGAACCTGCCGAATTTAAGTAGTAGCATTGATCCTTAATGGGGTGGGAGGCGGTGCTGGAGCATTGCTTCCCTCATTCTTGCTGTGTGCCTGTTTTTACACGTCACTATTTTTATATTCCTTCTTGTTATGTCTTTTACTTTTTCAGCGTAAATCAGATGTTTTGCATGTGTTCCATAAATGCATTTTGTTCTCTTCTTTTTGCCAAAAAACTAGTTCTGCCCTGCACTGTATGTTACAGTCCTTCAGAGATGGATAAATGATGCCTCATGATTTGCGTTTATATACTCTCAGGCCTCTGTTATCCTTTGCTTGGGCTTTCAAGGCCTCTGTTTGTCATCCTTCTTACTTACCAGTTTTCCATATGTAGATATAAGGTCATTTACCAAACTTGCTTCTGAATATCTTTGGACAGGCCATATAGATCAGTTTAATCAAAAAGGTTCTCCAACACATAAAAATAAAAAATTAAACCAAAGCACAAAGAAATTGAAACTACAACACAATCTAGTCAGGAAATGCTTCAGAATCATTATAATTTGTAGTAATTTTAGATTATTGTAGGATAATTGGTTATTAACTTTCTAAATTTTTTTTTGCTTTGACATATTTTACTTACCTTTGGTTGTAAAGAGTAAATTATCTATAAAAATGCAAAGGGCATAAGGGTAGTTATTTGGTCTAGTAGCCTTTTCCCTTTTTTAAATTTTTTTGCTCCATATATGAAAAAAAAAAAAAGCACAACTTAGTATAAATCGTAATTTGTAGTGTACTCATGTTAACCAATACCTGGATTCTCAGTCCAGTGGTAGTCAACTACTTCACATCATTTCTCAGGTATCTGGGTATCTGCCTCTTCCTCTGCAGCTGATTTTGATAATTAGTATACTAACAGTGTTACAAACCCTGAACACCAAGAAGAATCCATCAGGAAATTAGCATTTCTAAATTTTTTTTTTCAATTTATATTCAGTTACCATCCTCTGAAAATATTAACGCAGTGTAAATGCCACATGTATTCATTGTGATGCTTTTCCATTTTAGAGGTATGGAAACTGGAGCATGGCAAGGGGAGTTGGCTTACTCAGGGCTCCTGCTTACCCCAGTGGCATGGGTTCTAGGATTGGGGTTCCCTGGGTCTTGACTGGAGCTCATTTTTCAGTGTTATTGGGGGTTTTGTTTCTTTTTCCATTGTCATTGCAAAAAAACACATTCCCCTTAGGAAGTCTGACTTTGTGAGAAGGAAACCATTTGCTTTGTGTTTTATTGTGTCTTTACCTTGTACAGCAGAGTAAATAAATGCAGTGCAATAACAGCTGAGCAAGTATACAACCTGAAGCTCCAGTCCTGAAGTCTGTCTTCTTTGAGAAGCAATGGGAGGAGCCTGTTCCCTCTGCTTTGTCTTAACTACTGTAGTAGACTTAAATTAGTTCTGCTTTTTTTGCATTTCATGGTGCTCAAAAAGTAAAAAGCTTGTGGTTCTTTTTCATAGAAGTAGGGTTTTTTGTTCTTTTCTAACATACTTGAGAAATGTATTGTAACAATGAGCATAAAAATGTGTTCTTTGTGTTGAACTTTAAAATATCATAGATTTGCATATCAATACTCAACATAGACATTTTCCTTTAATGTTTTTTTTCCTTTTCTGCTAGTGTGGCAGGAGTGTGAATGCGTGATAGAGGATGTGTTCTGCACTACACTGCCTAGTTATACTGCATAGGCATTTATTATTATTCCTTGTCTAGTAGTAAATTAGGATTTCTGAATTTACAACTGGTAAATTGCAATAAATTGTTATGGTAAATAAATTGTTACTGGAAGTAAATAGAGATGTTTTCTGATCTTTGTGGTGATATTTCTTTCCAGAGTGATACAAGACTACTGGGAGTACTTGGGACTCTTGGACTTAAAGGCCAGAAGGGAGACATTGTAAGCATTTGGGATGAATTTGGAGAAGTTTCAAAGTGCCTACGCAACCTGTCCTTGCCACCCTTAACACAGTGCATTTTATTTGATTTATCCCAATGGGGTTTAAAGGAATAGATTTTTGAGATGACTGGCACTTTGATCTGTGTTGTCCAATATCCAACTCATCATGCTATCCTGCAGTGGCAGCATGTGATCCTCTCTCCTCTAGTGTAAATAGAAAGGGGAAATGTTGAAAGAATTATGTATGGTTTCTATAATGCCATCTGAGAAGTCAAATGAGTTGCCCTGCCAGTTACATGGGAAAGACCCTGAAAAAGTTGAAATTCAGAAAATATTTTGGATTGTAAATAATGAATATTTAAAGCAGTTTCTGTGTAACAAGAAGGCTTTCTATACCAAAAATATTCATAGACAGCCTCTAAAAATTACATGGAAGTCAAATTCTGAATCCATACCATATGGCACTATATTGTTACAATTATCTGTCCTGTATAAAGAGCTCACCATATTTTAGCAATTGCATGCCTTTCAAACATGAAGGAGAAGAGAAAAATGCTCTGGATATGAGGCAGAATTGACAACATTTTATTGAGAAGCCTGCAGATCTGCTAGAGAAAACAGTCATTTAAATTCATTTGCAGATGTTTAAACTTGATTTCTATTGTAACAATAATTAAGATTTTGTGCCCCACACAGAAAAAAGTACACTTAAGGAAGAGGAGGGGGTTATTTACATTTGCCAGAATATAAAAATTTAAAATATAATTAATTTTGTTAAAAGGGTCAAAAAGGAGAATTGGGAATGGCTGGTGCCAAAGGAGAAAAGGTGAGTTAATTCCTTACTTCTGTGCCCACGTGTTTACTAGAAGTTGATGCAATGTACTGATTATGAATGAAATCTTGTAAAATATACAAGAGATCAAGAAAAAATATTTGGGCATGGGAAAAGTTGTCAGTCTCTAGATGTCCTTAGTATTTTATTCAAGCCCCTCCTTGGGAGGGTATTTACATATCCAAGTAAATTTCCTGTTCTACCAGCTCACAAAGTCCTTAGCTTTAAAAACATTCAGACTTTACTTACTACCAGTTTAAAATTATTTTTATATAAGTTTATGACCAGATATTTTTATATAAGTCTATGGCCTCATGAATTAGGTGCCAGCCATACTTTTCCAAGTTATCAATGTGATCTTCAGTATCTGTATGAAAAAACAAGAAACTTCAAATTATTAAAATTTACAAATCAGCATTCTAATTTAGTATGTTTTAGTTTAAGCATTAATTTTACAGCATGATTTGAAAGGTATTACTTGGGAACAGACGTGTATTTTGCTTTTCTAGGAACATGTGCTGTACATAGTTCTACTGATTAATAGGTGCCAGGGTGATTTTGCCATTCAGCTGCGAGGCTTCTTGGTTTCTTTGGTAATATCTCTATAAACAGTTTTTTCATGCAGGCGGAATCATTTTTTTTTAACTTCCTTGATATCACAGATTTATGATTTTGTGTGTTATAAAGCACCTGTGTTTGAGAATTTTTCAGATTTGAGGACATAATCACTCTCTTTAGTTCATGATCCTGACCCTCTCTTGTGCTCCTGCTTGAAAGGGTCATAGATGTTATGGACTTGCCATTAAATCAACATCAAGTAAAATTTTGTAGTACATACATTTGTATTTTAGACAGGTTTAAAACAGCCACATTTTCCAGGACTCCTCAGCAAAACCAGATGTATATGATGTTTACCGTTTTAAATAAATCTGTTAACCTCCTTTCTATTTTTCCTTAGGGAGAGCCTTCTGAAAAAGGGGACAAGGGAGACCCAGTAAGTGTGGCATGTTTTGTACTGCTGTGAATAATGTACATTTGAGATTACTTTCATACCATATTCATTCTGTCATTCTTTTCTTTGTAGACGTTCATTAGATGCAGGGATTATGTGGGATAGCATATGTATTGGCTCCTTCTGATATGTGCATCAAGGTATCCCAGGTTACAAATAAAAAAACAGGGGTGCCCTGTTTTTCAGCATTTCTGTTGCTGGTACTATCCATGTACTAAACTGAGTGTAGAGCACATGCTTTTTTTGTATTCCCTGAAGGTTCTTATTTTCGGCTTTTTCACAAAGTTTTATGTGACCTGAATGGTGTTGTTTTGATGCCACCAAAGTGGCATTTAACATCAGGCTGTTCTAGTACAGCCATTTTATATGTGCATAATTTTTTCTTATTTTGAAGCAAATTTTCAGATCACTCATTCTGTAAGAGTCTGTTTACCTATGTTACATATTTGTAATTAATTATTGTCCTCTCTTATGATATTTGACAAAATCTAGTTACGTTTTTAATATAAAACTCAAGATTGCAGAGATATTTGTGGTTAACATATTATAATAATCAGAATAAGTCCTACTGTATTTATGTGTGGGTTGGGAGGTGAATACTGGATACCAGAAGAGATGTAGTGATGAAGAATAGTCTTTTGACTGGAAATGCTCTTAAGGAAATGTAGAGTTTTCAAACTTTTTCCTTTAAAACATTGGGAAAACTTGCAAAAAAATTAGGTTGCAAAAGGAATATCTTTCAGAATTTGCAAAAGCCATCAGAAATTATTTAATATTTTCTCAATATTTAAGTTTGCAAGCTGTATTACAATATTTAAAGGTAGCTAATTAAACTCTTAGTTGATCCTGCTTAAATTTCTAACTTCTTATGGTTGTATTTATTATTTTCAGGGAGAGACTGGAATGGAGGGATCAAAAGGAAATAAGGTATTTTTGGACTTGTACATGCTATATATGTTGCTAGTATATGCACCTGATACTGGGAGAAATAGCAGTAAACTTGGATTTTTTTGTTTTCTCAAACAAAATCATTAGGGTGAAATGGGAGATCGTGGACCACCTGGTCTTATTGGAAATCCAGGATCACAGGTAAGTGAAAGTTATTTTGTCCAGTAACAATTGCATTCTATGCTGTTATATAAGAGGAATCTGAAGCTATCAACTCTTTAGCTAATATTAATGGGCAAAGAATGCAAATAGTTTATATCAAAATTTTGTGCTTGAAACATGGCTGTTTTACATAAAATTCATATTTTGCATGAAGTTCTTGTTGCTCTCAGTGTCACTCAAAAAGAAATATTTAAGCAACACTTGCATTATTTTTCACTTGCGAATACGAGCACCCATTTTGCAATTAGGAATCCACTGGTAGCTGGGTGTATCCTCTTTAGGCATTAGTGAGGTGGGGAGTAACCACTGCCAGTAGCTCCTTTGTTTAATCCAATGAGACAGCAAGTAATGTTAAAGCAGTCATGGCCTTGCTTTGAGTCTATCCACACAGGCAAACCTCAGGAAGTGTGGACTGGATGAGTGGACAGTGAGGTGGATTCAGAGCTGGCTGAACAGCAGATGTACCAGAGGGTCGTAATCCTGGCACAGGGTCTAGTTGGAGGCCCATCACTGGTGGTGTCCACCAGGGTTCAATACTGGGCCCGGTCTTGTTTAACTGGTTCATCAAGGACTTGGATGAAGGAGCAGAGGCCTCCTCAGCAAGTTCCCTACAACACAAAGCTGGGAAGAGTAGCCAATACCCCAGAGGGCTCCACAGCCCTTCAGAGGGACCAGGACAGGTTGGAGAGATGGGCAGGGGAGAACTGTCTGAAGCTCAATAGAGGAAAGTGCAGAGTCCTGCACCTGGGGAGGAATAACCGTAGGGGACAACTTTCTGGAAGGCAGCTCTCTGGAGAAGGACCTGCAGATCCTGGTGGACAACCATGAGTCAGCAGTGCCCTTGAGGCCAAGAAGGCCAATGGTGTCCTGAGGTGCATTAGGAAAAGCATGGTCGGCCAGGTGAGGCAGGTGATCCTGCCCCTCTGCTCAGCCCTGGTGAGGCCACATCTGGAGTGCTGTGTCCAGTTCTGGGGTCCCCAGGGCAAGAGGGACATGGAGGTCCTGGAGCAGGTCCAGTGGAGAGCAAAGATGATAAAGGGATTGGAGCATCCCTCTTACAAGGAAAGGCTCAGGAAGCTGGACCTGTTCAGACTTGAGAAAAGTCAACTGGAAGGAGACCTCATCACTGATTATAAGTATCTAAACAGAGGTGTTGAGGTTTCCAGGCTTTTCCCAGTGGTGCCAAGCAATAGGACAAGAGGCAATGGGCAGAAACTGATGCACAGGAAGTTCCACCTGAACATGAGGATGGGTGACTGAGCAATGAAACAAGTTGCCCAGGGAGGTTGTAGAGTCTCCCTCACTGGAAGAAACTGCAATGTGCTCTAGAATGACCCTGCTTGAACAGGAAACTTGAACCAGGATAACCCACTGTTGGTGGCTTCCAACTTCTCCCATTCTGCAGTTGTGTGATTCTGTGAAGAAAGTAACTGAAGCACAAATGTTCTTAAGAATCTCTCATGATGCCTTGAATTGTATCAAAGATAGAATTATAAATTATTAAATCTAACTGCTGCCCAACACTATTCATGTTGGATAGTACCTGAATTTTAGATCATGAAAAGAAGGCCCTGTGAGAATGGATGTGGCTATAGAGGCCACAAAATCATTGTCTTAAAAATGATTCTAAAAATCTTGACCTATTCTTATGTTATGTCTTTCCCTTTAGGTATTCCTTTTGTATTTACTTGTATTTGCTTTATATACATATTTTGGATTTTGTACGTATTAGTCCACAAGACTTATTGAAGTAAATGTTGGAGTAAGGGAGAAGGAGCAAACTCTGTACTTCTTACTCCTTGTGGAAGATAATTCTTAATGCTTGATGTTTTAATATATTTATATATAAGAATGCTTTACACCATATTACAGTGTTTGATTGACTTGTACCTCAGGTGTGTATTGTATTATTTCACAGGGACTGCAAGGCCCTCCAGGACCTGTTGGACCCAGGGGACTGCCAGGAGAAGTTGTATGTATTGTGCCATTTCTCCAGCTGTCCTGTGGTGCATGAACAGTTAGCCAGTGAAGCAGTGCCACAGAAGTTACCATAGCTGCTCCTTTTGTGGGTGGTGCTGTAGCTGTCAGGTGTTGAATAGGGTGTTTTTGGAAAAAGTAGGATGGGATGCCTCCCTCAACAGGCGCTTATCTTGAGGTTCAGTAAACCATCTGTATCCTGCTTCTGATACTGTTTGATAGCCTGGAGTGGATCTGGATATTGGGGTCACTGAAATGAGAAATTTTACCCTTCTTGATGACCTCTCCCTTGTTTTCCTGTTAGTGTTATGTTCATTGGGTCCTGGCTTCCCATTCCAGCAGGGAGATAATTGCCTGGCTGCGATGGTTAAGCCACAAGGGGTCTTGGTTTGTGTTGTGCTCGCAGTTACCAGGCACAGATGTTACTGGGCAAGGCTCCCTAGAGGTGCAGTGTGCTTGATGGGTGCAAAACTGGTGTGTTGGGACTGTCAAGCAGTGGTACTTCTCAACAGAGTTGGAATGTTCCTGTACTTATTGCACTTTTGGGTGCCCCACATTCAGGTCTGCCAACTGAGTGGGCAAGGTAATGGGGGTCTCTTTCGTGGGAGTTTTAGTGTCCCTGTAACTATTATGCTACTAGCCAACAGCCTGATGGGTCTCCTGGCTGGTTGGGATTAGTCAGGCTGGTAGGCATCTACCCCAAAATCCAGCACACTTGTGACCTTTTTGCCTCTGGGCAGGAAGAGCAAGGGTAAAATGTCAATCCAGTCTGGATTCTCTAGGAAACATCTTGAACTATTAATCACCATTATAATAAACCTGAAAGTGCCCTGGGCATTTTTTTTGACACCCACATATAGCAGAAGCCTCTCCTGGGGCAGTGGCTGCCTGTCTCCCTTCCAAATTATGGCACAATCCCTCTTTCAGCATGCAGACAACTATTTTCTGCATAATTCCCTGTGTTTCAGTCCACAACACTAGTGATGTTACACAACCTAATAAGTGGCACCTATCCCCTCTTCTTGGTTCTTGTACCTCCCTTCTTCCATAAACCATAAAATGGCTTCTAGATAGCATTTTGGAGGTAAGAGTGGTTAGATCTGAGAAGTGGATCAAGAAGAGCGGACAATAAAAAGCTGAGGTTAGCCTAGCAGTTCAGCCACTCACTTGAAAAAGACTGAGATTTCCATCATTACTCTCTGTGTGTGGTTTTGGATTTTATCTTTTTTCTACCAACAGAACCATCTAGAAGCTGGCGTTGCTGCATTTTGTCTTAGGCCTTTTCACACATGCCCTGAGACTATATTGTGGAAGGAGATTCTTATTTTGAACAGACTTTTAAGCCTTACACTTTACTCATATTAAAATACTCTTCTGAGTGGTACTGAGCTGGCAGACATTTTATCAGTGACCTATTGAAAGTCTTAGGGATATAAGCGAGGTGACCATTAGAATACAGCATCTTCAGCTCCTGACAAGGGAAAAAAATACTAGTATTTAAATTCATGTAGTCATTTTATACTGTGTTACTTATTGACCATTTTATTATATCTCATTCTCTTACTCAGTTGAGGCATATGTTTTTTCAAGTTGTGTTCTGATTTACCTATCAGCTATTCAAAAGTTTGTAAGCCTTATCTGCTGTGCTTTTTTTTTTTGTATAAATCACCAATCCTATTGTGAAAGATAAGAAAATACTCATTTCTCTCTCGGTTTTGTTGCCATCGTCCCGCTTGTGTTCATAATTGCTACTTTTGAAACTGGTGTTCTGATGGATCTTTGATCAAGATAGTAACTATAAGTAATAGTAACTATAATATATGTAAGTCCTAGATATAGATGATCCTGAAGACTCCTATCTGTGGACACATTTTTAGTATGTAAAAAAATAAATTAAAAGGTATCATAGGGACATTGTGCTTAGCTATATGCTCCTTGGTTTTTTATCTTCCAAAGATGAAACATTATAGATTAAAAAACATAATAATTCATTTTATGCAGTATGATGACAATTATGAAAGTTTGAAAATTGTTGTACCTTAGCTTACATCATCAAAGAGTCATCTAGCAGATAAGAATTACTTCTTTTCCTAAAAATCTACTTGAGCTGGGTCCAACCAA
Organism: Trochalopteron elliotii; assembly: GCA_024734555.1. Lineage (NCBI taxonomy): Eukaryota > Metazoa > Chordata > Aves > Passeriformes > Leiothrichidae > Trochalopteron > Trochalopteron elliotii. The sequence continues at coordinate 4,809,639 of JANPWX010000076.1, forward strand.
AGAAAAGATAAATTTGGGAAATCCTTAGAAAAGAAGAGAGAGAAGAGAGGCTGTATGTATTTTATGCCAATATCAAAAGTGGATAGAGTAGGCCATGATCACTAAACACAAATTTCCACTTCCATAATGATTTTGTGTTGGTATAAGCAGAATATTCTTCATTAGGGTACTTTTTTTTCATTTCTTATGCTTTTAGTTTGGATGACTGAGTGAAACGAGTAGCTGTCTGTCTGTATTAAGAACAGAATGCAGCGGAGAAAGCAAACACAACTGCTGAACATTCACTACTGGCATGAAAGTGTTGTCATCTGTCATATGTCAGTGTGCACAAAACTGTTTTACTCTGAGAAGAAAAATTAAAACAATATGTGTTTCCTTGTCTTTTTCTTAGAGAGTTCATTTTTCAGTCCAGCTTAAGTTTCTGTATACTTAGATTTTACTTTTTTGTTCAGTTTGGGTAATTTTATCCTGTACTGTGAAAGTTACTGGTATTCTTAAAAAAAGGCTTGACTAGTTGGTTGAATAACATTGAAGGGTCATGGAAAAAATTTCTGTATTTGTTGCAGTATAGTGAGAGAACCCAATTAAGCCTTACTTTTTATTTAAATAGTTTCTATTTAGATTTTAATCTTTTTCATTTCTCTTCATTTCTCTGCATATAAAAATCCTTCATGAAAAGGACAAGGGAAAATACTGAAGTTAAAATCAAAATGTGAAAGATGAGAAGATTTAGACAAAAGAAAGGCTGGAACATACTTTATTTACTGAAAACGTTTCACTGTCCATTACATATCTAAAACATTTAAAGGGATTTGTTAGATTAACTAATGTGAAGAAGTAGGAATTCATTGAGGTTTTTAAGATACCAGTTTGAATAATTAACTAGTATGGGAAATCATGCAGCCCTCCATGGGCAAAAAAGATGAGACACTTACTTAAAATTCAAGTTTTTATGTGCTACTGCCTTCCTTTAAAAAATGGTTGATTTTCAAGTCTTGGAATTACTTTGAAAAAGAAGAAATGAACCTTTTGGTCTCTGCCATTCTCCCCACTAGAGTCCAGAAAATAATCTCGATTATTACATTTTAACTTATAGAAAAATTATTTATATATTTAATTAAGGAAGCATTCATTAACCTGCAGTCTTTAACATTTGGGGTCAATACTAATGCACAGTAAATATTCCAGTGTAAACTAATTTTCATCTATATTTTTATACAACCATTAAGGAAATAGCTATTAAAACGTACAGTTATATTTTTATTAATTACAGGGCTTAACAGGAGATCCTGGGGCACCAGGAAACCCAGGAATTAAAGGAGACAAGGTATGTTTTAAGTGTTTTTAATTTAATTTGATAGGTTAAAACATTTTAAATTTACACTCCGAGAGTGACCTTCCAGTCTTCTCTAGTGCACCTGTGTGGCTGCTGTATGAAGTGATTTTAAAATGTGCCAGCAGCAGCCCTCTGTGTCTTGGAGAAGAAACATCTCTGCGTTTGGAGTTGGCTCAGGCCAGTTTGGCAACCCAGTTGCTCTTTAGATGAATAATTGAAGTAATATTTCAAAGAGGTTGGACTCTACCCTTACATTAAATCTGTGCTGTGGAGAAATGTCAGTTCAGGTCCTGACTACAGAACAGCATTTTCAGTGTAGTGTCCTACCCAGACTAATGTGTAAAATCCCACTTCACAGTCAGACATACTCATCTTGGCACACCTCTAGCGCAACTACTCTGGCTCAGATGTGAGCCAAGGCTGGATCTCCTTAGGACATTGTATTTTGCTGTGTTGAAATCCCTTAGTTAGAATTCAGCTGCATCAGCAAGAGCTAAAAATTATGTGTATATTTACTGAATGTAAAGAAGGAGAAAAAGGGACATACAGGTGTGCTCTGAGCTATGTGATGTGTTGTGGTATTTATACATTGTGGGGTACAAGAGAAACCAATAAACTCCAGTCTGCAGAAGTGAGCTGAAAGAAAGACAAAGAAGATAACTGGAACAAGGACAAAAATGTACTCATCTTGCAAAATGGGAAGTGGTGGATTCAGAAAGAATACCAGAGGATGTTGCAGAAGCCTGCAAAAGACAAGAGGACAGCATAATAAAGGGCACAATTTTACTGCATAAGCAGCAGGAGTTTAGAAATATGGAACAAGAGACACTGCATGTACTGAAATAAGGAACAGAGGTGTAAAGAGGAATACACGGAAGACCCCAGGTTTAGCACTAGTGGTTGATAACTGGGGAGAGACAGCTGTTGTTTCAGCTGTTGCTATGAATTAGTTGGCAGGGTTTAATGACAACCTGCATATTAGGAGCCTGGGGAGCAAGAAATGTAGATCAGAAGCATGGAAAACCAAGAGAATACTAGTTATTATTAATGGTTATATGATCCATGTCTCCAATTCTGTAACTTTTTAAAATATGAGGATTTTTTTTCTTCTCTATGTCTTCTCAAAGTACTGGCACTTTCTGTGATAAAACCGATAATATTTAGAGGTTTTTCATAGGGGAAAATTCTCACGTTTCAATTAGTGATTCAAATTTACTTTGTAGGGTGACCCTGGTGGAATTATGGGACCGCCTGGACATCCAGGTCCAAAAGGAGATATGGGGCCTCCTGGACCAAGCCTGCCTGGAACACCAGTAAGTTCATAATCTGAAAAGACTTTCCTGACTTTATATTCTGCAGGAGCAACTGGGAAAGATTTCTCACTGTGCAATGAAAGAAATCACTGAATGGTTTATGCTGGAAGATATCTTAAAGATCATCTAGTTCCAACCCGCTGCTGTGGGGAGTGACATCTCCCACTAGAGCAGGTTGCCATCCAACCTGGTCTTGACCACTTCCAGGGATGAGGCATCCACAATTTCTCAGCAACCTGTTCCAGTGCCTCACCACCCTCACAGTAAAGAATTTCTTCCTAATACCTAATCTAAAATTAGACACTTCCAGTTTAAAGCCACAAAGCAAGTATTTTTTATTGTAATTTCAAAATGGAAATATATTTTACAGTGTTATCATAAGTGCACTAAAATACAGTCTAGAAATAGTGTAAGTATCACACATGATCCTAGTGATGCTGGCACCAACAGGGAAGATGTGTAAACTTGTCATAGTTGATTTCTATGGGCTGGCTAATTTTGGCCATTAAATTCATCTAGTCTCTTGGATTTCAAAACATAATTTGGTTGTTTTCTTGGTTTTTTCGTGTTTTGTTTTGGGTTTCTTTTAGGGTCCCAGTGGTGTTCCTGGAAACCCAGGTCCAAGGGGGCCAAAGGTATGCAAAATACATTATTTCTGTTTCTAAAAATATATTTTAAAAGATAATATGGTAGTTTACATTTTCAGAGCTGTTGTGATGGAAAGCCTTGTACCTTTCACAGGGAGAAAGAGGACTACCTGGTGTACAGGGAGCACCTGGGGAGATGGGCCCCCCTGGAATAGGCATTCAGGGATCACCAGTAAGTAAACCAACACAGCACCCAGAATTTGGGCTTCTCCCTGTTCATCACTGAGCAACTGCAATGGGCAAACGAAGCATAATAAAAAGCCATGAACTCCCTTCTGGCCTGACTCCCAATTACCAGTTTGCTTCAAGGGTTGCTGTGCAGTTTAAATTCAAACATGAAGCAAGTTGACACAGACTTCTAAAACATTCATAGCGAATAATTTGTACAGCAATAACTGTTTCAGTTATTCAGCTTGTGTCCCAGGTTTCTTTCTTTTTAATGCCTTTAAATAAAGCCACCTGCAGTGTCTTCAGAGTGTTCAGTAAAAAAAATTGCTGATGTTGATGGTGTACCAGGCAGGTGGTACATGTTATTGTAGGAGTTTTACTCCAGTGACTGAGGCAATCTCCCCTCAGCCGACCAATGTGTATCACCTGATACAATTCAGTTTATGGACAGTGCTTTGGTATAAAGGGAAAATATTTGTGAAAGGTGACTAGACATTTACCCTAAATGTCTTAATCTAAAATAATAATACTTTAAGATAATTTTTTCAGTTACAATATTTTCAAATCTGAGTTTTTAAAATTACCCATTTGTATCCAAATTATCTGTTTTTATTCAACTGCTCATTGGCTTTTTTTTTAAATTAATCTTCTTGCTAAATATGAAGTTTCACCACAGATCATTAATTTTTGGAAATGCTTGCCCTAAAAAATGGGCATTCACAAAGTCTTGAGGTCTCTAACTTTGGCAAAATTCCATTTGGATTTAAAGCCAAACCTTAAAGCAAGTCTTTCTCGAAGTGAAAACTGCACAAATATCCCACATTCAGCATTTTTTAATGAAGTTCATCTCCCTTATCCCAGAAAGTGTAACTACTGATTATTTGGAGTTTTCTTACAGGGTCCTATAGGTCCAACTGGATCATCAGGTGTGCAGGTAAGGTAAAAATTTTCTCTTTAATACAAAAATACATTAATGTAGTTTAAGAATTTTGCAGGAAAGGTATTCTTATATTCTAAATTACCTTTTGTGCTCTTAGGGCCCTAGGGGACCTCCAGGATTACCAGGAGTTCCAGGTACCCCTGGTATTAATGTAAGTGACAGTAGGTTATACATAAAAGAAAAAGTAATGTGGACCTCATCAATGATTTAAGGCCATCAAGTTTTACATTTGTTTCTAGGGCACTCCAGGAAGAGATGGAAAGCCAGGACTACCAGGCCCTCCAGGTGATCCTGTACGTATACAGAGGAAGCTTTCGCATTTGCTTTGGTGCAAATATTTTACATTTATATGAGGTGAGATAGCAGAGCTAGTCTAGAAGAAGCAGCGATATGAAGATAAAATAGAAATGCTTAGTTAGGAAAGACAGGAAAACAACCCTGTTATGTACCTTGGCCTCAATAAAACCAAAACTGTCTTCATGATGTTTCTTTAAGCAAGAAAAAATGTTTAGAATTAGTTACCATGTAGTTAATGCTTATCAAAAATCATGGATTTGAGTGTCTCTCAGGAGATTATTGTCAAACTTGGAAAGAGAGGTCTCTCCACTGCTCAGTTCTTGTCAGTGATTTAATTTGATTTGGGTAAGTAGATAAAACTCTGAAATTGGAGTGGGAAAGATTGCTTGCTTTTTGAAGATGTAATCAAAATTCAGAAGCTGTCTGAAGTCAACAAGATTTAACTTGAGACAGATGAGGATAAAGTGCTTAATAAGGAAAACCAAAATCCATAAGTAGAATAAGTCTGGAAGGCAAAGTTCATTGTAAACTAAATGTAAGTAAAATATTTGATGCTGCCATTAAACAGACAGGTCTAAATGGTAATACTCACAAACAGGATAATTATTGCCTTTTGCTCTCTTGAAACACTCTTCTCTTTGGACAGGACATTTTTTCAAGGAAGATGTACCAAACAGGAGTGAATCTGGAGAATTAAGGGCATTTTAACATTTTCACAATCCCAGCATAAATCATATACTTATTCAGAGACCAGCACACAGATTTATGGCTCTAGAGAGTGTGTTTGCAGTCAGGATGGACTTGCTTCACACACAGGGGGTAGGAACTGTGTGGCACAAACACAGTCGTCTTGCTCTCATACATGTGTGCCCTTTGCCCTTTGATAGAGCAGATAAAATAAGAACATTAGAAAAGAGGAGAGATTGGAGAAATTATACTTCTAGTCCAGCAGGAAGACCAACAGGTGACAGCCTACCTAGCTGAAAAATGTCCTAAGGAGAAGGGTGAAAATTCAGGCCATGTAGGTTTTTGTTTTCAAGTCATGTCACAAGTTTTTAAGAGCAGCTGATCCTGTCTATATACAATTTACTTCTGTGCAGAGAATGGACTCGTACCTTACATAACTGTCTTCAAGTTGTGCTAGGTGGTGTTGTCTCACTCTAAAAAACAATTTGGCATGCTTTCAAAGGTGGTTATGCCACCCTAAGATGGTGTACTCCTGATGGTATTTCTGGTTAATTATGTTCAGCAGTGTGTCTCTTGACCTGATATTTGACATTCATTGTTATTGACTAGCAGTATTTGGAATATGCTAAAAAAGTGCTTATATTTTTTTATTCTTCAAGATGGAAAGAATTGAAACAGGTTGAACAAAACCAGTTACCTTATTTTGAATATGTCTAATTTTACAATATGCCCAGGATTGATATGATTTTAGATTTAGCTATTGCATGACAAAATGAGGATTAATAATTGGAGAGTCTGTGAATGAAGCTGATGATAACCAGGGCAATGAGTTTTTAACAGGGAGTCTTTAAATACAAGTTTAATGGCAGGTCTTGGAAATTTGAGATCTGTTTCAGTGCAGTATAGATCCACTGATTGATCTTTAATTGAGTCAGCTTTAGTGTTGGTAGCAATTCAGCGGTGGCCCCAAGGGGTTACACACTAATTATTAATGTTTAAAGGCAGGAAAAACATTACATATGTTGCTTTTGTTGCTGTAGCTGGATTATTTCCAGTATCTAATTTATTGAAGTTAGCTTTGGCATCTCCAGAGTTTGTGCTACAGTTGTCAGTAGAGTCAAAACCTAGGAGAAAGGAGGAGGAAAGCAATTGAAGATAATCAGGTGACAATACAAGACATTCCAGTAACATTAAGTTGTTGCTGATGTGCTACAGAAACAACAGTATTAGTATGTTCAGGAGTTATGCTGTTGTCATGGTTTGAGAAATTTCATTGCATTTGTAGTGAAGAATTACAGTTAATAGGTTGGATAGACTGTGTTATTTAACTGTATCTGCAAACCTGCTTTTTCTTTTGAGTTTTCATTAAAAAGTAGCTTCAACAAATATATATATTATCAGCTCTGTGTGTAACAATATAAAGTTTAGAAGCAATGAAAACCCATCAGAATTAGTAGTGCTTTGCAAAACATTAACTGCAGATGCTCTTTTTAATTTCAGGTTGCACTTCCACTTGTGGGAGATATGGGTGCTATACTGAAGGTAAATTTTTTAGAGATTGAATGTCTTTTTTTTGCTATAAATATGCTTTTAAAACAAACACATGCACTTGAGATCTTCTATAGGTTCAGTTCTGACTTACAGGGCTAGCCTAACATTGTATTCTGGTTTTTTGTTGATTTTTGTCATCTTTTTAAAAATACTTAGGAAATGTATTTTATAGAAATTTTGCAAAATAGTGTTTGAACAGCATGTGAGGTAGTAGCCAGCAAGTGCCAATTCAGCACATCCAGCCCACAGTATGAATTGCTACAAATATACTCGGTTCTCCACTTTGCTTTGTAGCATTAATTTCAGCAATATACCAAATTAGGAAATTAGAAAATAAAATTTCTAAGATAATATTTTGAAAAATAATGAAATTTGGAGTGTTCTGCAATGTTCTGAAATGAAATAGTTTTCGGGAGTATTTCTATATAAAAAGCACACATCATTTCTACTGTCGTTTATTAATACATGTTCTTAGGGTTTATTGACTTTCTCATTTCCAAGTCTGATTTGTTTTAGGTCTTTCTTTCTGTTTGTAATTGTACTGTCTTTCTGCTGTACATGCTCTTCTTGTCAGAGCTCTCTTTATTGCTGATTCTTTATGCTTCATTCTTCATTTCTCACTTAGCACTTCTATATGACTCCAATTTAGCTAGCAAATGCTTCTCCCAGCAATGCAGGGGCCATTTACTTTTAAATAACTACAGATTTGAAGCTGGAGAGAGTAATAAGTAGCCTTCATCTCTGACTAATCCTTAAAAGGAAGATGTTCAAATCTAAACACAGGTGTGTCTGGGACTATCCAAAGTTAAGCTAGAAGTTTGTTAACACAATTTGAGTAGAGAGTGTAAGAAATGGGGAGGAAAACAAGGAAGTCTCTCTGAACAAGTATATGGTTTAGAAGAGGGCGAGGACTGAAGAGAAGGCTTTCTGGTAAAATGAAGGGTTGGTCAGAAAGGCAGGAAGAAAGCAGTGTGCATAGATCAGTCTGCATGGATCAGATCTATGTCATAAAAATATTTATTTTTCATTTCATTTTCTGTCATCTCTGCAGGGTGATCCTGGCACGAGAGGTCCTCCAGGCATTCCTGGTAGAGAAGGACCAAAAGTAAGTTTTGAAGAGTGTACTTTTCATTGCTTTGCTTCTTGTTAAAAGCAAAAGGACAGATTCTTACCTTTGCAAGACTTGACTTCTTTGTCTGATCCATATCCCTGTGGCATTGAGCAGCCTAAAGGTTCAAATGATTTTTATGTTTCAGGCCTCTTAATGTGTCAGTTTGCCTTTTCTCTAGATTGAGTGAGAAAATAGCCTGAGTTCCAGGCCTGGATAGCTTTTCTGTGTCATGCCTCTATTAAAGCTGGCTCAGATCTGACTGCCCTGCTGTGCTTTGCTATCTATAAACTCATTTTATGTGGGTTAGTCACAAGAGAATCCTGCAGTGAAGAGGCAAACTTCCCATGTCTCCCTCAAGTGTGCAACACAGTTGGACCACCCTGTGCCTTTGCACCCTGCTCCCATGGGAGTAACACAGCCATTTCCCTGGGAGTTAGAAGTTTCACTGACATCAATCAAAATCCTGCTTCACTGGAATCAGATAAAAAGCCACATGATTTGACATTTAGATATCTCCTGTCACTGAGACTAATTCCATAGAAGTGAACTTTCTCCATTTCAGCAAGCGTTCAAGCTCTTTGGTGTTAATGTCTCCATCTTAAGGTCTTTTCAGCATTTTTCCTCCTAGGTACAAACCTCTCATTTCCTTTCACCTTGCTGGGAGGTATTATTTGAAACCTTTCAAATAGTTTTGAGCCTTTGCTTTATATTTCAGGCACTATGGCTGTGAGGGCATCATGCTAGCATATATTGAATGTGGGTCATAAAATGCCCTACAGAGCATGGAATTCATTGTTCTCTAATAGAAAATATTTGTTTGAATGTTATTTTTTCATAGGGAAGCAAAGGTGAACGTGGATTTCCTGGGCTTGCAGGAGAAAAGGGCGATGAGGTAAAACGACTTCATTTCAACAGTGGTAGTATTCTTATCTGAACCTGAGTAAGGACCTAGACTGAAAATGAAATGCACAGAATGTTATTCAGTTCTTTAAAACTTCTGAGATAGTAACGTAGTGCTACAAATAACCCTTGATTCTGATTTTTCAACAGGATTGAATGTTATTATTCAATTAAATAACATTTATTTAATTTTCATCCATGAATTTTTGCTCATTTGTATATTTTAAGGCCTCACATACATTTACATGCTAGTTTTTAAGGATATAGAATAGAGCAATAAATAGGCTAATGCCAAATATTTTCAGAAAATACTTCATGTTTATAACATATTTGCTTTCATTTTGTTGGCCCCCCTTTAGCATTCTCTTTTGAAAACTTTCCATTAAGCAAATAATCTGATGGGAACAGTAATAGCAGCAACTACTATTCAGTGGAAACTAAAAAATATTTGAATAGGCTGTATTTAAAGTATTTACAATATTTTGCATCTTATGCTACATTCTTAGAGTTATTTTTATGTCTTTATGGAGAAGGGAAAAAAGCCAAATTACTTGTGGTGCCAAATCCAAAATAGCTGCTGTAGCTTTCATTCTGAATTGAAATATTTGCAGTTAACATTTGAAGAGCAGTATCAGTAAAAAAAAAAAAAAGAACATCACCACAACAGAAGCTCTTAAGCAAATTAATCTGGATAAATAAATAAATTCCTTGGTGGTCTTAGTCAACTGAAGAGTTAAAATAAGTAGCCCATTAAAAAGTATGTGGTGAACATTCTGAAACTCCAAAATACTTAATTGAGATTAAACACATACAACTCTGTTTAAATTTAGGAGTGCTGGTTAGAAGACACAGCACCTATAAAATACAAAAGGAATTTAGAGTGTATTGACTGGGGAGTTTGCAATTCTTTATAAGCGTGTCACATTTCTTTGGCACTAAGACTGTGATATCTTAAGAATTTTTAAGGAGTAGTAGAACAAGGGAATAGTTTTCAAGAAAAATATTTTCATCCTTGTCTTACAAAAATGAAGAGTTACATGTGGATAAAAAAAATGCAGCTCCTGGTACTGTTTCGCCCCAGAATTCACCATGTTGTCAGCCTAAATTATCATGCTTATTTTTTCCTTTGGTTTTACATGATATATAGAGCTCATTAAGTCTGTGCTTCTTATAGAAGCAAGTGCCTCCTGAGGTGTGTCTTGGTTTGGAAAGACAGGTGTCTGCTAAGGAAGGCAGGAGCCTCCCTTGGAATGGAGAATGTAAACACCCTCCCTCTGAATTATTATAATTTTGAAATTAAGGAACTCTCAGGCAAAGATACAGGAATAGGAATAACAGTTCTTTACTGGGAAAATTAAAACAAAAATGCAGTAGTAAAAAAAAAAACACTGACAGAGTCAGAATACAACCTGACACCCTGTTGATCAGGGTGTTGGTAGCAGTCCAATTAATTGGTGGTTGCAGTCCTCCTGGAGTGACAGATGTGATCTGTCAAAGCAATGATTCTGTAGAAGGGTGTAGTTTTCCTCTGAAGGTGCAGTGGTGGTGTAGATGAATCTGGTCTTGCTCTGGAAATACAGTAGATAAAAGGCTGCTTGTGGTGTTCCAAATCTCAGATTATATCCAGGCAGGAATGCTTTTCTCTTCCCCCTGGGTGGAGCATCTCACAATGGGATGATGTAATTGTATCAGTCGTGTGGTGAGCCTAAATGGCCTATAAACAGAAGATATCCCTCTGGAAGGGAGGATGGATCATGGAAGAGATAAAGAACACTGCCCCACCTGGTTTTAACAGATGACAATAGAAAACATCCTTTTGGTTACATCTTGCATTGCAACCTAAGACAGGTGGAATTCAGAACATATTCCCTGAAAGGATGGGGCAGCCATAAGCAAACTTCATTCAGAATTTCACTGAAAAAATAAATGGGGAAGTAAAACATACTTTGTGTGCCATATAGGATACCTCTACCAGTCAACCTTAGGAGGATAAGGCATTAGCAAAACAATTTTAACAATTCAAATACTATTAAACAGCTGAGACATGAATAAGATGTTGCAGGGAATTAAGAAGGTAATTAGGTAACAGCAAGTTTATGACTGGCAGATTTTTCAAAGGAATCTAGAGAAAAATTATTGTATATTTTTCATTAATGCTGTGTTAATAAGTAAGTTATTCAAATGTTTCTTTATCATTTGAGAGCTGGTGGGCTGCCTCAGCTCTGATATTTTCAATGTTTTGCAGCAGCTTTTGATTATGACATGGGTGAGGGTGCATGTGAATATTTTTTCAGAAACGTGTATGAAAACGTTTTAAAAGTAACTTCTTTTACAAATTTTAAAATTTTTATTTTTATTCTTTTGTTGGAATGGGAAGAAATGGGAAGAACAATAGAGAGGCCCACCTGAAGCCTTTTGAAATATGCTCATTAACTTCGTTATGCTTTCCAATCACCCTTTAATCTTTGTTGAACTTGTTATCTTCATTTTCAAGGCACTTCTTTTTTTCAGGGGAGGGTTTTTTTAATATCAGTAGTAAAAAATACAGAAACTGTTCCTTTGGTTTCATATTAATTTTTCATGTAAATGTACCATCAGAGTAAAGCAGTTCAAAAGGAACAGAGCGCACATTAGCAGTTACCTTTCCACTCTGAAAAGCTTCAGAGGAGGATCAATGTCCTCTGTGTGTAGGAGCAAGAAAGGAAAATCAATGTCTCTCCATCTCTGCATTTTTGCTGATTTATTTCTCTCTGAAGTTTTTCCCTCAGTCTCTCCCTCAGAGCACCTGTTTCAGGGCTCCTGACCTCTGTGGCTTTCCAGGCTGCCTCCTTAGCCATTCCTTCTTAAACACTGCATTTCAAATGAGAAATACGCCTCCTCTAAGGGGATTTTTCTTATCAGAGGATGGACAGATGAAATTAATCACTGCTAGGAAGAATCTATTTCTCTCTGCGGATTATAGGGAGAACCAAGAGCATTAGCTCTCATTAGTACATGATTTTTATATGTCTAAAATTGCATCTGAGCCTGGTGTGGCAGAAGAAAAACTCAGCGACATACAGGCTTGTCTCAAATCCCACCTCTATCCACTGTAGTGAGTTGCACAGCTCCATGTTTAGTAGGTGGATACTCGAGTCTATTGATTTTCAGACAAAGGAATGGAATACAAGCAGGAAAGCAGATCATTAAATACAATGTAAAATGTTATGTTCAATTATCAAAAAGTCAAGTCAAAAATGAGGCAGAAAGTATAATTTAATTTAGATAGCATCAGGTAATATTGAGAAGCCTGAGTAAATGTCTTCTCACCAGAAAAGAAAGCCTTTTGATAAAAGAAAATAGAAAATTAATCTCTAAGGAAAAGCTTGACATCTGTTCAAATCTGCACAACTAAAGACAAAACTGTTTACAAAATATAGGCTAAAATTGTGAAAGGTTGAAGGACAAGTGGTGTTTATCACTCAAGCAAGAATTTGCCTCTAACCTGGTTCAATGATAACCTGGTTCTCTTCCCTAGCTGGCGGGGTGGTTATTTTTTTAGCCATTACCAAAAATAACGCCTACATTTTAGAAGCAAATGCGCTGTAATACAGGTATGGTACTGCTGGACATGCTGAATAGAGGTATCTTTGAAGTATGAGTGGGAGAGGAACTAGACATGTGCTCTTTTAATTTCCAGGGTCTTCAAGGTGCTCCTGGACTTCCAGGTATAGCAGGACCCAGTGGCCCATCCGTAAGTGTGTGGAATCACCCATGGTCTAATTTATTTCTGTTGGGGTTGCTATGACTGCCTACTTTCTAGTCCTTTCTTTTATCTTTTAGGAGAGTAATAATAAAATCTTACCCATTCTGGCTCTAGTAAAGTAAACTATACTGGTGTTGATGTTACTGAAAATACCATAATTGGACTCAAAGTTTATGGAACTTAAATAGATTTGAAGTTTTGACGTTACTAGAGAATCTGTGAGGTTACATGATTTATAATGTGCAAACTTGCAATGAATTATGTATTTTTACCCAAGTTAGAGTCATGTTAGTAATAAAATCTAAAAATAATTCCAGCTAGTCATTCTGAAAAAAATCTAGTGCTAAAACAAAATAATTACTTGGTTTCACAACTGAAAACCAAAGAATTAGAAGAAGCTGACAATATTTAAAGACACTGAAATATATCATTAAAATTGCTGGTATTATTGGGAATGGTCCTCTTTGAAATTTTTTCAAATATTCTTTTCTACATATGGGATGGAATCACATTAGTTAGTATGATAATTGTTCATTCCTAGGTTTCATGACAATACTAATACTTCTTTCAAAAATTGTAGCACATTTAAGAAGTTTAACGTGGAATACATAGAGGGGCATTTAGCAGTAAAATATGATTCTCAGCTGTATCAAGATGTGCCAGTTAGGGTCACCACATTTAGTTTGCCAAGGTGAAAATGCAATGGTGAACACAAGTTTTACCCTTCAAAGGACTTATCAGGAGGACACAGCTGTTGTATCAAAGAGAAGAGAAAGTATAATTAGGTTTAAAGGACCTCCAAAAAGCATGTTTTAAAAACATAGTGACACTGCAAAAATACTGTGTTTCATTTTTTTCCTAACTTATATAAACAATTCTGTGTTGTGCAGGGAGTGCCAGGAAGACCTGGACATCCTGGTCCAGCTGGAGCAAAAGGAGAAAAGGTATTTCATCTTTTTATTCATGGTAAAGGTCTGTGAAGGTTTTGCAATCCCATTAAACTGTGTTTTGGGGATTTTTTAAACAAGTACAAGAGTGTAACAAGAATGTGGCATACATTTCAGATTTTTATTTGTGTTTCACTACAAGAACTTCCCCTAATCAATGCTGTGCATATGGGCTTATATTTTGAAGTGCAGTTCTTGTAGTATATTTAAGTTGCAGAGAATTTTCTTTAGGTATAACACTTATAAGGTTTAGGAAAGTGAAAATATGTTTCTGACATAGATATGACTAGTGACTGCTTGCTGTGCTTCTCATTCTTTTACCAATATTATACTCAAAAGTAATGGTACGAGCACTGAAAGTTTTTGGGTGTTAGTTATTCTGAAAAAATATGTAAGCTTCCTTTATACTTAATTTACACTCCCTTAGCACTGCTTTTTTTCAAAATTTTATGTGTTTATCAGGAACTTGGTATTATCCGTTATAACTAAGAGGTCAAATTCATTTCTTGGGTACCTCAGATCAGTGCAATACAGCAGAGACAAACTGCGGCAAAATACTTTTTGGGACAAGTTCTACATTTTTTGTATGAATCCAGCTTTTCTTTCAGTAGTACTCTGGAATTTTCCAGGCATAGCACTGCCACATCCACAAATGGGATCCTAATTCCCTACAAAACCTTGGTATGAGTAAGAAAGAACACTATTTTGTAAAGCTCTGAAATTATTTCAGTATAAAATTTGGATGAATGTTGTCTTCTTGCAGATTGCAGTAACAAAAATTTACCCCCCTTATTTCCTTTTTGCCTAACTGAATGAAAACCACAAATCTTTGGTAGTTCCTTGTTCACAATTCACACACAGGTCGGAATGAGAAGCTCCTGCTCTACAACTCATGTCTCATCATTATAAAAATGCAAAAGTCAGATGGCTGAAGAGTAATGAAGTAAACTGAAATAAAGCCCCAGTGAATTTCTCCTCTATCCTTCATCTACACACTTGAGAACTGATCACATAATGTGCTTTCTAATATAATAGGATTTTAATTCCCCATGAAGCTCTTCAAACCTCTTTTGGGAGGTTGACAGTTTCTAACAATTAGCAGGGCCATTTGAAAATTATCTAGTATAAATGTTTAGTAAGAGTTATATTTTTCTGCTAAGCCAATTATTGGCATTGAGCACTTAGCTTGATTTTTGCCACCTTAGTAATTTTAAATTTGTGACTTAAGTGTCTCACTGACATACATTTAATACTATCCAACAAAGCCAGTGAAAAATTCTGACAGACTTGTTCCAAATTATACAGTGTATTTATCTGAATTGTAGTGATGAGATTTTGAACAGATTGTTTGGGAAATTTTTTGCTGAAACTTTTGCAGCTCTCTACTATTCACAGACCCCATGATTCTGCTGAGGAAAAATCTCAGCAGCTATGCTTTTTATAATATAGTCAATTCAGTACACCACAGCAGAACAGGCCAGAGATACAGGTAACAATAGATGAATATTTTACAGTAAAAACCAAAAAGATATTCATTATATCTCTTAATAGGGAAGATTATTTTTTTAAAAAAATCATCATTTGTATTCAATATGTTTCTAAGTACACTGAATTTCTAAAACTGTAGCTTTTCTTTATTTACATATGAATGATCAACTGAGGACTGGCTTTTGCAAAATAATATACAAAGCATAAAATGAATGTTAACTTTTATCTGCCAGTTGCTTAGAAATTCATATTAACAACTCCTTTTTTTTTTTTTTCCTTCCTCTCCCTCCTGGTACATGTGAAATGTTTCCCAACCCAGGTTACCACTGTTATCTTGCCATAAGGAAGTTACTACTCATAAAGCAGCAAGTAACTAACAAAATAAAAACTAGTACAAAGTAATGATTCATGCCTTCCCTAAAGCTAAAGCAGGAACATTGCAGGAGAATTTATTCTTGATATTACCTGCTCTTATTGACTGTATCTCATGTTTATTGTCATTATGGTCATCATAGCTTGAGTGTGGAATAGATGTGGCCAGTTACAGTAAATGAGTTACATCAATCTCTTGCTGTACTAGGGTAGTGAAGGTTCTCCTGGGAAACCTGGACCGCCTGGGCCTCCGGTGAGACATTTTGTTTTATATCTTGAATTTATATTAGGAACAATATACTTGTGGGTAAAATGTAATGTAATATAAAGAACTGAGTGTTGATCTAATAAAAATTAATATTGCAGGAAGGTATGAGTGTCTTTTTTCAAAAGGTTTCCGTATTCCCTTTTTTTTTTTTTTTTTCCTCTCAATTCATCTCTGAGTAAGTTCAGATCACTAAAACCCTCTAAGAAACCTGCTTAAATTAGTTAACCTTGGTATCCAATATTATTAGAGTAAAATCAACAGCTTGGATACCTGAGAACCCAGGCAACCTAAGAAAAGTCTATGGAGCTCACTGGACTCTAAATTAAGTGGAATAATACCTAACACAAAATATATTCTGGAGAATTATAATAATAAAAATCAAAATATTATGTACGCCAATTTACAGATTTCTTGCTTTATAATTAAAAAAAAAAAGTCCCAAGCTGTGTTGGTGTGTATCTTATGTTCTTCTAAAATCTGGAATCTTTGACAGATTGAGAACAAAAGGATACCACAGCTTTGCTGAACAACAGGACTTGAACAGGGCAATAGTTCTGCCTTTATCATTCATAAGTGACACTTACTTGGTTTTTATGCTTTAAAGGGTATGCCTTCCAATGAAAGAAATGGAATGAGCAGCTTATATAAACTGCAGGTATTTCTCTTTAATGTTAATTGCTTTTTTTTTCAATCCCCACCCAATTTTAGCCCAACTCAACTTTTAAACTTGCTGTTGCAGGGAGGTGTGAGTGTCGCGAGTTATCCGGGTCCACCAGGACCTCCGGTAAGTGTTACCAAAAATCTGATTTCTAGGAGCTAATTGACATAGAAACAGAGGAGGATCAGTTGAATGGAATTTGATTTTATTTGTGAAAGATTAAAAAAAAGAAGGATATGATTGGGATGTAGCAGTCTGTGATTTTATTTTCGCCAAGCGTTTTAGCCCATTTTGGAGGGTGGTTTATTCTGATTCAATCATTTCATCCTAGCAAGTAAAGGCTGCAGAAATGGTACATAATTTGGTATTGGACTCTTTAGTGAAAGTATTCTTATACTAAAAATGTGTAATTTTGTACTTGTAGTACAGTATATAGTACAGACATAGTTTTGTAGAGGACGAAATTTGGTGCCAGAAATGAGAAGCTCATGAATTCTGATCTGAGTTCCGTCACTGATTCACTACATGTAGCTACAGTGCAGGAAAATATGTAAAACTAAGAATTACATTGTGGAAGTAATACAGGGCTGGTGTCTTTCACAGTGCAGATGCAGCACCTTGCAGCTGGACACCGTTGCTTTGGTTCCATGGAACTAAAGATGCTGTGCACTTACTTACATTCTCCTCCTTTTTAGCACTATGGGAAAATTCTGTTTTGACATGATTGTCTCTGGTAACCACAGTTATGGGCTGGCACTGAGCAACAGAGCTGTCATTCTCTGTATTCTGGAACAGCAAAACAAAACCCAAAATATTACTAAGATTTTGTACTAAATTAATCAGCTGAGGGGGCTGGAAATAAGAATGATTCTAAATGTACTGCATTAGTGAAGTACACTCATAATGCAGTCATTTAAAACCCCATCTTATTGTGTAACTATTCTTCTTTAAATATGGCTTGGTTTGTTTGTTTTTTTTTGCAGGGTCCAAAAGGGGATCCTGGAACAGTGGTATGTATGTATTTTGGTTTTGATAGAGAATTCCCCAAGTAGTTTGACACATGGTACTTCTGAATAACAATAAAAAACCCAAACCAAAACCTCTTAACAGTTCAGTGACAGCAAAACATGGAGTTGTAAGACAGTTTTCTAAAACAGTTTCATAATTTGTCTTGAAAAAGATTCACAAAGTCTCTTTTTTTTGTTTTTTTTTTGTTTGTTTGGTTGGTTTTTTGTTTTGTTTGTTTGTTTGTTTCACCATAATGTCTAGAAGCTGAATGCATCTTTCTGTACCAGCACCCTTTTCCTATTCAGAAAACACCAAGTACCAGGGTTTAGGTGGGAAAAATGAGATCTGTCAGAGACTTCAGGAAATCCAGATAGCAATTTCCCATGGCTTTTGATTTAACTGAGAATTGCTGAAATACTGGAATTATTGGCTGTAGGTTAAATGTCCATTGTAAATGATCAATTTTCTTTCAAAAAATAATTCAAAGGACTTTCCCTCTCTACTCTAAATGTTAAGCTGATTTCTTCAGTGGAACATCTTTACAGTTTTCTTTTAAAACTTGAAGACCCACTCAGGGATCCATCCTGTGTGTTCCTTGCTGCAGAGTAACCTTTGTTTAGGGAAGAGAGCACAGAATTGCTTGGAGTTTGGTTCTGTGGTTGGCAGTGTTTTCTTACACCCCAAGGCTGTGCTGCCTGCAGGTGCTTCAGAGGTCACCTTGGTTTGCAAGAGCACTGGAGTGGAGTCTTCTGTATTACATCTTTCATCAAAATAAAACCATTGAGCCAATGCTCACACAGAGCATCTGGGAAAAGCTTCATTTGCAAATCAGTAAAATGAAGCATAAAAAAATCTGCTTACCTAGTAACTGGCTAGCTGTTTTAGTAATCTCAAGTTAAATAATCTGCCGTTGCTTGCTGTTCAACATTTCCCACGTTGAGTAAAGAAATTCTAATGTATGCAATCTTTTATTAAAAAAATGAAAAACAGGGAGACCCAGGACCAATGGGATTACCAGGACTGGAAGGACTCCCAGGGGAAAAGGTAGGATGCTTAAAAAGATGAAGGGATTTCTTAGTGGCTACTATCTGCAACTAAATGTCTTCTGAAGCCACGTCTGGTTTATTTTTGGTGTTTGAGCTAATGTTTCTGTGAGAAAAATCTTTGCACACTTAGTTATATTTTCCTTTTTGGCTTTAGCGTGGGTGTAAATAATATACTCACTGAACATAAAACTTAATTTTCTGCAAATGGAAAATTGTATATAGGAGGCCTTGGGGTATTATTGGTAGAATACTACTACACTTAATAGTAATATAGTTAATATTTTCCTGTGTATGGTTGTTGTTCTCTCTTGAACATCATCTTACATTTACAGTCCTCTGTTTTGTTCTCAGCCTTTTGCTTTCTAATTGTGGAGGCTGATTACAAATTTAAAGAAAAGCTTTTCATAAAAGGCTAAAATAGTCAAGATTTTGGTATTCATTTCTAAATATAGCAAAGTACAAAGTATTTAGCAGAGAAATTAAAAATATCTGTAAATATGTTTTCTGTCAGCAAAACCAGTTTGATTTTCCCCATATATTCTAATTTAGAAAGAAAAAAGAGTAAATTTTTTTGCAAATGAACTTTTTTTTTCCGGCTTTTTGAATTATGCTATTAAATGACTTCATGCAAAAATTCTTTACTGAAAATTATTTTTCATCACAAAGAAAAGTAAATTAAAAGTTTCCCTCTCAATATCACATTCCTCCTACTTGTTTAGTCAATGACAAGATCTAAGTTAGGTATCTATACTAGATACTTAAATTACATGAGATGGTCCTTGCTCTGGAATTATACAGTTTACAAGCAATTAAAGACTAGTCTGATTTCAAAATGAACAAACATAGGGAGACATTACAGATCTAACTGAGACAAAGTGGGGACAGGAATTAAATAAAGGGAATAAGCAATGGATCAGATGATATAAACCATCTGAGTGAGTGTTTAGTCCTCTCCCAAAGTAAAAATATCATTTACTTAACTAAATTTGGTCACACTTTCATGTTTATGATGCAAGTAAGTGAACAAAATCTCAGAGCCTGCCAGTCCCAGCAGTATAGTGCATGTTAGGTTTTAATTTAAAGCCATGGTGCTCTTCTGTGTAGCAGAATGCCATCTTCTACAGACAGCACTGGCTGTGATTTCATGATAATTTCATGAATGGCCTTAAGAACTTTGTGTGCTGTGAAGAAAATGTCTGTTCCCTCAGCTGTGATGACAGTGGCTGGTGCAGCTGTGCTGCAAGCCACACTTCTGAAAGGACCAGAATAACCATGAAAAGAAAAAAATGTTGCAAGGGAAGTATTAGGCATTTTATATTATGATAGTTTCACTATCATAGCCAGCATATAGGGAACATAGCACAAGTTCTGGGTCTGGAATAACCACTGAGGCAGAGTGCAGGGCTCCAGACAACGAGCCCTGCCTGCTGCAGGTGCTCAGCACTCCCCACTCGGTGTTCCAGTGGTCCACATTGTGCTCCTCACTGGGTGACCGCTGCCAGCCTCCAGAGCAGGACAGGCTGAGCTGTGTCCTCTAAGCTGCTTCCTCCAAACACCAGGTCAGACATGTAACTTGTCATCTGTTACACTTTGTGTAAGGGAGTTAAGTGTTTCTAATCAACAGCAATATCATCATGCGCCTGAACAAAGTGATGAGGATGAGACAAACCACCATTACTTATAAGAAGAGAAACCAAAAATCCCAAAATTTCCTGGGGCTCTTATGCAGAACACAATGTGGCTTATGCAGCTATGGTTACACAGCTTTAGTACATCTGCTCCAGGTAACATAAACCCATCTCAGAAAAATGCTCTCCTGTTGCCCTGGTTTTTCAGCCTTCTGAATTGTTTTCATTTCTACTGGAGTTATCTCATGAATTGTAAGATAAACAAAGACTGCTGTTTCGTAAACAACATTCTTTCTAGTGGGAAGGACAAATTGATGGACTTCTGAATTGACCACTGGAGTCAGAGAAGTGGTCCTCTCATCCTCCAATCCTTGATCAAATTCCAAGCCCTATTTAAACCCCAATTCATAATAAACTGTCTCTTTTCTCTCCTCACTTCTCAACCTGATGAGTGAGTGTCGTTCTTTTGTGTCGTAATTGCGACATTCTCCTGTTAGTATTGCTTGAGCAGTGCCAGGGGTTTTCTGACGTAAATCCAGAAAAGAGGAGCCTGATTTTTTTTCTTACATTTTTAACCAATGTTACAGTAACAGAGCATAGTGTTGCAGACCAACACATCAGCAGTGGGTAAATAGCTCTGGGTAGAGTTTTACCACTTGCCGAGCTCTACCTGTCTGCTTTGGATTACAGTACTGTTGAGAAAGATGAATTTGTGCCTGTCACTCATCAGTTTCAGCCAAAAAACCAACACTGTCCTAGCTTAAAGCATAGATGAAGGTGGCTGTGTGCTATAACGAGAACCCTTGTCCTGAAAGGGCCATGGCACAAGGAGAGAACGTTGCCTTATAGTAAATGGATGACTGGGTAGCAGGAAAGCAAAAACTTCTTTGAGAAGTACATCTTAAATATGGGGATGTTGATATGAAAGTGAATTACCCTGTGTAAATTTTGGTCATTGTCATGATCACAAATTATAATTATTTGGAGAACTACAGATAAGTCAGGGACTTTCCATCCATTTTCACAGGATGCCTCGCACAGAGTCAAGGGGAAACCTTATATGAGAGAACCTAAACAAAAGATTTTGGTTACTTGCTCAAGTCGGTATAATGAGCCAGTGGCACAGATAAATATTAGCATTTAGCCTGGCTCTTGTTCTCATTTTCAGTTCACTTCCTTGGGTTTTAGTGGGAATCCACCAAGAAACTTCTGGTTTGATTGTTGTAGTTTAAACATAGATTTATCTGTTCTTCAGGGTGACCGTGGACCAGCTGGTGCACCAGGAGTGTCAGGCACACCGGTATGTATATTCTTTAAAGAAAACTCAGGTTTTTAGGAGCCAAAAAAACAGGCCAAGCAAGTCCTGAGCTGTAATGTCAGTCGCTGTGGAACACCAGTGCTTGGCCCATGCTTTATATGTAGGTATGAAGATTACGAGTTTTCCCTCAAGAAATTAGAGTTTTAATAGCAGCAAGGATTCATATTATCATTTAAATGACAAGAGTGAGTGGGGTGAACACATGATAAAGCTGGAATTCAAAGCTGCATATGCTTAATTAAGAAATGTGTGATTCTTCTCATTGCCTCTGTTTAATAGAGATAAAGATGTTTTTTATGTTCCTGGGCATGCACAAATTTCTGAGCATCTTTCTATCACAAAGAAAAATCATGAGCATTAGTTATTGCCACCCACAAGGATCTGCATATCAAGTCGATCAGCATTGGCTTTAGGGGGGAATGCTTTGTCAGCTATTTACATGTGGTATTCAGAGAAGTTTCTGAAAGTCATAGAGGAACTTTGTTGTAGGTGAAAGTCAAAGTAACTAATAATAAATTGAAATTATAATTATTCATTTGCATTCCTAAAGGAAATTAAGATATTAGATTGCATTTACAGTTTAATAAAAAAGTTTATCCATATTTCAGGAGGCAACATGGAGTTATTTATATGCAAATATGTTTATTATTAAATTTTGGCAGCTACCAATACATTCAGGAACTGTTTAAATTATAAATATGTGTTTCATGAAATAAAGAGAAGTGTCTACACAGTCCCATTTCCATTAGCTACTGATTTAGTCTATTTACTGTGATTTCCAAGAGATAACATCATTTTAAACAGCCAAATTTCATTGGGTTTTCCTAAAAGAATTGCATATTTAAGGAGAAAAGTATTTCTCTGGGTTTTATAGTGGATGTAAGAATTTCAAAGTTTGTTGTTCTGAAACAGATTTTACACTGTTAATAATAATGCTGTAGCTTGTTAGAATGATCACAGTTGTGCATTTCTTATGAATTTCCCACTGAATATGTCCCAAGTTATTGGATGTTCTCTATTCAAGTTGGATATGAAATATTTAATGAGGTCCCTTCTCCACTGATGGAGTTGCATTCTGTTGACTAAGTTCTAATAAAATCCAATGAAATAAAATATTTCCCCCTGAAATAAATTGTTTGCTTTCACATTTTATGCTAAGTAGTTTTAATCAACAAAGTAGTGGACATGTAAAGCAAATGTTTTTCAGTAGTCCAGGAGGAATTTGAGACTTATCCACATATCTTGCTGGAAAAGAATTTGTCTTCCTTACCTGTCATTATTCCCTAGATTGAATAGTGCACCCTTTTTCCCACCTGGGAATGTAAACCTCTCATTTTCACCTTGGTGTTTTGCTGAGATTGCTGAGATTGTCAGGGAAGCTTGGACTGAGATCCTGCAAGCATTGCCACCAATGCCTATTTCAACATGAACCCTCAGTCCAGCTGTTCCCAGAGCTGTCCCTGGTGTTGATGGGTTTGATCTCTCACTTGTACAAGTCACCTGAGGATCTGGTCTCAGGATACTTTCAGGAAATGTAGATTCAAGTTGTCAAAAGAAGGACATCCTACAAAAAAGAGACATTTAAAATCAGCATTGAAATAATGTCATAAGAGAAGACTGTGAATTCTGGCAGGCTTAACATAAAATGACAATAAAAGTGGCCAAAAAAGGTCATGAAGAAAATTTGCAAAAGGCGTTAAGTCAGTAGTAAAATCCCATACAAAAAAAAATCAGGACTAGAAATTACGTGAAGGAAAAAATCTCAATTTTATGTATACACTGAAAAACTTTGATCTGACTGTGAGTTCTTCGAGGTGGAAATCATGGTGTTGTAAAAGAAAATTTCATAAAAGCATCTCAGTATTCCGGAAGGGTAAACAAAACCAAGCTGCTGAGTAGCATTTATCGCAAGAGCCTGTTCATTAAATATGACAAAAATATGGTAAAATATTTATTTTTCCTCTCTTAATGCATTAATAAACATTACCATGAATATTTCTCTCATATATATATATATATATATATACTCTCTTATTTTTGATATAGAAAAAAATTTTATTTGGCTTCCTAATAATTTGAATCCGTAATACTCTCTTTTTGCAGGGAAAGCCAGGATCACCTGGGTCACCAGGGTTGCCAGGAGAACCTGTAAGTACAGATTTGAGTTCTGGATTCTTAGAATAGCAAACAAATATTTCAGACACCTAATGCAAGATTTTTCATGCAGATTTACATGTGCATTTTCTTCTTTCTTAGGGTGAAAGAGGACCTATAGGAGATATAGGCTTCCCTGGTCCAGAAGGACCACAAGGAAAACCAGTAAGCTATATATATATATATATATTAATATATATATTTTGTTACAAAAAGATGTGTTTTAGTTTATCAGAAGTTACAAAAGAAAGGACATTGCATCTTGCTTTGTGTTAGAGTAGGTAACTTCTGAAGAACACAGAGAGCTGCACTGCTCAATATTAACCATCAAAAAAAGAATTCCTGGTATTGTGGTGTTTTAATAGTTAATATTACTGAGATGTTGCCTTTAAAGGTCTTAATGAAGGACATTTGAATCTTGTTGACATAAAGTTCCCTCTTGTACTTTTTCCAGGGGGGCAATATGAACTGAGACACTCAACACAGTCAGTAGAGGATGGGGTAAGAGAATAGGTTCTCAGTTTCAGTTTAGATAGAGGAGTGTGTGCTTCATGACTGAATAAACTCTGAGACTCTTCTGTATACAGGTGATGCAACACTGCAGCTGAGGCATTTAGTGCTCACTTAGGAGATGTCTAATATGCTCCCTTTATGTAATAAAAGTGTGACAGAACTGTAGTCAGCACTGTCTGAGCTGGTTTGAAAAGTCTAGTTTATATTCTGGAAGGGGTTCAGCAAGGGTAGTGCAGGACTCATTATCTCCACTGAACCTTGGTGTTTTGGGGATGAGCATGAGCAGCAGACCTTTGCAGCTTGTCAGCTCATCTCCACGTTACACTTCTGCCTTGAAAGAAGAGGCAATTTCTCTGGCTACAGCAGCAAATTAGCCCAAGGTGCCTAACCTGTGCAAACGTCCCCTTTCGCAGTGTATGAGGAGAAAGAAACATTCCTGATGTCTCTGCTCATACAAGTCGTCCTTTCTCACTCAGTGAAACAGCTGTGAGTTTGCTACATGTGCAGATCCATAAATATCCTACTAAATTAAACACTGTCAGAGCATTTATCTCACAATTATCCGGCATTGTACAAGTGTTAATATACTCTCTGACATTATTTTGGCCCCTACCAACTTAGACTCTCAGATCATGTCACATTCCAGTCTGGAGGATAATGTGGGCCTGGAAGAGTTTCCAGTAGGTGCTATAATTTCAATCACCTTCTTTGGAGAAGGAAATAGCTTTAACCAAGCAGACCAAAACTGTGCCATGCTACAAGGCCTAAGGACCAAAGAATGGATCTGGACATGTAATAGTAAGGGATAATCTCTGTAATAGCAGAAGGGTAATTCAGCACCAAGTGTCTAGAGTAAAAGGAATCTCTCCCATGGCTGTATTATGACTAGCTGACACTGAAAAGGGGTATGTACATGTCCACAAATATTCCACATTTGCAAAATTTTCCCATAATTTGTCATTTAAAGGTGGATGATCATTAGATTTGGTTCACATCTTGATGCTCTTTGTATTTCTATATTGTAGCCACACAAACTGCTGCTTCTGCAGCTCCCGAACATTTACTGATATGGCACTAAACACTGAGTTTTACTCTTTATATTTTAAAATCACATAAACATATTAATTTTTTTTTCTTAGGGAATCAATGGAAAAGATGGATTGCCAGGTCCTCCGGTAAGAAACCGCTTTTGTGTATTTTATTCGTCACAGAAACCATAGCTGTTGATTCTAGACAGTTGCTTTCCATTCTGCTAATGCATGAATACACAACAAAGTTTATCTTTTTTCAAAAACCATTTTTCAGGGTGCTGTGGGGAGACCAGGAGACAGAGGGCCCAAAGGAGAACGTGTAAGTCCCTATTACAATAATTTTTTCTCTTATTAATGAGCATATAAACACCTTATCAGCACCTATCTTATAGGCAAAATCAAGAAATTAATTCTCTGTGAATTTCAAGCAGTCACCTAGACATCTAAGAGGTTTAGTCCTAGACACCACTTCAGAGAATTAGAGTTGATTTGGCTTCTGCATTTAGAGGAAAAACACAATTTGCAGACTTTCTAACACATTTGGCCTGGGCAGTGTAAATTGATCAATAGGCTGAAAATTGAAAAGCAGATAATGCAGTTGTGCTGTTGTCGGACTTTGCAAAAGCTATGAACTTGCCCTCTTGTCATCCTTTCTATGTCACAAATACAAATCATATTTTATATAAAACAAGCTTGTCACACTTTGGTAGTAGGAATGCCAGTGCAATACCTGACTGCTTCCCAAACTCTACAGACAGTTCTGATCATGGTAACAAGGTCATGGTGTGCAGGAATGATTATGGGAGGTGAGAGATGAGGTTATATATATATGTACACACACATATATATATATGAAAGATGGTGGTCTTATAACATTGCTAAAATCCTGATGTCCTAATCAAATGGCTGCCACATTTATTTGATGACTCAGAGAAGTATCTCCCTGTTTAACCTGGAAAAGAAAATGCTGTCTTATGGCACTGAAGAGACATGAGGGTTTAATAATTATTACAATTATCCCTTAAAAGATTAACTGTTTGCAATGTTCTGGTTTTGCCTTTAAGGACACAGGCCTGCATCTGTGAGAGAGATTGCAATGATTACAGAAAATAAAATCAAGGTTTTCTTGCAGACATTACTATTACTGCTGTACAGCATGCTCCTTCAGTTTGAGACCAGCTGTTGTAGTTACAGGAAAGAGAAGCATCAAAATTGGAAGGACAGAATAAAACTCTTGAGGTTTTCTTGTCGTATATAAGAATGTCCTCATAGAATCCATTTAAAGAAGGAATAAGCCACCTGGGCTGAAATAATTTTTATATATCCTTTGAGTGACTAAACCCTGCTGTTATTACTACTTTATAAACTGAGTGACAAACTAGTTGAGAACATGTTTTATACCAACCAGTTTTCTAGTGGTTTCAACAAATACAAATGCTAGTGGCTTGCTTGTTTTTTTTGCTGTTATCTACATAACTTGATCACAGATTGTGAACCTGCTGGAGAAGAGCAGGTAGAAACAGAGGAAAAACAGCAGTTCCCTGTGCACTGAATTTGGTACAAGATAAAATACAAGAGACAGGAGAATGCTAGAAAGGAGAAAAGCTGAATAGAGGAACACCTTAGGCAGAGATCACAAAACACAAATGTCCTGAATTTTGTACAGTTTATAGTGAGGAGTTTAAAGAGAAATCTGGAGGAATATATGACCTAGTTTATGAATTTTTACAAGGACCTTTTACAAAACACAAAGAAAACACTGGAGGCAGTTAAAAAATGCTTGTTTGAAAAGTTGCTCTAGTATTTGATTTGCCTCCTACACATTGGCAGCCTGTAAAACATGGTTTGTTTAGAAGAAAAGGATCAGATTCATACTGCCATAGCACCATGATTCTAGAGAAAACTGTCTTTTCCTTTATATCTGGTAGAAGAGCTATCTATACCTACTTTTCAGGGTTTATAACCTGAGAACTTATATATCATAGAATCATAGAAAGGCCTGGACTGGAAGGTACCTTTAAAGATCATCAAATTCCAATCACCCTGCCATGAGCCTTTCATCAGACCAGGTGGCTCTAAGCCCCACCCAGCCTGGCCTTAATACATTTCAAAGGTTGGAGCATCCAAAGCTTCTCTGGACAACTTGTTCCAGTACCTCACTATCCTCACAGTAAAGAATTTCTTCTTAATATCTCATCTAAACCTACTCTCTTTCAGTCTAAAGCCATTACCCCCTTGTCCTGTCACTACGTGTCCTTGTTAAAATTCCTCTCCAGCTTCCTCCTAGGCCCCCATTGGGTACTTGAAATAACTTAGATTAACTATAATTTTGTGTAAATGAAGATATAAAATAGTAGGCTTCTAAGGAAAGTTACAGGAAACATCCTGGTGTCTTTTGCCTGTGTGAATTTAAGCACCTAAATTATACCTATGCCATAACTGACATTTCTAAATCCTTGTATAAGGGCTAAAACATCTCGTCCTTGAAAAGTGGGCTACAGAGTCAATTCTTTTTGTAATTGACCCTCAACATCAAAAGTGCAAGAAAACAAAACGTATTTTCAGAGGCAAGGTTCAGCCTGTAAAATCATCTTCCCTGTGTGACTCAGTCTGTTTCTGAACAGGCAAGAATTTTCTCTTTAGCATTCTTGAGTGACTTTTCAGTTTTGTTCCACTATGTGCAATGGTTTTCTTTCTGCTTTAATTTTGCACAGGGAGATCAGGGTATTCCAGGGGACAGAGGTCCACAGGGTGAACGAGGGAGACCTGGCCCATCAGGAGAAAAGGGGGATGTGGGTCCTGTTGGCCCTCCAGGAGACAGAGGCTACCCAGGATCACCAGGTCATCAAGGTCCCCCAGGTTCACCAGGACCCCCAGGGTTTTCGGTAAGTAAATATAAGTTTATCTTGATGGCTTGTGAATTCAGACAGTTATGAAGGTATCATGGGCTGAGCAGTGGAAATTCAACTGAGGAATAGCACAGTATTAGAAAAACTAAGGATTTTTCTCAGATAATTTCAGTGTTCAGTTAAGGTGGAAAAAATATACCAACATGATCAGGCAGTTACTTTTAATTATTTTTTAAAACATCTGATATGGATAAACTTTAATTATTTATTTCTTTAGTTCCTGCATATCAATATGGCTACTCAGTAAAGTTAATTTTCACATTTTCCATAAGATTAAGAGCTAAAGTCTCAGCCTTTGCAACTGGGAAAGAAAAGGAGGCAGCATAAATTGATTTGCGATAGAAGAGAAATCAGCATTTAAAAAGACAATGAAATGCTGCTTCCCAGTTGTAGACATCTTGGTTTGACTGCACGAGCACACAGGTATACACATCCATGTTATGGGTTCTTTTTCACCTCAATCAGATAAGGTAAAGCTCTAAAACGCTTTCCCAGTGAAGTTACTGGTGCTGTGTTTCTGTTCTGGTCAGCAGTGCATCAAAGCAAGTAGTCCCCAGGGAGTGAGAAGCTGGTAAGAAGTTGGCAGATGCTAAGCAAAAGTAAAGCAGAGTGTTGTCACTGGACATCCTTACTGTCGTGTGCAAGTAAACTTCCATACTCATCACATTCTGGTCATCTGGGCAGCTGGGAGTTCTTCTCCCACTTCATGCCACTAATGTCTTTACAACATTATAATGTCTTTGCAGTAATGTGGCCTTTGCAGTAAAATAAATATAACAAATATATTAAATCACTTCTCTGTTGGTTAAAGGTTTATATTTGTAATGCTAATTTGAGCATTTCTTATTTTTATAACATCACAAAGCATCCTCTGTATATTCCTTCTGATGCATATCACCTTTCTTTTTCCTCATCAGGCTGATGCAATTTCACTTGAAGAATTAAAAAAATATATCAAACAAGAGGTTCTTAAGGTGTTTGAAGGTAAGAAAAGGAAGTATTACACAACTAAATCTGAAATTCTGCTCTAAATTTCTTTACATGTCATCTAACTTACTTTGGACTTAGCAGCTACCTATTGCTGTAGCTGTGTTTAACAAGTCTACTTTACATGACTCTGTTCAAACAATGAGAAGTTAGAGTATCTGTTAAACAGAGTATTTCCTTATGTAAAAGATTAGCACGGAAGGGTAGTCTGCTCCAAATCATAATAGCAGACATAAAAATGTGTCATTGTAGATACATATGTGTATCATCTATTACTGCAGATACTGTTTATCTACAACATACTGTTAAGATATTGAAGTGTTACTAAAGCAGAGACCATAGATACACCTAATTATTTTGCCCAATTAGTGGCTAACTGTCTAAATAAGAGAAAGGCTCAACAGCTTTCAGTCACATAGGTCTAAATTGCTGTGCAGTTTTCTCAGCAAATATCCCTGCTGAGTTCCAGAATTCCTTGACAGACCACCATCTTCTGGCAGTTTTAGGCAAGTACCAGACTCACCCAAGGCCTTTGTATTATGTAAGATTTCTCAGATGAGTCCTTACTCTGAAAAGGAAATATTCTTCTTCCCCAGTATTCTTTTAGTCATGGTGGAAAAGCTGTGACTCAGATGGGTTTCTGAAACAAAATTCTTCTTGAACACCCCTTAACAGTAGCTTCTCTTCCATTGCAAAATGCATTTCTTATGTCTTCAATATGCTTTCTTATTCCGTCATTAATTTTTATGGATAAAAACCATCTTTTAGGGATAAAAGAAATTATATAAAGCTTGAGACTTCTTAACCTGTTCAGACAGTTACTCACTTTATAACAAGGCTATGGTTTTGTGAATTATCACCTTTCCCCCGGGTGCTACCTCTCAGAGTTTGACCTACTATGTATTTCAAGAGCAGTTTATTGAGTGAAGTCACCTCCTTTTCCCATTCAGATAGAAGTATTCAGTCTATTCACAAAAAGAAAGCATTAGAAGGTGCCCAGCCTATGGGGAATAAAGGAGTTTTGTCTTTATAGCTATTCCATTTTCTAGACCTCACTACTGTTCCCACAGACCTTCCAGTTTGGGCATTGTTTCATTTTGTTTACTTTCTATCACCTTCCTCCTTTTTTGTTTGATGCCAACTCTTCTCTAATTTTTTTCTTAAGTCTTAAAACTCTACCACAGTAAATACCTGCTAAATTGTGGAAAGTTTAGGGGTTTGATCTGGTATAAATGAGGCAGAGTCAAGGTTAGTACCTATTTTATCTACCTTTAAGGGACACTAAAATATTATCAAGGGAACTTTATCCCACCAGCATGAACATTTCTATTCTGAAATATCTGCAATTAATAATCTTTGCTGAGCACTTTCAGGTTTTTTACAACTGTTTTCAGGGTTCCAGCACATTCCAAGGACTGTTCGCAATATTTAATCTCTACTTTGCAGCTTAATATGAGTTACAAACATATAAGGTAGCCCTCCATCAGTGTGTTAAGTACTAATTATTCTGTCTATGTGTTTTAAGTACTTCCATGAACAGGAGTCAGAAGTCATTTGAAATATTGGAATATGTTGGTAATAGAGAGTAGTAATAGCAACTTTAATACAAATTCATTCTGATTATTTCAAAGGGTAAAGACTCAGGCATGAATCTGAGTTGGAACTGAAGGTGTCAGTGCTTATTGGAGCATTTAATACTTTGACATTAAAAAGAGTTAAAAACCCTACTTACAGAAACTTTAGCTGGAGCTTTGGGATTTATTTTTTTTCCCCTTTTTTGCTAGCAGACTTCTTACTGACTTTTTCTTGTGTCTTTGATTAATGAAGAAAGGATGGCTCAGTTTGTATCCCAGCTGAAGCTGCCTGCTGCAATGCTTGCCTCCCAAGCTCATGGAAAACCAGGGCCCCCAGGAAAAGATGGGTCACCAGGGCCACCAGGAAAGGATGGTTTGCCAGGGCCACCAGGAGAACGTGGAATTCAAGGTATGAATTCCAAAAAATGTTGCTTTTAGTTGTATCTTGAAATCCTTATACACTTGCTAATGTTTATTAAATAAGCCAGGATTACCTATCTAGCTTTCTAATGATTAACTTTTGAACTTATGTACTTATATTTTTCCAGACCACATCTAAATATTAACCCATGGTAAATGTGTGGAATTTACTGATTAAAAACTCCTAATCAGTGCATTTCATTCTAATCAGTTATAAAGTGAATTATTGCCAGATATTTAAATATGACAGAACTACTGTAGTACTTACTTTTTTTTCCTGCAAAGTAAGGAAGAAAATAATGCCAACACTGTTGCTATTTAGATTTAGCTTCATATTAAGAGACCATCTTATTTAAGAAAGAAAATTTAATCTCAGTATGACTGGTCTCAGCTTTTGTCCTGAGAAAATACAGGGCAGGAAAAACTGAAGAAAAATATTCTTCTTTAAGAAGCAGTGAAAACTGAAGTATTACTAAATTAATTCTTCTTATGGTGAAGGACTCTATTGTCATAAAAGGAAGAGGAGACCAGACTCGAAGAAAAAAAGAATTTATAGATAAAGAATATTTTGTGGGTGGGTAACATGTAATTTGCAGTTTATCTGTAGGTAGTTCTTTATTATCTTTTGTTAGTTTGGTCTGCTCTGGAGTCAGAGCAAGTCAGACTGGAATGAAGAACATGCCAGCAAAGCTGAAGATGTATGGATCCTAAAGCTATCAGAAGAATAAGGACTTACTAACATTGATAAGCGCAAACCCCTGACAGAAGCTTGAAAAATGTGGTGAGCTCAGAATGAGAAGAACAAGGATAAAGAATCAAGGAAAACAATAAAAGGCTTAGAATCTTACAACACTGACTTCATCGTTACCTAAATATTCAGATCACTGCAAATAGTCACCTTCAATGTCAGTGCCAGATTGTTCAATGACAATGTATGTACTGGACAGCCTCAAACGCTTCTGGGAAGTGAAATGTTGCACTAGGTTTCATTTCCAGCTAGTGAGCATCAAGACTAAAAGATGATAGCTGTGCTTGAGAAAAAATGAAAAAAATCTGCTTTTTCATACCTTATACTTAAGTAAAATAGTGCCCCATGTACACAGGATTTCCATTTCTTTTATCAATATGCTCAATACTTGGTTTTGATTAGTAAAAGGTAAGCTAAGTGAGAAGCCTTTAATTCTCTGATACATCAAAAGATATACAAAATTACACTTCCAAGGAGAAAAAACCAAAAGTTTACCTTGCCTCTTTTTTATACCACAAATAAGAGACCATCCTGTAAGAGGAGCACACTTACACATACCCTTCACACCTTCCTCAGTTGTGCCTGTGCATGTTACTGCTTTGTGCTAAGAGTAAAAAGAAATTCAAATCTCTGAGGAGATTGAAGAGTATATTCCAGCTTGTCTTCAGCCATAAAATACGTAGCAAACAAGACTTCTTGGTGAAGCACATTATGTGCATGTGTGGCTGGGCCCTTCAAGGTAGCATGCTGTGTGCAGAAGTCCTAATACAGACTTGGTATTGACTGATAGACACTTCTTATTATACTCCTCTCTTTGGTATAGCCCAGATTGCCAACTCCAGGGATTTGCTGTGTGCAGTAGTATGTGCCTGGGCTGGCAGAGTGAGCCACTTGTCCCACACAGGCAGAGAGAAGAAGTAGATGCTTTTGGCAAGCGATTAACAGGACCTCTGTGAATATGTCCTGTTCGTGATGCTGCATGCAGAGCCTGCTAGAGCCAGCCAGCTGGAAAGGCAGATGCTACTGTGTATCTGGAGAAGTGTTTAACTTCATTTGTGGATTCACAGGGGTCCCTCCATACACCTTGAGTGTGGTGCTGGTTCCCCTGGAAACTGGTCAGGAATGATTTAGCCAGATTCCAACAGAATCTCCTTGTGCACAGCAAAGGAGGGTAGAGGGTTAGTTCCTGAAGCAAAAAAAAGGAGATACTAACTTTTGGAAGTGTAGGCATGGTTTTCAAAAAGTGTATCTCAAGAGCTGCTGGACTCTTATGCATAGAGTCATTCCTGTCTAAGGAAGTCCAGAATTTTTACCTGCTGGCCTTCAGCAAGGTTGTTCATAGTGTTCCTCAGATCCTTCCCAGTGGTTCAGGCAGATATAATTTATAGGATGGTCTCATTAGAAAAATAGCATGCAAGCAAAATATAATGAAGTATTGCAACTTAAATTATGAAACACGGAATTGGTATTCAAATAGTAGATGGAAGATTTTTATAGACACACGCACATATATATATTCATTTCAAAAACGACCTATGGTATATGCATCCTCAAGCTGATGCTCTGAGGCAAGACTAATGGTAAAATGCACAGCATCTCCTTAAGGGAGAACAGAGGGACTTTATTCTGTATGACTTTAAAAGTATGTTAATATCTCCTAGAGAATTAGAAAGTTTATTTAAACATTTTACAAACAAGATATATCAATGTCATCCCTCTGCAATCAGTCAGTCAGCTTGTCATGTTAGAGGATCTAGCTCAATTAACTTCACTGACTTAATTGAATTTTTGAAATTGTAATAGTAAGTGAATTTTAGTCCATGAGATAAAAAGTACCTTGGGATAATCCAGAGATACTTTATGTTAATATGACTTGATTTTTTGCTCAATAGAGAAGAGATTCCATCCTAGTTAAAATTCATTCTTTCTATCAAATTAAGGGAGTGAGTTTTTTTAATAGGTCCTCATAACATGTGGTAGCCTTGAGGAATCAAAAAAAAAAATAGCTCAGCTCAGAAAATAAAAATACTATGCAATGAATAGTGAAAGCTCCTTATTTTTATTGGTAATCTCTGTTGTAAAGTTTATGTCTCTTATTATAATTATTAATTTGCATGGTGAAAGAATGTAAAAACCTTGGCTGACATCAGGAACCCATTGTAGTGGATGTTGTCTAGACACAGTTACTCTTCTGAAATAGCTGCACTCGTTTCAAGAGGTATCTCATGCAAAATGTTCTCTGTTGTGGAGGCTAAAGTTAACCTCTTTTACTTTTATTTGAAACCCAGCTGCTCCCTCTCAGCTGAGTGCTGAAACACACAGAGGGAGTTTAGAACACGTATTGGTGGCTGGATGAGAGGGCTTTATCTTAGCACCCTCTCTGTTGCTTTGCAGTCTTTTTAAGAACGCTGAGTGTTTGCACAGTAAAACACAGAGGATACTTCGGTCTTGGTGTTCCCTGTTGTGGTAACCTCTTTGTCTTGTATTTGTATTAAAGAGTGTCAGATTTCTCTAGATACTTGACATGTTAGTTTCAGGTGCTGCATCATCCATGTTGATGGAAGAGTAGTATAGTATAGGTGGAGTATCCATAGTATAGGTGGAGTATCCTTCTGGAATAAACTTCTGGAGCAGTGTAAATACCTTTTACCTCCAAGTTCACAGACATGAACTTGTGTCATTTCCATGTAGAGCCGAGAGTGTAGCGGTAGTGACACTTTTTGACCATGATGTTTGTGGGGAGCACCAAACTGAGAGCTGAATTCCAGCTGTTACTACTCATCTATGAAGAAAAGCCTATCTGTATGAACACAAACTAGCTACATAACTGCCACCAAATGTTTACCATGGTGCCCATGTTGGGTACGTGTTTATAATAACAGAACTTTGGGGTTGCAGAAATCACAACAAAACTTCTGGAACCTGAGTGAAGGGCTCTGCTAAAACAGTTATATTTTGAATTAAGCAGGTGCCTCTTACTGGAATCGTAATTCTACCAGGAAAAGTAGATAACATCTTTTATGTGCCTTTACATTAAGAAAAATAAATCAAAATCTGTTTTATGTGTATGGTAATATTTTCATTTGACTGTGTATGAGTTTGTCAGTCTAAGCTCAGAAAGAAGGTGATATCCTCTAGAGGTGTAATCATGGCCCTGCTTCTGAGCAAAATATACCTCATTAAAAATCAAATATTTTTCTGCCAAAATTACACATTACATTGTTCACATTGTTTACATGTAAGTCTGTTTATTAATATTCTTGCATTCTATCAAATAAAGCCTTATTCTTTAGTGCTAGCAGAACTTACCTGCCACCAAGTAAAAACTACTTCCTTTGGATATAGCCAGTAATGCTTTACCACCACCCTGCACCATGTATCTACATTGGCCGACTGCTCTTTGTCCTATTGGGGTTTTTTTTTCCTTATTTTCTTGTTTTCCAGTGATGTTTACAGAATCATTCAGTCTATCTCAGTCATTTTCAATTACGATGTGTCAGAGACCTGCAGTAATGCTTTTTGGGGGGATTTTAAATGTGATATATGCTACCTTTAATTTCTGTCTCTTCTCCATAACTAAAGAAATGCAAAACAAATGAAGGCAGCACTCCATTGTAAAATTAGAGTTAAGTGAGTTTGTAGTGGGAATTGCATTGTAACTGTTGACTGTAAATTAAAAGACATTGAGAAATATAAAATAAATAGGATGTGTAATGGATGCTGTGGTTGTATGATTGAGCTTTTCAAAAACTAGAAATACTACAAGTTGCACAAGATTTTTCAGAGCAAACCAACTTTGTGTAGTTATAAACACTACTCTGATCATCAGAGAGTAAATCCAAGACTCAGAATCCAATACAAACATCTGCATATTCCTTTTCCTTAGTCTTTACAGCTTGTCTGTGTATATGCCTTGTACAATTTTGCTTAACATAACTGTTACCAGAATGCATGATTAATTTGAATTTGGGGTTCTGTGTGGTTTTAAACTGTTGATTTCCTTTAGTTATGTTATGTATGGCATTCTGCATGCATTTTGTAATTTTTTGCTTCACTGTAATTTCTTTGTTGTAGTGCTGAGAGTAGTAAGATGACTGATGCTCTGTTTTGAAAGCTGGAATGATTGCAACAGAATTTTTACTGCAATGTATACCAAGCTTGGCTTGTGTGTAACAGAAAGTTTGAATGCTCCGTGTACCATTCCTACTGCATTGTCTGTCATAACAACCCTGAATTGGTCCCCACAGCCCTCAAAGTAATTTCCTTCTGGAATATCCTTTAAGGTAGCAGTGTTGCATAGACCACAGTACACTGACAAGACAGTCTTTGCCATCCACCTGTCAGTGCCAGTTAATCTTCATGAGACATCAGGTGGATTGACATGGCTGAGATCTTCTCTTTTAATTCATACTAAGTTACAGTTCTTCACAAGAGGAAGAATTCAATACTTTATTGTATGGCATAGGTGATGCTATAAATATGCTGGTCCCTGAAGCAGAAAGATTTTAAATCTAAATGTGACCAGAAATGAGAAAATTGATCTTAAACTTTTGTCATCTTACATGCCAGCATCTGAGGTGCTGGGTAAAGAGGGTTTCCTTGTAAGCCCTTTTGAAGTCAGGGTTTGAGGCAGGTGTTTCCTTTAAAAATGCCCTCATCCTTTCTCCTGCATAATGAAGGTACATTCTTAACTTGAAATGATAAGGAAAATATTTTACTAATAGTGACAAGTCCTCTGCTCTAAAGCAGCCAGAGTGTTTCCAACTAATAAAACTTTTTAAAAACAGTTCAAGGGAAAAGAAGCAGGGGTTGGGCATGGGTTGAAGCACCTGAGAAGGTGGAAGCCATTTAGATAAATACAAAATTGTGGCCTCCGAAGAAAAAGGACTCAAGTATTCAAAATATAATTAGTAATCACATCTTGTTAATTATATGCAATTACCTGGGTCAAAGTAAGCTTCAAACCCAAAATCTGCAGAAGCTCTAAAGATGCCACATTTCATGTGAGGGCAGCTGGGCAACGCTGACCAGGGAATGAGTCTTCTCTCACATACAGGAGGTTGTCTAATCATAAAACTACCAGTTTACATCTAAAAAGTGCAAGTGTAAGGATTTATGCAGGACAGAGAGGGTAAAGTCTGCATTTGGCTCTTTATTAGAGGAATTTCAGGTTACCTAAAATCTTGGGGAAAGGTCCAGCTAGTGAACAAAGCAAGAGCCGTTTGACAGATGATGTAACAGTTACTGCTAGAAATGTTTATATTTTCCAGAAGGAATTTATAAACTTTAGAGCTGTCTCAGGAAAAAAAAACCAAACAGATTCTGAAAAAGAGAACTGAGCATGTGCTTTCCAAATTATATTTGTCTTGGTAATTTCTTGTCAACAAGATATACAGAAAATCACTACATAAAATAAGAGGGTGCTCTTATTTTCATATCTTTATTCTGTGTAGGTTATAGAGGACAGAAAGGGGAAAGAGGCGAGCCTGGAATTGGACTGCCTGGTAACCCTGGACCACCTGGCCCTGCAGGTACAAGTCTCCAGATTTATTTCTGCTATTGTTATTTATGAACTAACAGGCCTTTCTCCTGTTTTTAACCCTGGTTTTACACTCCTGCTTTTCCTCCCGAGCTGGGTCGTAGCGTGAGGTCAGCCCCACCTGCCTTCTTCTGGATGTGCTGGAATGCAGCTGATGTTGGTGATGAAATGCAGGGCACTGCCTGTGCTCTGGTGAGGATTCTGCTAATTCTAGCTTTGTTTTGCCAGCTGCTGGCCTGCCAGGCCCACCAGGAACATCAGGCTCTCCAGGACCGCAGGGGCCGCCCGGACCCAACGGGAGATGCAATCCGGCAGATTGTTATTACCACGTGTCACAGACTCGCTCACGCACCAGCAGGAAATAAAAACCCTCTCCCCCAGACACTTGGGTTCACCGTCACTCTTCACACTTCCCAATAAGTTAATTTAAGTTTTGAAATATTTGCTGCATTTTTTTTTCTCTTGACACTGCACAGTATGTAGATAATTTGTAAGGCACAAAATTGAGCCTTTTTCTATGTTATTTGCAGAGTCATAATGATGACGTGATGTCATATATTTTCCAGAGTGCATTCCAGGTGTTGTTTCTCATATTTATTTTGCTTAGAACAGAAAATAGGCCCAAATAATTTTCATAAACTTCTTTCTTCAAACAAAAAATATTTTATTAGAACTTAAGACATTATGTATGCCTCCATATGTAAGCTGGCTTTATTTTTCTTGCTGGTGGTGAATTTTAAATGGAAAAAATACATTTCTGAAGTTGCAAAGTGTACTCATTCGTGGCAAATGCAGGACCTGAGCTGGAGCACTAGGAACTCTGTTTAGACTAAACATTCATGTCCCTCAAGGAGACTCCAGCACACCTTCTGAAAATTGTCTGCCATGCACCGGGAATGCTGCCCACCATTTCATGGTCACATCCACGATGGCAAAGAAGGCAACAACGATGCATTTATGATCTCCTTACCCCATCCAATGATGAGCTTCAG
Source organism: Trochalopteron elliotii (assembly GCA_024734555.1). Taxonomy (NCBI): domain Eukaryota; kingdom Metazoa; phylum Chordata; class Aves; order Passeriformes; family Leiothrichidae; genus Trochalopteron; species Trochalopteron elliotii. The sequence continues at coordinate 4,847,934 of JANPWX010000076.1, forward strand.
ACTGACTGGAAAACCACCAGGTGTAGCTCCAGAAAGTGTCTCTCCTGACTGGATTTTGTCCCAGCTGGGGACTTGTATGTTCCTTTAGTGGTGGTTACACATACCCCAGATGTTAAATGCAAGAGGCTGCTGATGGTGTTCTGGACTGAGAACTGGCACACCTTCTAACCATTACATGGACTGAGTAAGGGCACTAAGGACTGTAATCAAGCTACTCTGCCATTAAGTCTACCTACAGCAAAGGTGACCCCTTGCTTTAGAGAAGAGGCTGGTGAGTACACAGTCCAAGAATGGAACTTCACAGGCCTCTAATCTTGGTGATGGCACTGTTTTCCTCTTCCTCCTGCAATATCCACATGCTGAAATAAGCTTGAGAAGAACATGGAATCTGTAGAGTGCAAAACTCACAGGTCCTATTAACTGGTTACAGAAAATTTCCTGACTTCAAGAGAAATTTGGAAAAAAATACAAAACCCTCCTAGAAAGGCGTACTACTGAGAGCAACAGCATCCAGTTTTCAGGCATTTAGTAAAGGCTACAGGAAAAGACAATGTCAATATGAACAAAACAGAACAGTGTGTAAATCCCTTAGAGTTCAAAGCATTGAGCAAAAGAAAAGCTGGAGAAAATCAATCACACAGATGATCCTGAAAGGGAGTGAGTAGTAACCAAAATTTCACTTTTGATTGTTAATTAACAGATGATCCTAAGTTAGTCCTGTGGAATTTTGTACAGTGCAATAGAAAGTGAAGGTGCTATTTAGAGAACACAGACATCTATAACATACAACTTCAAAATACACCTGTAGTACAAATCCATACTGAAGGCTCTTATCCCATCATTTGGAAGTCAGTCACTCTCCCACATCAGGCAGGGAAGTAGTTTTAATAACTTCGTGCTTGAGCAGTACTGAGCTACCAGACAAATATTCTCAAATTGGAAGTGCTGGCTTCCGGAGGAGCTGTTGTGGTACATGAATGTGGCTGACTTCAGGGTTTTGCTTAAAATCAATTAAGGAATGACTGGTGGGAGTCTTTAGCAAAAGACCTACATTGGCATTTGTTCTGAATAGAGTTTCTAGCACTTGCACCCAAAGCAGAGGAGCAAGATGAGAGCAAGAGGTGACAGAATTAACTCAGCCAACAGCTTGGGCACTCAGGACACTTTCTGAAAAGGAAAGCATGCATGCCTGACATGTTCATTGGTTTGGTGTTTGGAGGAGAGAACGTGCTTGCTACAAAAGGATGTTAAAAGAAAACACAGGGGTGGAAGGCTGAAAGTAAACACCTGGGACAGGAGAGGGCAGCAGGAATGAGGACAGCAGAAAACCTGTGGCATACCATGAAACTATCTCCTGAAGGAGCTGCACTGCACCCTGCAGCTGCAGACACCTTGAGGAGTGAGAGTGCTACATCTGTTCCTTGTGAGAATGGGGTCATAAGCCCACAGGCAAACCCAGTCCTCACACCTCCTGTTCTCACTCCCTCTTTCTTTGGGAGGCGATGGCTGTCCCTTCTCCAATGGCCAGTACATCCTTCTCTGCAGGCAGTGGGCACCTCTCCCACTGGGCTGAAGGTGGAGGCATTTGGGACAAGTGGTCCTGCCTGAGCTTAGCTCAACACAAGCTGCTCCCACTCCAGAACTGCTGTGCCCATGGAGCATGTCTTGGTTTGCTCGGTGGAACTGATCACCCTTCCAGTTCTGGTCCTCAGGCTGTAGGAGTGCTGGGAATGGTGAGGCAACTGAAACCAAGCACTGAGACACCAACCACTGTGCGGGCCATGGGTCTGCCCGCCCAGACAGTACAGCCTTGCACTAACACATCTCGGTGTCTAAACACGGACACCAGAGGAGCAACAGCCCCACATACTGGTGTCCCTTCTCTGAAAGGAACTGCTGGTCAGGTATCTTGCATGAACATTTTCTTTTTCTTTTCTTTTCTTTTTTTTTTTTTTTTTTATTTCTCTAGTAATTCCAATATATGTAATAATCAAAACATTTTTTACTTTTTAAGTTTATTTTGAACTTCATTTTCTGTGATAATATTGAAAAGGGTGCTGTCTTGTGGTAGTACTTGGGTAACTTTGGTGTTCCCAAGCAGCCCCATCCTGGAAGGCTGTACATAGACCATTGCGCTGCCTTGGTGGTATCTGTATATTTTGGGGCTTTTAGCTTGCTAAAACCCAGCATCTGTTATCTTTCAGATGCTATTGCTATATTTTAATTTACTTGAACTTATTAGAACACTTTTTATATTTGAAGAAGTTTTATTTTTTCATCTATGTTTCCTACAGATGCCTTTTTCTTTTTATAGGCTCAAAGAGAAAGGTCTTTCTAAAATGTTATTGAATGCTTTCAATTGATTTGCAGGTAACTTTGGTAATTATATTGTTGCATTATTTTTATTTTGCTAAAAGCCCACTTTAATTTTCTCATGTGAGAAAATGGGTATTTTTTATATGGGCTATCTCAATACCTATTTTAACATGCCACGTTCTTCACTGGGGTAGAACAGAGTTAATCCCAGCTTACCTTTACTTCACACTGGCTTGCTCCTACTTTGCATTTTTAAAATTGGAAGTGGAATGTAGCTGGAAATATGTGTCTGCATGGTTTTCAGGTTTGGTCCCTGAAATTTCTTTGCAGTTTCAGACTGATGTTGTCTTAGTATTTTTGGGGAGGAGGCCAGGGAGGAAAGAGGGAATGCTAATCTTTTTTGCAATTTGCTTTATCAGTTTTGTGTCTGTTTTAAGCAATTCATGCTGCAGTAAGCACTGCAAAGTAAACACAAGGGATTATTTTTTTCCAGTAGCATAAGGTCTTTTATTCTGCTTGGGTTTGTTTACATGCAATAAGACTCAGAAGTGAAGTAACTTTGACAAAATGTTTTAAACGTTTCTTAAAAGCTCTTTAAGCTTTATCCTAGTTCAGGGTCAGACTATTATATTTTATGGCAAGTTGTTTTATCACCTGTTAAGAACATGTTGGGATTTTCTTTAAATAGCTGTATACAGAACTACTCAGTTTGCCTAAAGAAAGTACAGAAACCTGCTAAGAGGGAAGCTTTCCCGAGGCTGCAGCAGACCTCCTGCTGTCCACATGGTGGAGTGCAAAACATTCTTTCAGTACAAAGATTAAAGCCCAGGCATAACTCGCCCAGCAGCACAAGAGCTGACCCAGCCATGTGTATTCTCACAGCACAGTGTTTCTGATTTTTTTCTTGAGACTGAATTTTTTCTACTTTCTTCCTTCAAATCTCTTTAGTTTTGCATGGCAGTATTTGCAGAAATACTGCCTTTCTTGGATAACTATTGTCAGATAATATTGCTAAGATTTCATTTGTGTTTATTATTATATTGTGTTGTATGTATGTTACAAAAGAATATGTTGTGGTGGGACGTCTCACTTTCAGGCATCATTTATGCCCCTGCAATGATGTCTGTCGCCAGGGGAGGAGGGACTCAGCTATGGTTAGTAAAAACTTCAACAGCAGCCAATGTACAACTGGGCAGCAGTGCAACCTGTTTTGAGAACAGCAGGCAATGTTTTGAGAACCAATATTCTTACTTTAAACTGGATTTGCTTTCAATGTTAAAAGAGCACTGTGATACAGAAATGATTGATTATCCATCCTTCCCTTACGTTTTATGATTATGGGTTATGACAGATGTTAGACATGCACAGCTTTGTTAAATAAGAAGGGGTTTTAATTAATGGATAACCACACAAAATATTTTGGATATTCTTATTTTTCACAAGGGTGAAATGTTATTTTTCATGTCTATGTGCACTCTATTTTTTAATTTTTTTTTCTGAAATGTTTATATGTAAGTCTTGTAAAAACCCCACTGGCTAAATTAGCATTTTGTAAACTTGTTTCTCCAAACAGACTACATAAAACCAGTCCCTAATCTTACATTTTTACTAATGCAGTAGAATTGCTGCTCTAATCTGAGATGTGAGAACAAAAAAGGTAACTCAGAAATCAAAACATTGTTGGTTTGGGCTGGGTTTTTATTGAGTTTTTCACAGTTTCTGGATATACCAAGTCATGCAAATTTTTCCTGAAATCTGGTATGTCCACTACAATTTGATTGTACTGGACGGATGTTTAAATCACCTCCATGCACGTAGGTAAGTGTAGGCCATGGAGAACAAGTTTATCCCTAACCTTGTCATGGTTGGTATTTGAACAGAAAATTCAAGCTTCGGTACTATAAGGAAACATGGTTTTCAAAATATTAATTGCTAACAAACATTACAGAGTCTAGACCAAAATAAGTTTGTAGCTAAAAAGATTGGAGTCTACATGTCTTTTAGCTGTTTTCTTTCTTAGTCTGCTATTCTATGAACATGAATGCATTTAATTACGTCCTGCAGTTTTAATGTAAATATATTCTGTCTCCAGTCAGAATGTTTGAAGGATTCTCAATGACACACCTTGGTTTTTTGTATTCTTTCATTTCTGAATTATATGCAGCTGTCACTGAATGAATCACAGAACATGACGACTGGTTGCTTCCCTCCTTTCTTATATTTTCGGTTTGCAACATTTAAGGTTCAGTTCAATGGAAATGTATTAAGTGGATGAAAAGTAACTTTTTACATTATTATGTGGCCATGTACATCTGAAACAGGATGCTGGATGGAAATGGAAATATTTCACATACTTTCTGCTTGTGGCTCTGTCAAAAATATCCGCCTTTCCCTCTATGTCAAATCATGAGAGGGAGGATGCAACTGCAAACAGGAGAAAGGAGAGGCACAGAGCCACTGTAGTGAGCTCTGGGGAGAAGTCAGAGTGGGTTGGCTGAATTTGGGGGAGTTGGATTTTAATCCCAGCTGAAGTCAGTTTTGTGCTTTCTAGGCCTGGTGAAACTTAGGGGTCCACAATCTGGATTAAAAAACAAATAAAACCAACAAAATGCAAAACCTTGGTCTTAATATACATATAATTTATGGAAATTAATACTTTCTCTGAATGCAGATAAACTTCCTGCCCAAGTAGGAGATAATCACTTTTATTCAAGAAACTGATTCACTGAACTTTAGGGAACTTCAGGAATTTTCATTTTTCTCTTGCTGCCTAACTCTCCCAGGAGGAAAAATGCCAATGGCATTTTAAAGGACTCTAGGTGATAATTTCACCACTAACTTGATTTTCTTTCTTCTGATTTCATAGTGACTTCAGAAAGTTTGTGTTGTTCATTGTCTGAACAACAGAACAGGGTTTACTCATCCTTTTGAACACACAGGCGGCAAGCAAAACAGAACAGGAATAACAAAAAACTGAAGGGAGGGAATAAAACTGAAGCCATATCAAATCACACAGGAGTAACTTGCCCTACAAAATATAGATATTTCTTCTCTACCTGTGACCCGTGAGCAGAGGAGATGCAGCAACTGCATTTTTTCAGTATAAAGAAAGCAGAGGTTACATGGCCAAAAAATAATAGGGATGAGCATGTCAAGCAAACACATTCACCCAGTTATCTAAGCAATTTAACAACATTTGCAAAAATGCAGCATTTGTATGTAAAGCACAACTGCTGTGTTCTGCCACAATAAACTAACACTCTTGTCTCTGAAACAAGGTGTTTCTTGGGAAACTTGGTTTCTTGTTCCTTCTGTCCTTCAAGTAACCTTCAAAATAGCACCTCTTCGCACTTTTCATATTTGAAGGAAAACAAATTTTGTTGCAGATCTTTGCTTGGCTCTGGTGAACTCAGATCATGACTAAAAAGCATTCAAGGATACAAAATGTAGTGTAATCCTCCCTAGCCTTGGTTTCATATATCATTTAGGAGCTCTAAATAGTGGCCTAGATCTTCTTTGGCTACAGAGACCTTTGTGAAACATTCAAGATTTTTTGGTAGCAGTTCATACTAAGTCGCTTGCAACCAGTGGTGTTTGAGGCAGAAAACTTAAATATAAACTCATATATTAACTTTATGTATATATAATCTATAAATGTATAATGCATCCATCTCTTAGCTCAGTATTTGGCAGCAGTGTTATGAATACTTGCTAATAGAGTGATGATGAATGGTGTTAATCCAGCTGGCCTCTGGTCACTAGTGGGGTTCCTTCCCCAAGGCTCAAAATTGGGGTTGGTCCTGTTCAGTGCCTTTATCAGTGACCTGGATAAGGGGATTGAGAGCACCCTCAGTCAATTGCAGACAACACCAAGCTGGGTGAGGGTGTTGATCTGCTGGAGGATAGGAAGGCTCTGTAAACTGGGGAATCTGAACAGGCTCGATTGATGATGGATGATGAGGATTGCCCCAACCCATGTGTAGCACCTTGGCCTTGCTGAACCTTGTGAGGTTCCCATGGACTCACTTCTCAAGCCTGTCCATGTCCCTCTGGATGGCATCCCTTCCCTCCAGTGTGCTGACTGCACCACACAGCTTGGTGTCATTGTCAAACTTGCTGAGAGTGCACTCGATCCCATAGTCCATAGCACCAGCAAGGACATTAAACAGTGCCAGTCCCAATACAGACCCTTGAGGAACTGGTCTCCATGTGGACATTGAGCCAGTGACCCCAACTCTGTTAGTGTGGCCACCCAGGTCTGTCAAATCCATGTCTCTACAGACTAGGATGTTGTGCAGGACAGTGTCAAATTCTTTGTCCAGACAGATGATGTCATTCCCTCTTCCTTCCTCCATCACGAATATAACCCTGTCAGAAGACCACCAAATTTATTGGCAGTGCCAGGTTAACAGTCAGAATCAATGATTGTAAAGTTCTTGTCCAACCTAAAAAAGCCTATAAACTGGTTATCATTATGATTTTCTCTGGGTTCCTTCCTATACTGAAGTAACTGAGTAGCTAAAATATGTATATATCACACTACAATTAAACCTCCAGAACTAGAAGTGGTGACAGAGATCATGATGGGTAAAAGACTTTCACTAGTCTTCTGTTCAATAAATCTCACAGAATTTTATGATGCTGAACTTGAAGGAGATGAGAAGATTTACTTGGGATTTCACTCAGATTTCAGGAGCATCTGATTAGAATTGGTGGCACGCTGACAGTGGCTTGTGAAACCTCTCAGCCTCTTTGCACTGTGTCTTCTAAATTTATTTTTAAACCTTTTTTTTTTTCCTGTATCACCATAGTCAATACTTCTTTAGTTTAAATTCATAATCCTGTCTGTATTTTCCAAATCTTTATTTCACTTGAATGTGCTGTTACTAAAAATCCTGTCTCTGGTATGTTATGGTGCACACTCTACCATTTGTCAAGTACCTCTTTTCCATTCTTGTGTAAGATTTGGAATTGAGAATTAGATTAATCAACGCATCCTGTAAGGACTTGAAATGGGCCTGAGGATTTTTTCTTCATTTCTTTAAGTTAAAACTTGTGAGTCAGCTTGAAGGCAGAAAATCTGTCACAATCTTAAGATGTCCACTTATAAAGATTCTGCATTGAATTGACTCTTAGTGTTCAATTTGTTTGATTGTAATAATTCTTATTTGGGTTTTGCATATGAATATTTTGCTCCTACATGAGTTTCTTTCCATTGTGGAATTTTATGCATTTTTCAGACTATATTTTCTAAAGCACTTCACAATTGTATTTAAATGTGGGGGGGTTTGCTTCTTTTGATTCATAAGTTTATGCATTGCATACAGCAAACAATTTTTTCATTCTGTTATCAGGTGAGATTTTTTTCTTTTCAACAGTTTTACACACTTTATAGTCAAAATAAAAGTTTGCTGGTGAAACTACAGGGTTTTTTACTGGTGTTTTATTTGTTCCACTACCTAAGGAGTATTTTTGAGGACTCTGCCACAAGTCAGTAAAAACTGACCTAATTCAAAAACTTTTGAAAACCCCTTTATGTGTTCCCAAGCCGCTCACCTTGTGTGGAATCTTCTGGATTTGTTCCTCAAGAATGAAATTCTTTGCACTTGGCGATTTCAGTGACTTCTTGTGGTATTCATGTAATAATACCAGTAATATTAATAATTCATGTAATAATAATTCATGTTATAATACCTGGGAAATCAGGTTTGGTTTGAGGACAGTTTAACTACTATTTTTTGCAATAATTCCTTTTGGAGCATACATCATACCAGTATTTTTTCCTTTTGTGTTATCTTACATGTTACATGCAAAATGCAGAGCTCCATGGATCTTGTTATTTCTCTCTGTTGTCACACACCATCAAGTCAAGGGTTTGGAAAATGATCAGACAGTTAAGGACTAGGAGAGAAATCAGTGCTTGACACAAGTGTGCCAAAGCTTGTCTTGGAAAATTTGGACAGCTAATAATTAAAAGAAAGGAAATATCATGGGTGGTTTCATTGTTGTCTCAGAGAGAGAATAAACTTCAGAGAGGTAAAATCAAACCACAAATAGTTTAATTTATACAGAGAGGAACAGAATATCCACATTGCACATTTTCCGCTAAAAACTGAGTATCTAAGAAAGGCAACTTGGGCCATCTAATGGCTGCCTTCTTCTGGCTGCTCTGGCTATCAATACTGAATGCAACCATACATTAAAAAAAAAAAAATTAATTTGGGGTTTTGTGATCTTTTATAGGTAACATACCTATATCTAGGACTAAAAATTCTGTTGACAGGGGCTACTAGCCTTTTATTTTAATGTCACATATAACAAGGCAAGCTGCAATGGGCTTCATATGGAATTACAAATGCAACACAAATTGCGGTAAAAAATGAAGAGGTTATTCCACATGGGTTATTCATGGCAACCCTGTGATTGTACCTTTACAGATATTGGCAGCACAAACAGTGTCAGGGGTGGCAGGTTTTCATAAGAACCTCCCACCTGGGTTTCTGTGACTGAATTGAAGAGCTGAAGGAGGTTTAGCATGTTCTGTACAAGACATATGTACAATGAAGTGACTGTGCATGAAGGGTATGTGCTAGAATTTATTTTATAAGTATGAAAGAAAAGCTACAGCTGCAGTAAATAAAACTATCCTTTTTTATTTGATGGCTGAAGATGTTATTTCACTGTACATCATACATAGGAATTAAGTAGGGGAGGAGAAAAAAATCACTCTTTATTAAACAAAATCAAAAATAAAAATAAAAATAGACAAGTACCCTTTCTTTCCCCCCAAAAGGAGAAGGCAGAAGGCATCACCTGTGTATTTCTGTAAGCACCGTTGTTCCAGCTTGTGCTGCTAAGTACTCCTTTTGGAAGAATGTACAACCACTGTGTTACAAATACCTTACTGAAACCTTGGTTGGAAGGTTTGTCCGTGTCTGTATTTCTCCATCATTCGTTATTTTGTCCTCAGCTGTCTCTGCAGGATGTAGACTGATGCCGACACACAGTGGCACTCTCAGGGCCCTTTCATGTTCTTCCCTGGGGCTCTCTGTCCCGCCTGCATCCTGCAAGACGCCGGCTCGCAGTACCCGGGAGCGCCAGGAGGGCCAGGGGGACCGGGAACCCCAGGCTGCCCGGCCACCCCAGGGGGACCTCGGTCACCGTCACGGCCTTCCCTGCCGTAGCTGGCTTTCCCTGGTTCACCTGCAAAAGGGGATGCAGCTCTAAAGGTTGGCAGCATACGACTTGCTAAACAGAATAAGCATCCTGTCCTTAAAAGGTGTATGAAGATGGTTTTTCACTGCTCTCAGGATATTCCCAAGAGGGGTCTCAACTAACAGGGACAATTTTCTTCTACCTGACACCCACTCTGCGATTACACAGCTACAGCAATGAGATTTCAGTCCCAATGCTCTTCAGTTGTACTAGTGCAGGTCTGCTGCGGTACAAAGCACTGCAGGGTACTTTACTCAGCCAACCCTGCTGCCAATACCTAGGGCAGGGTAGATGCTGCTTGCTAGCTCAGAATTTCGTTAGCTCTCTGGAAAAAGAAATGCCAAAACTTTTTTTTTTTTTTTTTCTCCACTCAGAGGGTTAGGGAAATAGGTGCAAAGATTGGAAGTACTGAGCACTACAGTAGTTTTTACTTCTAAATCTTCAATGAAGAAAGGAAAAACAGTGATTTCAGGGAGCCTCTTCCAGTGATAGATTTCTACAGAAAACACCTCTGAGTTACACAGAAATCCTTGGGATCAGTAAATACTAAATACATTTTTTTCCTTTTTCACAAGAGAATAAATATGAGTAGTTTGTCTTGCTATATAAACACAGAAATGTACTGTAGAAATACTGATGGAAATAACATGCTTATGTTCATTCGCTGGCCACTAGAGGCCAGCTCTGCTTCATCCATCAGCGGGAACCTCTCCTGGAGCCGTGTTATATAACACTGCAATTACTTACCAGAGAAGTAAAATAGTACTCTAAATTATGACTGGAGATTTTGAAGACTGCTGTGCCTACCCATGAGATAATCTGGAAGTTATGACCTTTTTTGTTTATTTTTATATATAATTATATGTCCATATAATACATATAAAAGATATATTTAAAGAGGCCAATTTTATTCATGTGTGTGTAATTGCCTCCTTTTTTTAATGTTTTCTTTACATTTTTCCTAATTTTTCTACACTGACATAAATTAGGAGGTAGCTTTTTGCTTTTTAGTTTTTAAGTTTGATTTCTGACTGAATCACCACCTATAAAGTAAAAATTACAAAGCACTGTAGTTTTGGAGTTTATTGCTTAATGGACTCCTTTTATCCTTTCAAGGCAGCTTAAAGTATCAGTTCTGAGTAAATTTTTACTACATATCTTCTTTATCCCCACCCTCTAATATTTACCTGGAAGACCTCTTGGTCCAGGATAACCTTTCAGTCCTCTGCCTGGAAATCCTCTTTCTCCTCTTTCTCCTGGTTCACCTAAAGCAAATTCATGAAACATTAGTTACAGTCTGCCTGGAATATCATTTTCATCACTAAACTCTCTTTCAGAAGTGAACAGTTAATAAGCAGAGAATTCAGCTGGCAGCATATATTCTTAGCATCTTTCAATAATGTCCTGACACATAACCGTGTAAAATGTTTGGGATTTGGTTCGGTTTTTTCACCCATTTGAGTCACACTCAGAAGCAGAGAAGCTAGTGGGGAAAGAAACCACCTAGATCTGGACAGTAAGTACCACATGAAATATATGTCACAGCCTATATAACAGGAATAAACCAAAGTCCCAGGATTTCAGGATATTTGGGATACAGACTGAGGTTACTGGCTTCTGCAAAACCATACAAGCTCAGCTAAGTGGTAAAAATTCTAGTGTTGGTCCTCAAGACAGCCAGTGCAGAGGAGAAAAAATGTGGCTGCACAGATACAGCATCCTGTTTATATTCACATAAGGTATTGGTTTATCTTTACAAAATAATTTTTTTCACATATAATAATATCATGGAGACTTTCCTGTGGTGGACACCTGGAGTTTCTTCAAGCCCATATCTTGCTCCAAACCTGAATCCTCTTAGTAAGAGGAAGGATTTTCTGTTGCTTGGGTTGTAAAGTTCAAATTCTGTTCACTGGTATCTATACCATAACACTATGTATATTTCCAGTTGTGAATACCTTATCCAGTTTGGGGGGATTTTTACCTTTTTTTCTTTTTTATGCAAGTTAAAAGTCACAAGTTCATGCCTCATAATATTTAAGTGAACTTTATTTTATGCTTCTATACTGTCTTGTACTATGGTGAGGTAAATTAGAATAGACTGCTGGGTTTCTGGCTTGCCTAGAAATGGACAGCAGAAAAGAAGGAGCTGTGCAAAGGAACACAAGAGCCAGTACTAAAGTCCAGGTTTTAATAAAAGATGCATACAGGGTACTAAAGGAGGAATCTGATCTCCATGCTTCAGATTAACTAGTCAACATGGAGATCCAGCCTGTCTTTGTAAATACAGCTATTGCAAGCCCCAGTTCAGGTTTTCCTTATGTAGTTCTGCTTTTTTCAGCTACCTAACACTGAGGGAATAGTGTTTACTCCTGCTTACCCCAAATGTCTCCCACTATTTTTTTCTGTTTCTGAACAGAAATAGTCCTTCACTACCCCAGATTGCTCATCAATGTAACTAAATCTCCTTCCTTGAGGTACCTCTTTTTGACTCTGCCATTGTTGCTGCTGTTAAACTCACCATACCTTCGTATCTTCTGCTGTGCCTCATGGTTACACTTTGCTGTGTTACTGTCTCCTATTTATTATGACCTTCTTTAAAACATTCTCAACATCTTTTCCTGTTCCCTTTATCACATGTCCAAGTACCCTTTTCACCTCACTCCAGTCTCAGACAACTCTCCAAATGGATTGTGAAAATCTTGATCCCTGTGACTTCTGTGGAACTCTGGTAAGTACCAGGAACCCAGAGTGAAGCACTGAGAGTTTTGAGGTTGGCTGCCATGTACCATCATTATAGCTCTTGCACATGACAGCATTCACCACTTCCCTTGTATCTGTAATGGTATGGCAAGGTTTAGTCTAAGGTAACTCAGAATTTGATGACAGTTATGATTAACCTTTTATTAGTTATGGTAAACATTTTGCTTGTTTTGGTAGGGTTTTAATGCTCTGTTCATTTTTTCTTTTAATATTAACACAGTGCAGCCTGCTGTGTGTTGAATCAAATTTTGCATACCCCATACACCACCTCTGTATTTCTATTTTTTGTTTCTTCTTAGATGACATTACATTGAATTAAAACAGCAACAAAGCTCCAGCAATGACGCTGTTAAGTTTTGCTTTGTTCGTATTCTATTCCTTCTCTCAAAGGTTTTCCAAATCTCACTTTCAAATAAGCCTTGAATCAAAAGTAAACACCCTACTCCAGCAACAGACCAGCTTTGTGCAAAAAGACAATTTTTAAATAAGACCTTCTTTTTGGAAAATAAATCAAAGCCACTGCTGAATAGAAACTAATACATGCATGGTAGTCGTAAGACTTTGCAGAAAATTCTACCCTGTAATCCTCTGGAGGAGAATACAACCTCTCAGTCATGAACAGAAAAGATTAGCTTAGATCAAAGATTTTGTGTGAAATGTAAGTCAATTTTATTATGGATTTGTCCTTTCCAAAGGATCAATAGACTCTGGCACCTGGTGAAATTATGTTAAATGGCTCAAGTATGATACACAAATAAAAAGGTAGATTATTATCAGTCCCTTGTAATCTGATAAACTGAGTGTGCTTAGAAAAGTAGACTAGATTTTAATAAAGTAATCTGACTGCTTACATCAGCTCTTGGGACCATGAATTTTGCAGAAGTTAGGTCAACAGCCAGGCTTAATGAAAGAAAGAGAACCACTGCTGAAATCACATGTGGTGTTTGTCATCAAATGACTTCTACAGTGTGAGAAAGTAGAGACATCTGCCTTGAACTAGAAAGAAGCAGCTGAGTCAGAGGCCTTACACTGATTCTCACTCATGGACTTTTGAGGTTTTGTGGTTTTTATGTGCTAAAATGCAGATTTCTAAACAAGTCCTGCTAAAGCCAGGCCAATGAGCCCTTTAATCACTGTGGTAACTGACACAACAGTTACAGCAGTTTACATTCCTAACTCAGGATCTTTTTTGGACTTCACATGCGTACAGCTTACATTCACAACATGCAGACCAAGGAAGGGGGCAACAACAACAACAAGACTAAACAAACAAACCCCAAAAAACCAGAACAGAAGCAGTCACCAAGTGAAAGCTGGTTGGAGAATTTCTTACCTTTAGGACCTTTACGCCCAATCTCACCAGGGGGACCTTTAAGGCCAGGCAGGCCACGGGGGCCAAGCTGTCCTGGGAAACCATTTTCACCAGCAGGTCCTGGAGCACCTGGTGGCCCTGGTCGGCCAGGAAGACCTGGAGCACCAAATTCTGGCCTCCTAAGGCTGGCTGCCAGCTGAGCTAATTGTTCTGCAACAAGCAGGACAGAGTTATAGAGTAAGTGAACATAAACAAAGAGGTTTCCATCATCACTGAAGAAGAATGTATGTTCACAGCTACAGGAACTGACAGATTACACTACAGCACCTTCCTTTTTTACACTGCTATTTACAAAGTTTATTACATATAAGGTATTATCTTATTATAGAGTAAGATAATTACCCTCTTAATCGTTTTTTTTTTTAAATACACTGTTGAGCAGTGACAACTACTGAAAATTTTTAAAACATGAGCAGCAGTTTCATTCTGTAAACTCTTAACATTCAGAGGCATATTAACCCAAAAGACATCTTCAATAGCAAGGAGTGAAAATTTAAATGCACAAGAAACATCAAATACTTTTTAGCCTATTTACCTTGCATGACTCTTATGCAAACCTGCTTAATGTGCTGATCGCTTGGTTCTTTTCCCTAGGATTAAAAAAAAGAGAGTTTTAACAAAACAGTTGATGTCACTAACATTTTATGAGTGTGCCTGATGCAAAGAAATGCTGTCAATAAACAGTTGCCACAGTTTAACCCCAGCTGGCAAAACACCACAGAGCTGCTCATACTCACAGCCCACACCCATGGAACAGGGGAAGAAAAAAAAGTTTAATAAATGGAAAGTAAAAAGAAGCAGAGGAAGGGGTAGGAAAAACGGGGAAGAGGAAGTAGACAAAGAAAATAAAATCCAAAGAAGACAATGATAATGCAAGTGGTACAAATGAAAGCAGTTGCTCACCACTCCCACAAGTTTTCCCTGGTCACATGACTGAGCATGATGCCACATGGCATGGGATATCCCTTTGGTCAATTATGGTCAGCTCTCCCAGCTGTGCCCCTCCTAATTTTTTGTGCACCTCCAACCTACTCACTGATGGTGCAGTGTAAGGAGCAGGAGAGGCTTTGATTCTATGCAGTGTTCATGAGTAACTGAAACATCACAGAATGGCTGGGGTTGAAAGGGACCTTTGAAACCATCTAGTTCCAACCCACCTTCTCAGGGCCCCTTTTTACCTGGCCTTGAACCCTTCCAGGGATGGAGCATCCACAACTTCTCTGGGTGATCTATTAGTACCTCTCCATTCTTGCAGGGAAGAACTTCCTCCAAATATCTAATCTAAAACTATGCTCTTTCACTCTGATACCATTACCCCTTCTCCTGCTTCTCTACCCCTTCTCCATCAGCGTGCTATCAAGATTATTTTCAGCACAAATCCAACCCATAACCTCATACAAGCCACAGTGAAGAAATTTAACTGTATCCCAACCAAAAACAATCCTAAAAGGTGTCCCAGCTCCTGCAAGTGCAACTAATCCAGCTGATGTCAACTTAACTAGCAAGGTAAAGTCTGAGTGATGCTCCTTTGTGTCAAACACTGGTTGGTTTCATGCACACTACAGGGGTGGGGTGGGCATAAGAAAACAGAGCTGAACGGGAAGCTGGGGCCCCAAGGACTTTGCTGTGTACAGCCCAAGATTGCTCTGGTGTACTCCTGTGTCTCATGAGGCACACTGTACTCCAGGCTGCTGTGGCACTTCAGTTTGGCATGCGTACATGTGAGACAAGGAGTGGTGTGAGTGAGAGAAGAAGGTTCAGAAGATATCAGTCACGTGCAAACAGTACTTACAGCTGGACCTTCACTGCCAGGCAGGCCTGGGGCACCCTGCTCACCAGGCAAGCCTCGTGGCCCAGGTGAGCCTCGTGGCCCTTCCATACCAGGCAGTCCCCGACTCCCCTCAGGCCCGCGGGAACCGGGGTCTCCAGGATTGCCAACCTGACAAAGAAAGAGAGGAATTTCAGTGGACTGCTGCACTGGTGATAGACTCATTCTGACATATCAAAATGGTGACAGGAGCTGTTCACAAATGCAGTTGTTAAATAGATATTTTTTTTTTTTAATAAGCAACTGGAGTCCGTAGTTGCATTTTTAAGAGGTCTATAATCTTCACTTACAGGGAGAAGTGTAAAAATAGTCTATTCTTGTCAAAACAGGTAAATCAGAGTTAATAGTGACATGCCCAAGATGGCTCTCTGCCCTAATGTATGAGGAACATGGAACATTTCTAGACATTAAATGCTGCTTAAGGTATGAAAATTCCAGCTTCCTTCTTGCCTTTCATGTCCTTCTGTAGGGAAAACCACGGTGTGAGGCTCTGCTGTGTAGCCCCAAGCTGTTTGAGAACACATTTTTGCTTTGTTTACTTTGTCAGAGCCAGAGCTAGTTGTAGTGCCTACACTGGAGTTTGCTGGCAGAGGGGAAGGAAAATCCTCACACCTGCTGACATTGACAAACTGCCTGAACAGATGCAGTGCCTCCTTATTTCACTCAGGGAAGGGGTTGAAAGTTATTCCGGATCCTGGGGAATGAAAGGATTGATAGGACTATGTCAATATGTCCACTTAAGTACACTGAGTAAACAAAGCTATAGCTTCTGCTCCAGTAAATTTACTAAGAGTTATTAAATATCAGGCAGAGGGAGACCTATGCCAGCAGACACCTCTGAATTACTATATTTGTTTTGAGTGGCAATGTTCAGGTAGCAGGGGGTCTACAGGCAGCTTCTTCTCTAAGAAGCTGCCAAAAGCTTCCCCCATGTCCAGCAGAGCCAACACCAGCCAGCTCTGAGACAGACCTGCTGGCCAATGCCAAGCCAATCAGTGATGTTAGCTATCTCTGGGATAACATATTTAAGGAGGAAAAAATTATTGCCCAGAAATAATTGCAGCCAGAGAAGAGCAGGGTGAGAACATGTCAAATGAGCAGCTCTGCAGACAGTGAGCTCAGTGCAGGAAGGGGAGGAGATGCTCCCCTTTTACTTCCCTTTAGCCTACTCTGACTCTGATTGGTAATAAATTAGTTAATTTCCCCAAGTCTGTTTTGGCTGTGATTGTAACAGACGAGTGATCTCTCCCTGGCCCCTTATCTGGGCCCTTGAACTTTTTGCTGTATTTTCTCTTCCTTGGCCAGTTGAGGTAGGGAGTGGCAGTGTGGCTTTGGTGTACATCTGATATCCAGTCAAGGTCAGAGCACCACAGTTGCTTTCAATACAAGTTAATTTACTCCTATTAATCAACAGTAGTAATAACAAAGAAAAATAACACACAAAAGAAGAAAAAAAAAAATCCACACAAAAAAAACCCCAAAACAAGCAGCCAAAAAAGAGTTCTGCATACTCATGACTTCCCAAATCTACTGAGGTAAAAAAATAAGCAAGCAACACCCGCTGAAAGAGATGCTAAAGAACAAATTACTCAGCTGTGGTATCAGTTAAATCCACAAGGTGGAACCATTTCGGTTCCAGCTGTGCTGCATGGCTGTCCCTGTCAGAACAAAACCCAAAGAACATGCTTCCATAGATACATTAAGAAGACAGAATAATTGCTTTTATGGACTATGCAACTGGGAAGCCATCATTCCTTTCTTCTCCAGCCTGGTGAGTTCTCAGGTTCCCAGACAGATTACTCATTCCTGTGAGGGGACTCACTGGGATCACAAGCACTCTAGGCTCTCATCAAGACAAGAGTATTTCAAAAATCTAGCTGGATAAAAATATGGATTTCTCTTCTAATCTAGCTCTTCCTCATGTCCTTCTTGCAGGACCATCATCAGCAGGAAACACTCTTTAGCTTGCATTTGCTTTGCCCAAAATTGCCCAGAACACTAATAACACAAGCACAGGATTTTTGTTATACTCAGCCCCAGTTCCCCATAGGGAAAACTATTGGCATTTTAGTATCACAGGTCATACTGTCAGATGCTATAACAATCCAACTCTTCAGTGATCCTGAAATAAAAGAATGAATTCAGCTCTCCAGTTATTTTTTTATGTGACATACAAGATTCTGCTCACCTTTCATATCAAGGTTATCATTTTGCAATAAAACAAAATGAAACAAAATAAAATAAAAATAAGAAACACAATAAAATAAAATAAAAATAAAAAACACAAATAAAATAAAAGAAAAATAAAACCCACAAATAAAATAAAATAAAATAAAATAAAATAAAAGAAAATAAAATAAAACAAAATAAAACAAAACAAAATAAAACAAAACAAAATAAAACAAAACAAAATAAAACAAAACAAAATAAAACAAAACAAAATAAAACAAAATAAAATAAAACAAAATAAAATAAACAAAGCTGGGCCATAAATGCTTCTGGTTTCACAGACATCACAATCCTGCTGCCAGCTTTTTAACAGTGGCATGCAGCCACTGCACTGAGCCTCCTTTCTATCCAACACCTACTGTACAAAGACTGCATTCATTTTCTTTTAAAAGAACTTTGTTGGCCAGAAAACTGCTGCTGAATGGTGCTTCTCTTTTATGGAGTTAGAATTCAGGAAACAAATTCCTTTTCAAAGCCAATTCATTTTAATACTAAGTGTTTCCAAAATTAAAACAGAAAAAAAGCTGCTAAAACTCATTCCATTTAACTGTGATAAAGAGTTCAGCTTGTTATTTGCATTTTTCTTTCCTTAAATCAGAAAACCCTCTATATGATCTACTAGATCTCTGTATTGCTGTAACCATGCTATTCATTATACTCACAGCTCCCTTTGCTCCTGGTAATCCCATGTCACCCTAAAAAGAAGATAAACTGTATTAGAAGAGACTCTCCTTATCACAGACATTACAAATGCAGTAAATGTGACACATTTTTTCAACATAAAAGAAATTTCATATATTTAGTTGATTTATGCAAAATTGCACAACAAATAATTACAATTCCTTTGAGAATAAAACATTTGAGTGGGTTTTGTACAATTCCTTTCTCAAAAACTTTTCTGTAAGGTGCAAATGAAAAAGCATGTTTGCTATAATTGGTTTTGTATTGCTTCTCTTGGAATTAGACACATGGCTCTAACCTCTCAAACACAGCTACACCACAGGACAGTCTTGGATAGAAGATTTTCCTGGAAACCTTTAGAAGAAGCATTTTTTTAAGCAGGATTTTCTAGTTGCTACACAGTGACAGAACTGAGGATATCGGTGCTGTGTTAGTGCTGAAAAAACGGCAACAGAAACTACCTAAAGTTCTGTGAAGAATCTAAATCCCTACAAGTTCCTATTTCCAGCAATCTTTCTCCTGGCTTCAACGATACCAAAATCCCTCAGTCACCTGACTGAGAATACCAATACCACTATTCAGGAGTTTTTAGATTTTCATCTCAACTGGGGAAAAAAAAAAAAAAAAAAAAAAAAAAAAAAAAAAAACCACAAAAAAAAAAAACCACCAACTTTCAAAATCTTGTAATCACCTGTGAAATAGATTATTATGAAAACACTGAAGAAACTTAGAGTAATTTCTGTAAACTGTACTTTCCCAGTTCCTAAATGTCATTGGTGAAATAACTGGTTTCCAGTCAAAGGCCTGTCAGTTAATGAATATGTCATAATTGAATTAGAATTAACTGTTATCCGTTTGAAGTCAGACTAGCTGGGAGCACACTTAAACAACCCATAATACTGCTTTCTGGGAATCTGTAGAGTGATTGTAATGCTCAATTACTGGACATCTACCTCACTAGATGTGGGATAAAAACCCACTCATTTCCAGCACACAACCTGGCCACCATTCTTTGAATAGGGAGCAGTTTACTTCCTTTAGAAAGATCAGTTCTGGCTTTGCTGGATGAGGCCCCATGGGAGCCACTGGACCAGTGGGTTTCTCTTTTGGCAGGGATACAAACCCTCTTTACCCAAGGGCACACGACCCAGGCATTACCCATGTCAATTCACAACATGCCATATTCCTGCAGCATACAGATAGATTGATATATAGATACAGATCTATAAAAATACGTATGTGTGTGTGTATATATATATATATGCAATATCATAATGCCACAACCTCTTCCCAGTCCATTTTTCCTCTCTCTAACAGCCGTTTGCACATCAGATTTTCAAAGAGAAAGTCAATACAAAGTATTTCCTTTAAGTGTGAGTCATTAAGGATATTTATTAACTCTCCTCCTGTTTCACCTGAATTAAACTACTTGCTCATCCTCACTGCCTCAAACACCAAGAATTTCTGTGCCTATGTATGCATGTGTATATATATATTTTTATATAAACACTCTTCTGTATATATGTATCTACATACAAACACAGACAAGTCCTTTTTCTTCAAGGCAGTCTGTACTATATTGTACACCTAACAGAACCCGTATATTTCAGTGCTTTCAAAACAGCAGGAATAGAGTAATTAGGCAAATAGAACTGCTGTGCTCTGCAAGGGCCAACTGGTATAAAAACCGAAATGTGCCTTTCAATGATGAAAATGTAATGCTTGAAGCAGTCCAACAATACTTTATATTTTTAATTTTTTAATACTTTAAATTTTTAATTTACCACAACAACATACTATATCAGGTAAAGGAAAAAAAAAGCTCCTTACTAAGTCACCCTTTTCTCCTCCATCTCCTTCTGCTCCAGGTGCACCCTATATCAAAGAAAGACATACTGTTAGCCTTCAGATTTAGTCAACATTAAGTGACATTTGGCAGTGTGATTTTAAATGCCATAATCTCTAACATGACTTACTTGTTCACCCTTAGGTCCTGGTTCACCCACCGAACCCTAAAAGGTTAAAGATTAAAAACAAAAAAAAAAAAAGAGAAGCCTTCAGAATTTTAAAGTTCAGGTTCTAAAGTACACTAAATTTTATTTGATCCTAAATTTTGCAGTCCGGCAAGAGACCTTTAAAGCTGCAAATTCTGAAGAATGACAATGAAAGCACTTAAATCTTACTATGCAATTTATGTGACAGAATGAAGGCAAGTACTAGCATAGAACACATAGTCCACCACCACACTGTACAGTACAGATTCTGACTGTCCAACAGTACACCTCCCATTTACATGGCAAATGCTCTTGCATTTGCTACAGATCTGCTCTGAGACTTGCTTACAAACTACAAGTAAATAAATCCAGTAAGTGCATCATTTTTTCTAGCACTGTTATTTATTCCATATTGCTGTAGGCTCTATCAGCCCTGCTAATGTGGGAAAAGCAGAGAGAATCCACCAGTACACTTACAATCTTATCCTGTGTGCTGTTTAATTCTCAATGTCTTTTAGCAAACCTGTATCTAGAATTTGGATCATTGTAGTCAAAGCTGAAGGGCTTGTATCTTAAACTTAATATTACTTAAAAAAAAAATAAATTATGTTTCATCTTAGAATCCTCTAACAAAATGTACTTGTCTGGACAGGCAGGAAACAAAGAGAAATAAATTAATGACTCAATTTCAAATATATGTATTTTTTTTTTCTAGAGCAAGATTATTAAGTTTTTAGAACAGTATATCATTTAGGAAAATCTTTTTGTATTTGTATTCTGTTAGAAAACCAGTCACACCATCCTTTTAATATTCTTTGCAGTCTGTGCATGTTCAAAGATATGCATTCCAAACGAACTATAACTGTGCATGATAATCCTATTTTTGTAAAACAGACAGAGATGCAGCAGTTTCTCCCCCATTTCAGAGATCCATTTAATTCACATAAGACATAGGCACACAGACTGGCACAGCTTTTACGAATTTAATGAATTCTGACATGTTCTCATGTTCTTGAAGATGAAGAGCTAATACTAAATTATCCACAAAGCTTAGCAGTATAAACAACAGAATTATTTAACATTCCAACTTTGTCAAGCAACACTGAAACTATTTTGTCTGAAGGGCTCTCAACATTGTGCCTTGTTAAGATTTCCAATTACACAAAAAAGACATTGGTTTCCAACCTAACATTGTTTTGGGGGTTCTTTTTCTCCCCTTACTCTTCTGTAGAGCAATAAAACATATTCTATGTCAGCCAATAGATAAAGCTGACATAGAAGAATCTATTGCTTTTGCGAGCCTTGTCCAGCAATGTTTGTATAAGCAAATATGAAAATCACAACTGAAACTATTGGAATCTATTCTACATTGACTCCAAAACTTGCAGTGGGGGGAATAAGGCAAGATGTCAAACTATGAAAATACTTTTCTTGACATACTGCTTATCTATTTTGCAAAAATCCCTCTCAAATCATACTCAATAACTATTTGCAAAACTGCCTGTCAGCATGATCCAAAACTGTACCAGGGACACTTTTAACTACTTAGCAGCACAAAGGATCATGTTGCAGTGCCAAGGTCTGGCACTTAGCTTGGTGCTGTTTAACCGACTAAAACAGACGGAACCCAAGTGTACGAAACCAATCCAAAATACAAGAATCAGAAACAGCCTAAGTGGTGAATGCTGGGGTTTGGCCATTATCCGTGTTATGCATGGGCATAACCACCCACTAAGATTCACTGAAGTGTAAACCATTGCTCTTACATTGCTTTATACTGCTCTCTCTGCTAGATTACGTCTGCTAGATTACGCCTGATGCACACAGCTCCTCAGCCAAATGAGTGGCAGTCTGGTTCAGGCTCCAAAGGAGGCAAAGATCTAGGCTGTGACCTCCTTTTCCAACCTGAAAAGCCACCCCAGCACAGGGTGACATGGTGAGGACTGGTCCATGTGGGCTTGGAAACAGAAACACCCTGCAGGTAGTACATGACATTACGCTTGTAAATTCAGCCATTATTATATCCACCAAATTTTGTCAGCTCTCACTTTTACATATTACTTCAGAAAAAATAATTCTGGTGGTATCTTTGGTGGTGATTTATTCTTTAAGTGGGCATCACCTGCATGTAGACAAGATGCCAGCAGATAGTACACAATATTTAACAGCTTTGGGATCACGAATGACTACAGATATATCAAATTCATGAATTCCACTGGCTTCTATTTACACCAATTCTTACCATGCAGATAAAGCTACACAACAGAACTTTATGGAATCCCTGTGTACAAAACCATGAAGTTTTGAAATCAGAAAGGGAAAAAAGGTTCCTTCAGCTTAGAACTTACTCCTAGAAGGAGTTGACCCAAAGACTGCGGTTAACAGACTATAGAGACGCCTATTTCCAACCTGACAAGGTTGTTTATGTAAGACTGATGCAGTTGCAAAAGCTGAAGTGAAGAGGAAGGATAGAGAGCACAGTGCTCTCCAGGCTTGTGGCTTGGAAGAGACACTGCAGGTCAGTGCTGCTGGCAAGGCTGCAGCCATGCTAAGCCTACCCCAGAAAATTCACTCCAACCTCTGTGAAACTGGAAAATAAAATATGAACCAAGAATACAAGTGGAGAGCTGAAAAGCAATCACAGGATGAAAAAATTCCTAGCATAGCACTTTGGACTTTAAGGTATTTGCACAGAGCATTAAACTGACCTCAGATTTTGAAAAAAGTTCCAGGCATAAGTTACTGTCATCTGCCAGTTACTCAGAAACTTCCCAGCTGTAGCCTGAATCTCTCTAGGTCTGTTTATAGCATCTACATTCTACTTTTTATCCTAGAGATCCACACTGTTTATATGGCAAATGAGGAAAATCCATCACCTTTGGAGGGAGGTTGTCAGCACTGCAACAAATGTTAGGTATTTTCCTTCTACCTTTGCTTCCTCAGTACCTTCAACCTCTCTCTGGAGAAGTCTAAAATATGAATTATCACCAATCTAATAAAAAGAGACTGCTTTATGTCAATACTTACATTTGATTAGAAACATGTGTCCTGATCTCAGCATTAAAAGAAAACCAAACAAACATGAAAAAAATACCTCAACAACATCAAAGAGTTAGAAGATTGCTTTTAAGTACTTGAAAAGCTTTTTTAAAAAAAGCTGCCAAAAGCAACAGCAAACCCTATGAGGTACACTAGGAGCACACCAAGACCAGGATTCCTCTGTTCAGCTAAGATATTCTACAGCAGTTATACCCATGTCTGACTAAGAGTCCAACAGTCCCCTGGTTGTCAGGAGGATGTAAGAGACACTTCACAACTGTAGTTCAGTTAATACTGAGGTAGATATGCCTCAAGTAAAGAAGACACAGTGGAGAACTTAATATTTTTATATCAAGTATGTCAGAAGTTTGGCAAGTGAATTCCATCCTTTGCAGTCTCCTATAGCCAAGAAAATATAAGAAACACCCCTGGCTTTATGTACTGTCTTCACTAACATTTATTGAGCAAAGGAAGATATATTCTGCAGTTATGTGAGGCCCATAGGACCCAGTCTTTACCTCTCAAAAAAATACTACAAGCACTCATATCCTATAATTCTGCAGGTATGTATAGGTGTCTCAATAGTTGCATTAGCATGTGCATTTCCATAGTGGGTTCTAAGATGTATGTAAATCTACATCACTACTACTGTGGGTGGGGGTTGATGTTGCAAAGTTCTATAGTGACCACAGACCCTGACTATCTCATATCTGTCTGTGTCAATGATTTGTAGTACAATTTAAGTCTTTAAATGACTCAGACTTAAAAAACCAAAAGAATATTTACACCAGTAATCTTATTTCAGTCCCTTAAGTGACACTGTCAAGACTTTTCCTGTATGTTTATGAGCTACGAGTAGTTAATGGCCACAGAGAGCACCACTTTCAAGCAGTTAAAATATCTACACACAAAACAAGGCAGCAGACATTAATTCATGCTCAACTTATTGTGCTCATCAATTCACGCTCTCTTATTGTGCAATGAATGCTCAACTTATTGTGTTTACTCCTGACATCCAACTGCATGTATGAGTGCATTTCTTACCCGGTCACCTTTACCACCAGGAAGGCCTGGAGGACCAGGCAGTCCAGGAAGTCCAATATTACCCTGGGGACCCTGTGAAAATAAGTCAATGATGTAAACTTAGCCAATCTTGTTTAGAATGAACAACTGAGGGTCACACACTGAAGCGGCTGGGGCAGAACCTTATTCCCAGAACAAACTTAGCTTGATGAAAGAGGATTATCTGATGCAAATTGGGCTGATCCAAAGTACAGCACTTCAAACAGAATCTTACGAATTTATTGCTGACAATCACCACAGAAATTACTTACTTCTACCCTCCAGTCCCTCAACGACAGACTGGTTCTCTTCAAAATACTTCCCAAGATCTTGCACTCTGCTATTTGCACATTCCTCTGTAACAGTAGGCTCTTTCAGCCAAGACCTCCCCAGATATGCTTCTGACTGATTCTGTGTAAATACTGCAGGAGCTCTGGTAAAAGGTGGCATTCATAATGTGCTCCATTCATTAGTTTCATGTATCTGTTAGCAGAAAGCCAGCCTGTCACTGCTCCTGTTCCCAGGAGCCCACACAGGAGTGTGCCACTCAGCTTTGCATGTCAGAGGATTTAGGGGTTTATCAAGTAGAAGAAAAAGTCACACACATCTCCTTGTTACTTAAAACAGCATTTTCTAGTATTAGCACAGTCACAGAGGACTGAAAAAGAAGCTGAGCCACCACTCATTTCAATGCTATTTTCGGTTCCCTATGTGCCTAAATGGGTAAGTGCAGTTCCAGATGATACCACAGCTCCTTGAAAGTGAACATGAGCACTGAATATGGAAATAAACTGCTTACCAACTTCCCTGGTAAACCTGGAGGACCTGCAGGACCCGTCTCCCCTCTGCTACCCTGAAAGCAGAAACAGAGGGAGAACATTATTTCCTGGAACTCTTCCTGTGATCTGGGAATAAAGTATGATTTTTTTTCCCTTAATGTTAAGTGATTTACACTACTTAGCCGTTGGGTTTAATTCAAACTTCTTTTTCATAGTGCAAAAATACCATATGCATTAAAACCAGTGAAACTTTCTGAGTAAACATTTTAAACAATGGCATATAACCTTTATTTGGTACTAAATTATTCAAATAAGTAATTTTGCTCAGTGATTAAGCAAAATTAAGTTCCCTTCATGGGCTCACATCTGAGAGTTACCTGTCACAAACACATTCACTTCACTATGACAACTCTGGCAGACACACTTAACTTTAGGCTTAGTTTTTGCTTAGTTTCATCACCTGAGCTCCTACATGGCCACATATTTAAAGCACCTGATCCCCAATGAACAAATGTGAAAAGTGAATGCAGAAGTAATGCTTAACAAACTCATTCAGGTTTAAAAATCTAGAGTGTTACAGGGAAGGGTAACTTTTAAAAATCACCATTCATAATAGTGATATGCATAAATATGTGCTTTACTGCATCTTTATAACTTCACTTCAGACATAAACTTAAAGTTTATCCATTCAGATCATCATATGCACATTAGTGTTACAACCCTATTTCTTAACACATGTGCCTTACATGCTTTTGAATACATGCTCTGGGTAAATCTGACATTGAGCCAAACTTGAAAAGATTTTAAATAATATTTGAACTAAAGTTTCAAAAGATTTTGTCTCTTATGATTAAACTTTTTTTGAACAGCTTAGTAAGTTTTATAGCTTTAGTCTCATGTACAAACATATCCCTGGACAGATTAACTCAAACAATGTCCCAACAGAAGTCTAAGTCTCACTTAAGAAACTTTCTTAAATTCACTGTGTGACTGTGTAAGCAGTATTTACAATGAAAGAAAGATATAACATTTAAGATCATAAAATGTCAAGAATTGAAGTTACTAGTTATGCAAGTTGATAAACTATTATACAATAACAGAAAATTTTAGATGAAAGCAGATCTTAGTATTCTAGTGCTGTATGCAACAGATAATTTTAAATACAGGATTTTTTTCACAACAAGGCCAATATTGTGAAATGCTGTGGCATACTAAATAAACGGAGACGGCAGACATGGTCTTTTACACTAGGTCATAAATGCAATGACAACTTCTCACACAAGCTTAGGAAAGCTAACTCTACAAATCAAGCAATAATTAGGCTTCCTGGAGAGATCACAGAACCAAACATAAACAGACTTTCAATTAATTTCCCTCAAAATATCCTATGGTGTTAAAATATCTATTACTTTGAAGCACTTTGTAAAATTTCTAGAAGCTTTTTTATGTTGAAAAAAAAAAAGAAAGAAAGGAAAAATGTCCCCTAATTCACCTTCATCATATAACCCAGAAAATGTTATTTAATCGCAAAATTCTGAACTGCATCTCTGACCTGGACTACGGCCACATTTCTGATGCAAGAAAGATGAAGACTAAAATTATGGTCAACATTAGAAACTTGTCTTCTCATATCACTTTCATAACAGTCATTGCTATACAGAGATGAAACAAAATCAGTATAATCTTCAGAGAGTTAAAAATCTTATAATAAACCTCTTAAGCACATCAAAAATTCTTCTGGTCATGCAAAATTCAAGAAAATCTTCCATTTTATTTCAAATGCAGAAAAAAATCTTTCGGTAAATGCACACCACAGGCACTTTGTCAAACACAATGCCTTTCTAAGGAGGCAAAGAAGGAGGGTAGTTTACAGAAGACCAGAATACAAATGAATAGTATTTCCTGTAAACATTGAGATTATATCTATAAGGATAGATTTCAAACTATGGGCCACCACTGCAAGATCTGCAGTAGTGTATTAGCAAGAGAGGAACTGGAACCCAAAGAATGAGGAATCCCATCCCTGGCATAACTAGAAAGACTGTAATGCTTCCTCCAAGTTATACCAGACTGAAATGGCCCTAGGACAGGTTATATGGTAAGCTGCTTACTCATAGTTCTAATTAAAAAAAAAAAAGAAAAAAGGCATCTTGAAATGACCTCATGCAAACATTTAAAATGCAACATAACTTATGTCCTACGAGCACCTACATTTTCTCCACAGCCTATACGATGGTTTCTGTAATAGCTGGTTCAGGTTGACATCTGTTCTTGGTCAGATGAAATGTTCCTCTGTGCTGTAAGTCACTACAGGCAGTAATTGGAGCAGAAGGCAGTTTGGCCATGTCCTCAGCCTACCCTTCTTACACAGCAGCCCTCTGTGTAACAGTGCACAGCTTCAGGCCACCCACAAACCAACAGGCATGCTACACTGGTTTCAACAAAAAGACTACCAAAATCTGTATGGTTTTATGCACTTTTGACACACTTCAGAATCCATACTGTTCCTAGAGATGAAACACATGAGGAGGGAAAGTGGCCACTCTAGTTCGGAGTGAGCTCAGACAGACCAGCTTGCATCCACGCTGGTGAACATTCCATGCCTCTAGGGAAAGGCACATGCAAAATCATAAGTGTGAAAAGGTAGCACAGCACTGCAGGTCTGAACACCACAGGGCCCTTCCACAGCTCCTGATCTAGACTGCGGTTACCACAAAATCTACCTTCTCTTTATTTCAAGGCACAATGCCTGAACCACTCAATACATTTAAAGATTTAATGTCTTTCTCATAGATCTGTTATATTCAGCCTTTTAATGTAACACACATAAAAAGACCTTACAGGATTTACAGTTGATCATCCTTTAGGTTGTCTGGGAAGGTTTTCATCCTCACTTGATCCTTTTGTAGAATTCTCACAAACAGTTACAGAATGCATTCACATGCTAAGAGGGTTTCACTGGATTGTTGATTTCCTGTTCATCAATCAAGTGGAATGATAATAGGAATGAGAATACATCCCAGGTAATTTGCATCTCAGTTGCCCAGATAACTGAAACACTAATTAGAATCACCTGAGAGGTAATCCACAGCATATACTGTAATAACCCTTTACTACTTAAAAAATTTGTTATTAATTATAACCAATTTTTAATATATATTACTAAATACATTTCACAGGATTGCCATAGAGAATTAAATCTGTGTGGAATAAAGAAGAATAAACAAAGTACATTCTGGATTTTTAAAAACTTCATATTCAAAGTTTTTTGCAAAATATAACCCATTTATGCACTATAAACTTATGATGCTTAAACTTACCAAATTTTTGTCAAAATCTCAGAGGAAATACTCACTTAAGTTCAAGGATTTATCCACGGAACCCTCAACAGGACTCTTTGACCCTCAATAGAGTATTGAAATCATCCAAGTATGTAAACTAATATTTGATAAAAGTGTAAACATAAAAGTAACTTTGTCTGAGATTTTAAATGTAACTTTGAAACTTTGCCAGGGTAATAATTAAATTGTACTGCTCAGGATAATGGTAAGAGGTAGATGCAGCATGAAATGTTCCCTCCTCTTAATTATGCCACATGCTTTGGGCAGAAGCAACAACCCATTAGCTGTCATTCTCTTCCTAAGAGATACTGGGGTCAAGTCCACAGGGCAAAGACTCTTCATTCTGACTGTGTCTACAGTGTTATCTGAGGTCCAGGACAGTTTTGGTACACTAGCTCCATAACAAATCCATTTTTTACCCAGGTTACCGTCTACACTCCTTAGGAGAAGCTGACATTGTGACATCTGCTGACATTCAGAGGTCAACCTTGCCCAAAATTTAAAGAAAGTTGTTGTTGGAGGTGGAGGGGTAAACAAAGAGGTGTCAGACAAGAATCTGACCATGCTGTTCAGGAAGACAGTGGTGGTTACTAGGAGAACTGAAGAGGCTTGGAGCTTATAAAGGTTGACTGGGATATGTCATCTGCAACCGTGACTGAAAAAGTGCTACCCCATACAAACCATCCTGCAGAATTGGGCAGGGTCAAGAAGTTTTGTCACATTCACCTAGAGGCATAGGTTTCCTGGATAAAAAGTACCTGCCAAGATAGGTAGGTCCTTTTGACTCTGCTATAAACACTCTAATGCTAACTAAACCCTTTAGCTCTACCTTGAATGTAAGCTATGACACCATTTGTGGAACATGTCTGAAATTATATATAAAAAACATGTCCACTAATTCCTAAACATAGCATATAAACTGAGACAAGGACATTTCACCCTACCATTATCAACTACAGAAAGTGACACATTATTTCAGCTGCAGTCATGTAAAAGTAATATGATAGAAAAGCTACATTTTAGTTATTATAACTAAACTACTTAGGGTAACCAAAGTTACATTTCAGCATAGGCAGGACAGAAATATTTTTAAAGACCAGAAAATTATTTAGCTGAATGTAACTTAAGATGCTGAAAACAGCATTCCCCTCTAACTTTAGGTTGTGTGACATTTGAGTATTAAATCCAAGGTACTACTCTCCAGGTTTCCTCTTTATAGTGAGAATAAGGCACTTCCTGAGAGGAAATCAGCACAACTGACCAAGGCCCCTCAAAAGTCTCTCAGAGTGGCTATGGTATCAAACTTTAGGGAGCTGGCTATTTAGTCTGTGTTGCTAAAGTTGGGAAAAGATGTATTACTTCCTAATTACAAAACAACATATACAAATGTTGGCCTGCATATGCATCGAGTTTGCTCAATTTGCTAGACACGTATTGAACTTTAAGTGATGAATACTTCAATATCACAAGCTCTCAGCTAAACCACAGGGTGCAACACAGGCTCTCAAAAAGTTAGCAATTTATAGGTTAAATAGTTGAAGGAAAGCAAGGGATGAAAAAGCAGAGGCAGGGGTCAGTATTTTCTGCAGAAACTAAATTAGATTACTAAATCTCAGCAAATATGAAAGAAAATGGTTAAGCAGCTTAGAGATCGTGACAAAATTCCCCTGATTAGGAATGACACTCCCACATTTGAGAATTCCTTTGTTTGGCCCACCTGCCATGATGACTGACTTCGAAATGTTTAAATCACAAATGAGTTTGGTAATTATTTGGATTGGTTAGAACAATGTGAAGCAAACATAAGGTTAACCAACAAAACAGTTATAGTGGGGGTGGACAGTATGTTTCATTTAGAAATAAAAGGCAAAATTTCCTTGTTGCTCCGGTTGTTTTTCTGGTTTACTGAACACACAAATAGCAAAAGGGTTTTCTTTTTTTCCCCCTACCTACTCAGATGCCAGTTGAAGTTTTTTTAAGGAAAAGCAATAATAGACTTAAATGATACTTTTTAAAGCAATTTTCTCCTAGGGATATTTGTCAGAGGTGAGGAAAAAGAGTCTCCTAACACATGAGCTTGCAATGAGTTTTTAACTAGAGCTAATAAACTTGTTTTCAAATATTTAGTATCTTTCCTGTGAAAATGTAAAAGTTTACAGACTCACAAAAGGCCAAAATTTCAATCTGCTGTTTAGTAACAATATCCTTCCAACTACATTTCAACAGCTGTTTAACAACAAAATACACTGAAATAACATGGTTTATGACAAGGACTCTACAAGTTATTTGGCAAATAGTACAAAAGTGTTATTTCTCCCACAGAGCCACTGATGATACTGCTGTCTTGTGTAATTTCGAAAAACTATGCACTAGTTGAAGTGAAAAATTTTTCTCAAAAAATGTCTTTTGGAAATAGATAAAACTGAAAAACCCTGTGATTTTTAAATATAACAAAAATGTAGGCATGTAGGTTTGCCCTAATGCAAAATACCAGCCTGCTGGCCATATTAGCAGTCAGCCCTATTATTCCCCCACAGACCTTCACCAGATGTCCTTTCCTCTGCAGTTCTGGCCCTCCTGGAGCTACCAGCTGTGTTGTCTCACCCAGTTGCAACACAGAGAACAGGGGTAAGTGAAATAGGGGAGCAAAGAGGATTTCGTGTGCCTGTTGCTGTGCAACCAATATATTAGGGGACTGAAATTCCCCATATCCTGCAACATATCAAAGTTTTTTTTTTTCTCCAAGAAATAAGCCTCCGGACTTCTACCTGAGTCTTCTATAGCAAGAATAAAATGGAACAACGGGGTAAGGAGAAACAAAAGAACTGAAGGGAGTTATAAAGTGAATAATTCAAAATAAGAAGAAATAGGCCAAGAAAAATACCTGAAAATAGTAACCATAAATTCCTCAGGCTTTGAAAGTGTTTGGTTATGCAACTTTGGTCTAAAACAAGGAAGTGTTAAAATTGTGAGAAAATTTCAAATTAGGAAAGAAAAAAAAAAGAAAAATTCTCCTTAGAACAATTATAATTGAATTATAATTGCTTTTCTCAACTTATTGCCAAATTGTCTACTTTTAGAAGTTTAAAAATCATGCCATACAGAATTATTTAACCAGCACATTTTTTTCCCTAGAAATGGAAGGGCAGAATCCTAAAAGAACTAAAATCCTAAAAGAAGTTGTTCAAATGTATCTGCTACATGTACATGCTGCAGAAGAAAGAGGAAACATTATTTATTCTACCCTGGAAATAAATATTGACTCAGCTTAGACCAAAGCTCTCTGAAGTTCAATAGTACAACACTGTGTCCTTCTGAAACAAAAAACCCACATCATCCCCCTTTTTTGTGTAGATGTAAAGTGCTCCTCAAAAAAAAAAATAATAGAAAGTTGTTCCAGTCACATGCTGCCTGTAGTCTCAAGCTGATGAAAGCCACCCTATACATTATCCAAGGCACTTTATAGCTTTAAGGGAAATACAGAAGAGAAGTCGCTTACTGCTTGATGTACCACATACAAACTTACTTCATAATTAATAATTTACTTCCTTTCTCCATGTTGTATTGCTCAAAACTTTTCTTTCTATGCTTTGGCTCTAATGTTTACATGTTTTCTAAAATGAGTGCACTTTATAAACACAGAGAAAATAAAGGCGAGGAATCCAGATGTCTTGCTGGTCTCTAGAGTGACAAAAGGAAAAATCACTGTATTTAATCTGCTTTAAGTATTTCTGTCCATCTACAGGGTTACTAATAATTAACCTTGTGTGTCAAGCCCTGTTCTACGGACTGCTGATTTTGTAAATTCATGTTCAGATTAAAAGGATTAAAAGAATAGTTCAGCAGATTACAGTGCATTATCAAAGTGGGCAATTACTTCGGTCTGATTCAATTATAATTCTTGTTCCTGTCACAAGTGTATAGGATCAGCCTAAGAGCAGGGCTGAAAACCTTTTTGAGTGTACCCAACACTTTTAAATACAAAGAACAAAGATCAAAACAAAAACAGAAATTTGTTCGCAAGCTGGGTATTTGGGATGCTAAAAGACACCTGTATTCCATCTTAGTAAATGCTCTTACAGTCCCCATTTTGTATCATCCTTAGTCAGCTGTGGACACAGCAGCAATGCAAAGATTGTCCAAAATAAATGTGATCTCATGAATTAATACATCTAGCACATGATAGAATAAATCACAGGGAAAAAACAGAAGAAAATGCAATCTCTTACTTAGCTGACTGCTGGTGTATGTTTTGGAGCTAATTCAGAGAAAATATTCCTGACCCTTACAAATAAATCATAGACAGTACCTCACTAAACCTTGCATGAGAATAACCCTACAACTGCATGAGCAAAACTTGTGTCATTGTATTATAGCAGAAGCAGAAAATTCCAGGAAATCATCCCCAGGGTATCAGTAGCAAGAGGGAAGCTTGAAAAACCAATTGCTTACACAGCCTGAAGCCTGGTTAATGCCATCAGAGTGAATATTTGTACATGAAAATTTTCTTCAAATCACTGATCCTCTCATCCCTCTCCATCCAGAAGGATTAACAGCAAAGGGAAATTAGATCAGCCCTATGTAGCTTCAAACCATGTCAGGTCCCCTCTAGAGAAAAATCAGAAAGCAGTACACAACACTCTCCAGTATTCAGTTGTCCTTTGTCTTCAAAACAGCCTTAACAAATACCATCAGTTGACTTTTCTTAGCAGATTTATTTCCTGCAGCAAGCTACCTGCCCAGCAGCAATTCCTCCAGTCTTCTAAACCATTCTAGTGTTAAGGAAAATCTCCAGGGAAAGAAATTACAATAGCAGTGCTTCCAATGAAAGATAAATCCTATTCTTCACACCACTATATCTGTGTTAATAATGCCAACCAGACTGTTGCAGTGGAAGAACAGGAGTTTGGTTCCAGCTTTTTTCACAAACCACACTTATTCTCTGTTTCAGCTTTTACTCGGCATATTCAAATACAAAGACAAGAACAATATAAACAAAGGTTAAGAATTTAACTTTTCACCAAAGCCAAAAACAATCATAGGACATTATTGGACATATACAGGACTGTATTTCTCTGTGTGATGATACACATCCTCTTGGTACAGAAGGTAAAGAACTGGTATTTACCTCAAAAATTGGAACTTATGATAAATAATAATTTTACCTCGATGCTAGCTGCAGCAACCCTATCTTGAGACACTGTAATTTTACATATTCTCAATTACAAATTTATTCCATACTTACTGGTGGTCCCCGGGGTCCCGTTGGACCTGCTTCTCCCTCTGGGCCCTGTTGACCCTGTTTTGGGAAACAAATTTGAAATGCAACAAATTTGAAAAGTGATATTTTTTTTTTTGTTTTTACACATTTTTCTAGATCTCTTGTATAAGACTGATGGTTTTACCTGTTTACCAGGATTTCCCATTAACCCTGGCACCCCAGGAGGACCTCTATTACCCTGTTGGGCAGAAGATGAAAAATATTAGCCAAGCCAATGGTTTGGTCTTCCATTTAAAAATAAAAGGTTAAAATAGGGAAAGCAATAAGGTCTAAACAAAATCAGCCTGTGTTAATTTTTCAACTTCTACCTTATTTTTGGTGTTCTTTTAACTTTGACCAAACCTTTCTATCTAATTTTTCAGAAGTCAGAATTCAGTTCCTTTGCTGTTTATATGCTAACAAATCCCAAATAGATTTGATTGCTGCTTTCAAATCACAGAAAGCAATATCATTCCACGTAATTTCAGACAAAAATCATGTCTCAGTCTAGTTTTCTTTTTCAATTACTTACAGCTAAACTCAAACAGCATTGTCTGAAACATTCCACAGTCTCAATTTTACAACAATTTTTTAAACTAAATTGGAATTGATGCTGCAATTTGGTACCACCTAAATAGAGATAACAACCTCTGTGATTGAATCATCTTAGGGTGGCTATAAATACTATTCCTATTACAAGATCATTCATTTCAAGATGTAGTGAGGTAGGCATGTCAAAAGCTTCCTCTAGAAATTATTTCCACAAATTTAAAAGGAAATGGCTTTTTTTAGGTATTATTTAATGTCTAGAATAATGAAAACCACGTTGTGTAGCACAAGAATCATGAAAATTATTTAAATTTATATTTAATTCCTACAGCCTAAGGCTTGTCTCTTAACACAAGAGGTTAGTACAATTTCATTGAATACTTTAGAACTTCAGATACTTCAGCACTTCATTTGTTCTTTAGATAAGAAAGACAATACTCAAGATGTTTTACCTTTGGGCCAGGAATGCCTTTCATACCTGGAGAGCCTGGGAAACCCTGAAAGAAAAAAAGATTTACATTTGTTTGTTGTTAAGGTGATTGGAAATGGTGTTTAGAAAAAAAAAATTAAAAAATATCTTTTTCATGCTGGGGTATTTCTAATCCTTTTACTTAATATTGAAGCACTCCCATTTAATAAGAGACCAAGCTTGAATTCTTTCTGTTTACAATGTAACAGATAAGGAATATTATTCTTATTTTATATATTGCAAAAGGAGCATAGATAAGTGAGGAGTTGTGACTTTTTCTGTCTTACACTAGAAATACACACTTGTCCCAGTATGCTGAGACTGGAGATGCAGAGTTTAATAGATACCTTTGGACATTTTTCATTCCCTCCTCACTTCTCTGCAAGAGCTCATAGCAAGTATGTTTTTCCCAAATTGTCTTCCAAGCTTAAAAGTTCACTAAGTATTACAGATTTATGTTCAGTTCTGTTTTAAAACATCTCCTTCACCATTCCTCACAGCAATTACTCCTATGGCAAAATGTTTTAAAGAGGTTTCTATTTAGCTTTTGACAATTGGAACAGTTTTCAAACCTAGTTAAGGCAGGAGGATTACCTTCTGAAAGAGCCCATAAAGCACAAGTGATTCCCTGTAAGTTTACCACAGGGGACACACTGGAGACCCACAGAAAGAAGCAGGAGCATGATGCATTCCAGATGTTCTGAGCCAGCAGAATATCAAAGGATGATTGTTCATGGAAGGTATGTTGGACTAGCAGCTCAGCTTTTCCTGCTCAGCCTGGGAATAGTTTGGCCCTAGTCAATACAACGAGACCAGCTCTAATTGTGGGGTCACATCATAGTATCCACGGTGTCTCAGGTAGGAGAAACATGAGAAGAGTCACATCCAGGTCATAAATGTTTTGTGAGGCCAAGTTCCTCACAATGGCATCATAAGGAGATCTAGACTTTTGTGCAAAGGTTTTGCATACACATAGCAGAATCTCCCCCTGCACTACACATACTCTCCCCTGAGCTTTTTGCTTATATTTTCACTGGAATTACTCCAATATCAAATCAACCTATACAAAGTCTTTCTGTGACTTGAACTGAGCCTACCTTTCAAAGGTAAAATACTTGATACTTACTGGCAATCCCTGGAGCCCTGTATCACCTGGAGCTCCAGGTTTTCCTGGTTCACCCTGTAAAACATTTTAAGTTGTAATTTATGCAAACCAAGCATGAGGGAAAGAATTATTTCTGGAACAAGAGTTGACATACTTTTGGTTCTTTTGTAAAGAAGTGTTAATTCAATTACCCTCATCATGTGCATAAAGTCATGATCAGCAGCCACAAATTAATGAACAAATCTAGGGCACTACCAAAGCTCAGAAATATGCCAATAGTGCCTTACTTTAGCTCCAGGCATTCCAGGGATCCCTTCACGGCCATCAACTCCTGGTAGGCCCTTGAAAAAAGGAAAAACAAATTATTGCGACATGGAAAAGATTTTGCCCAAGGACTAATAAACAAAGTAACAGCAAATAAAGCAAATAAAGAAATTAAATATACATACAGGCTCTCCTTTAGGCCCAGGGAGGCCATTTATTCCTCTTGTACCTTGAGGACCCTGAGAATAATAACAATATTTAAAAATTAAGCTAAAGACAATTAAATGACAGATTAAAAGAATGTCAATGCATACTCATTCAGATACACATTACTCTGAGAGTACCATTAAGGCACTGTCAATACGCTATTAAGTAACTAATGTTTGCAAGTCAACAAGAGTCAAAATTTGTCTGTGCTCACCCTTTCTCCCTTCGGACCTGCCTCTCCTAGTGGACCTCTCAGTCCTTGATCCCCCTACAGAAAAAAAAAAAATTAGAAATAAAACCAGAATAAACTTTCTTGTATTTTTGTATTTTTTTAGCCAAAACTCTCAGAAAATCAACAAGCACAATTCATATTTGGTGAAAGTAGGCATCTCAAAATCACACTATACTTAAAAATGCAGTTTCTTAAAACTGAAGCTGACAGATATATTTTAAAAAACACAGCTCAATCCATCACCTGGGATTTCAGGAGTGTCTAAGCAAGGGATGTTGCACTTGTTTGTCTAACACAGAATTACTGGCTATTCCAAGCACAAATTCCAGCTATGGAAGCAGAGAGCAAGGAAAAATTTAAGAAAAAAACCAAAAAACCAAGCACCCCAAACAAATGAAACACAGACACAATAAAAACCTCCAACAAAAATTGCCCAAATTGCCCTGCACAGATTTTGTTCCAGTTTGGTACCTAAAAAATTCCAAGCCACCCTAATGTACAGTAGGACTCGGAAGAGGAAACCATCACATACTAAGAAGTTAAAATGGGTTCATCTACCTCAAACTCTTTAGGAACATTAAAACACTACTGACTTGATATCACTGTAATATCATTTATTCACCTGTGGGGAATCAATAGAATTAGATGAATCAGAGGCTTTTTTGATTCACAACTGCAAAGTTTCACTAACTGGAAAGTGTTTGGATAACCCACACTCTACTTACAGGTGCACCAGGAAGACCTTGGGGACCAGGATCACCATCAAGACCACGAGCTCCCTATAAAGTAAATAAATAGCACAAGATATTAAAGTGAACTGCTGGAGCAGTAACAAGTTATGTATCCTCCCGCTTTGCCAGGAGCTACAAAGTCTCTACAGATGAAGGGGCTTTATAGCTCCAATTAAAAAGAAAAACAAATCAAATCAATTCTCTTCATTTATCTTGTTTTTTAATGGAGATATGAAAGCGAATATATTTAAATATGAAAAATTATCAGTCAAAAAACAAGATTCAGATCATTCTCTAAAAAATCTAGGAAGGAGGTAGACATTTACATGCTACTTCAAAAAATCTCTGTCCTCTTTAAATATACTGTATCCTTCACCACATAATAGAATAACATCAAAATGTGCAGAGAAATCATTAAGTGGAGTGCTGCTATTTTTATCATACATGTTTCAAGGAAACAGTGTAATCACTACCCTGTAAATAAATGTAAATGGAGAGAAAAAAATATTTTAAAAATTATTTAGAGAGAACATGGAACTCCTTTATCAAACAGATGTAGTAAATATTTCAAGTAGACAAAACATTACAAAAAATGTAGGCAAATAACTACAAAGAATTAGACTACACAAAGGCCAGAAATAGCCTAGCAAACATGCCCAAGAGTAATAGCTTAGCAAACATGCCCAAGAGGTTAGGAAGGATCATTCATGAGAAGATTTATAATCAGGAGAAATTTGATGTCTCTGAAGACAGATGATCACAAGATTTACGTGATTTGACTTCTGGAGAAAGAAACAATGGTAGGATTGCTATGTTCTACTCCTTACAGAAAATTTTACCATATAGATTTAACAAGATTACAAGACTAGAAATGCAGCACCCAAGTTTGAAATACCAGATAGAAACACTTAAACAAACAGAAGGAAAATTGTCCAGCAAATTAAGAGCCCACATAAATATTAATCCCACTGGCAGCAATTTAAGGCACAGAGATGTCAAAGAAAGAATGGGAAAAAGAACAAACTCTCAATAAAAACTCCTGACAAAAACTGGGATGATCATGGTAGTAAAAGGCTTTAGGAAGATACAGATCACGGAGGGACTATTTAATACATTTTAGCTTCAATTAAAATGTGCTATAGTTTATAATTGTTATAATTTACTATCTTGCTAACTACAGACCTTCATACATGCAAAACTACCATAAATGCAAGGACTGGGGGAAAGGAGTGAAGAGTACATGTCCTTCATCAATTAAAATTACTGAGCTACCTTTCTTCCTAACAAGAAGCACAATAGCTATGGAAATACAGCTGGCAGGAGAGAGGAAATACAGTGGAAATAAAGAAGAAACTTAAATAAGCTTTTAAAGCATTCAGAGGTGTACTTTTTTTTTTTTTTTTTTTTTTTAATATAGGCCATTTTATAGAAAGAAAGGTTAATACTCACTTTGGTACCTTTAGGTCCCATTATACCAGTTATACCTCTGATACCTAGAATGCCCTGAAATAGAAAAGTATATTCAAATTATGCTTAATTCTTCTCATCAGAACTGTCCTAAAACAGTCCTCAACAGAACTGTCCTAAAAACTTCTGCTTTCAGACAGAACACTCAAGTGTTCTACACCCTTTCTTTATGATTATTTTACTATTTTCTTAGTATTAAAGGAGAAATCCAACTACTGCTGTATTAGAATTCTTAATTTGTACGGTAATCTGATATTTTACTAATTTTAGACTCTTAAAAAGAAAAACAAAACTATCAGGCTGTATTATAAAACCACAAATACACCATAAGGACAAAAACACCCCACTGATTTTTTTTCTTGGCTACCTCAGACTTGGAGCATTCTCATCTGTACCTTGTGTGAAAGGAACATGTGATGGCCAAATTTGCACAAGCACTAAGTTGTCTTAAATGGAGGATTGGACAGATGAAGGAGATTTTACAGAACTCCAGGGGCAGATAAAATAGGGCAAAGTTTTTGAGAGTACAAGTGCTAAATTTATACGTCCACTAAGATGCTAAAATGAGCAGACATCTTAATGCAGGAGGATGTATCATAACTATCATCACAGTTGTCATCACTTTCCTTCAAAATAGTTTGTGGGAAATTTGGCTGCTCTATCTTCTTCATCTCAAGAGACTGACACTACCTGAGATGTTTCCTCCCTGCAGAGACCAAACCCTCAGCCATAATATGCTTGTCCTGCAACTGCGTAATTGAAACAGCTACAGGCACTTCCCCACAGCTTAGGCAAACCCACTCCTCGAGCAGATTCTACATTGGCAGCCTCTACTTGCTCCTCACAAAGTTAGGTGGAAGCTTGCACAAAACATTTAAAGCCTTGTTGGCCTAAAAGGTGGGGAAAATCATGATAATGCAACAGTCATTACAGCAGCCCCACAAGGGAGATGAACACACTGTAATCCTGCTTCTAAGACTGAAGTTGGAAGTAGGCACACTGAGGCATCCAATACTTTCTATCAAAAGCAACACCTCTCCCAGGGGTGGCTATCTCATGCAAATCTTGTCAGTGGGATACATTGGTTGGATTGGAGGTGCTGTGGTGGAGACTGGATACTTAACCTCTTTCATTTGTTTATGTATGGAGCATATAAGAAGATATAGCAGAGTCTACAGGCTCTTCATCTGTGCCTCTGAAGCACTGTCTGTCCTTTTTCACAGGGGTTCTCTCTCTGATATCACTGTCTGCGTATTATGAATCCCAAATTTTAATTTAGAAAACATTATTTTACAGTCTGTTTGTATGGTGACCAATTGGTTATATAGTGAAATGCTATGAGTAACACAAAAAAAAAAAAGGAAAGTCAATCTTTAATTGTTTTTGATTCTACTGTGTTATTTCACAGTGATTGAAGAACTTCACTAAACTTAGTAAAATGAATTGGTCCCCACAGACCTTTCAGACAGCAGAAGCTGCCTCTTACACAAGTACTTTGTCTGCACCAGGGCCTCAGGGACACATTTTCAGGATCAAGCATCAGAAGGAATGCACCCTTTCCTTTACTTAGTCTGTTCTTTATCTT
This sequence comes from Trochalopteron elliotii, assembly GCA_024734555.1. Lineage (NCBI taxonomy): Eukaryota > Metazoa > Chordata > Aves > Passeriformes > Leiothrichidae > Trochalopteron > Trochalopteron elliotii. Next base: position 4,888,422 of record JANPWX010000076.1, read on the forward strand.
TTTCTAGTCATAATCCAAAGGTTTATGTTGTCATATGTTTATGTTCATAGAGAATTTTGTAATTTAGCATTTACGTGTCACATGCATTAAGGTAAGCTCCAGTATAGTAGTATCAAATCTGGACACCAATGGCATTCAGTAAATATTTTTACATCTAAGAAAAAAGCATGAGACCCCAGCAGAAAATAAACCAATTAGAAATTTAATTAGAAATTAAAGGTATGCCTGTTTCTCCTACTTAGAATGACCCCTTTATTCTGTTCCCTAGTCCTTTTCAGCCACAGTAACAATAAGAGCTCCTCACAAGCTGAGGAACAAGCTAAAGAGGCATGTGTCAGAATGAAGCACAGTGAATCACAGCACGAAAACAACTAGGTATGATTGAAGGATACTTCTTTTGCCGGTCAAAAGGCAAAAAACTTCAGGAAAAAAAAGAAATGTTCTTCAGTGGTTGCAACTTCATCCTCACATCTTAGCTAAGTCTGAATTTCATAGCTAATTGTGTTTCAAACACAATGAAGGCAGAGTCATCAAAACTATGAAAAGGAAGGTAAGGGGGAAAAAATCCTACTATTTTCACAATCTGAGGACAGTACAAAATTTAGGACATGAAATAGCTTTTAAAGTTAACCTTTCCACAGAACTATATGGAGCTTTGTCCCAAGCAATAATGTAGGTTTGGGAGAGACTTAAATAATTCTACATTGATTCATAGACAATATGGCAGAATAAAGAGAAAGCTGCATAGAAGTTTTATCATATCTATTTTCTTACAATGATAGGAAAAAAGGATATGTCATTATGAAGAAAATTAGTAACACTTTAAAAGGAAATACTTTACTGGAGGGCCTTGAGCTCCCACTTCTCCACTGGGTCCTTGGTCCCCCTCTTCACCCTGGGAAAGCAAAACAAATACATCTGTAGCCAATCCATACCGTGCATATTGCTCTGTCATCCTATGAGGTGCATTTCCTACTTAATGTTTTCTGTCATCATGTCCTGCTTGAAAAAAATCCAAATGAAGTCACACCACTTTCTCAGACAGATACTCATTCAGGTTCACATTCCATTCAATTATCAGTCAAAAGGGTAATTTTAAAGAAACCTCAGTATAATGATATTTCACCCTTAACCTGTCATTCCATTTTTTCTTGACATTAATGTCTTTAGGCTTTTGTCAGGCACTGTAGTGATAGGACAAGGAGTAAAGGGTACAAACTGCAAGAGGGGAAATTTAAGTTAGCCCTTAGGAAGAAATTCTTTACTGGGAGGGTGGTGAGACACTGGAACAGGTTGCTCAGGGGGGTTGTGGATGCCCCAACCCTGGCAGTGCTCAAAGCCAGGTTGGATAAGGCCTTGAGGAACCTGGTCTAGTGGGAGGTGTCTCTGCACATGGCAGGAGAGGTTGGGACAAGATGATATTTAAGGTCTATTCCAACCTCTTAACATTCTATGATTCCATGATTTCTTGTTTTTCCAGACTAAAACTGCGAAAAGTTTTCTCTAATGTTTTTTGTGCAACACTGAAGCATGAACCAAGGCAGTGCAAATCTGAAAACTTCTTCCAAATATTTCAATATTAAAGAGGTTACATAACAAGATTAATTCAAATGAAACACCTTGAGAGAGTTAACATTTCAGTTTTCAAGATGAATTGTACCTGGCCTCTGTTTATGAACTTATGCTGTGGCCTTTCCCTTTCAAATGTATTTTTTCCTCTCATTCTTCATGCAAGTACTCATCTGTGCTGCAGAACAGCTAACTTGGCAAATTCAGGGAATTATCCTGCATTCAAATGTTTGAAAGTTTTTCAATTATTACCCTTAGCTTCAATTTTTCCCGTAAGTTCTATAATAATTAAATTAAACAATCAAAATAAAAAGCAAGACTTGTGCATCATAATAAATACATAGTACAGGTGAATGAAGAACAGAGATGTGCCTTTGATTACTCTAGAGCACTACGATATGTAGTATCACTTCATGCATTCTGTTAAAACAATTAATACTTCTAACAAAATATAATACTGTTTTTGAAGGCAAGGCTAAAGTACTATTAGTTTGTTGCTAACAACAACAGCAGTTTTTTCCTCTTTTTTTTATTTTACCTTATAGCCTTGTTTTCCTGGTTCACCAGACTCTCCTTTTGAACCTTTCTGCCCCTAAAATAAACACAAAAGACCAAAATAAATAAATAAATGGAGACTATTCAAAATTAAAATACAGTTTTCCAAAACAGACATAGACTGCTGAGAGCTGTCTTGCTGCTCCCTCTCAAAACCCATTCACTACTACTTCCTCACCTGTCTAGGAAACACTACACATTAAGTATCATGCTCAAAATATCGGCTTCTGGACCTAACAAGGCTACATTTCTAGGCAGGGTAGTATTTTTTCTTATGTTATCCCATAAAAATTTCCTGAGGCCAACTGTATTTCTAGAAACCAGCAAAGAATATATTTTAAAAAATCTTAGCTAAAATGAGACAAAAAACATGTTAATTTCAATTTAGTATGTTACAGGTCTCCCAGGAAGAGAAAAAGAAGTCTAAAAGATTAAGGATCTGGGGGAATATTTAGAGTTTCTGGAGTCAGACCACACATGATCCAGGAAGTGAATGAAGCAATCCTTCACACACTCTAATCCTCTCAGGACCACACATAAATTTTACAGTGGCGATTAGAGGAGTAGCAAGAGATTTCAACAATACGAGGTTATTTTGGCTGTCAAGAGCTGAATAACCATAAGCAACCACACTGATGCAATCTTTTTTTTAATTAACAGTGAAATGCTCTTTTTCACGTCAGTAATTACCCTCCCTAGTGCTTTGAGATGGCATGTCTGGAAGGAATTCTGGAACAAACAAGTTCTCTTACCTTCATACCCATTAAGCCAGCGTGTCCTGGGCGGCCAGGAGGACAAGCACTGGGACACTGGAAAAGCATTCACAAAGTTATTACCACATAGGCTGAACAAGATTGTCTGAGATTACTTAAAAAGAAATAAAAACATGGACAATGATCTTACCAATACGTCGCCATCTTGAAGGCCAATTGTTCCCTAAATTAAATTAAATTAAATTGATCAAAGTCAGCAATACAGAAATAACCAGACAACTCATTAGGCAACGCAGTGATTAGACAGACCTACGATCTAAACCTGGAATCAGAAATGCAATCAACAAAAGGATCTCTCACATGAAAAGCACCTTAACTGTAGAATTTTATTATAGGACTGCAGGCCTGTCCTCTAACTCAGAATAACTTTTCAAACAACCTCAAAATATTTCTCTTGCTCTTTAAACTACCTCAAATAAACTTTCTGTAAGATATACAAAAAATATGTCCAAACCCCATTAGTTTCCTACAGAAACCAAGACAATTTCTATAATAAGAATAACTTACTATAACTTAGTGCCATTCACCAAAAGATTCAGGTCTTTACAGAGAAAATTATTTTTACAGAGAAAACAATTTTCCCAAAAGCATTGGTAGATGACAGTTGCAATAAACTAGACATCAGTGTACAATGAGATGGACTCAGTGGGGGGGGAAGGCCTTTTCTCATATTAAATCAAATACTTGATGGAAGCTAACAGGAGGTTTATGAGGCACAACAGGGAGAAAGATTATTTCACAGCAGCAGCTGGATTCTCTGAAGCCCTGTGGGAGGGAGCACAGTTTCAGAGAAACACACAGGAGACTTTAAGGAATGAGCTCCCTAAAGAATAGTCTTCTTATAGGCAGAAGGATTTTTAAATTGCCAAGCGCATTTGGGTCCATAATGTCATCAATTGGAGTGGAACAGCAGAACTTCAGAAACCTAAAACAGACAAAACTTTAAGGAATAGAAGTACTATACGCCACTATTGAGAACTCATTTCCACTTGTTTCCAAACTTCTCCAATTGGCCATTCATGTTTTTTAGAATGCCTCTGCCAGTTCTCTGGAAACTTTCATGAAAACAAGAAACATGGCATAAATAAACCACATGTATTTAGGGACTCCCCTAAGAGTGGGGGAAGGAGGTTCCCAGCAGAGGAACTTTCAAAAAGACATTAGCACGACACCTTTCCCAGAAGTTTGCATTTCCCAGCACCCAGGCTGAGATGTGTCTGCCAAAAGCTCCATTTTGTTTCTCTGGGCAGGTAAATTGCCACAAGACAAAGGCATAACACACATCCCTCCTCCCAAGAGGTTAAAAAGAAGGTAGCTGTTCCCCTGCAGAGCAAAGCACTGCCACGCTTTCTTCTATACCTTGCAAGCAGAAGATCTGATTGCATGGAAGACAATGGAACTCAACCCACCTGGAAGTGTATATTTCTGCGTCATGAGCCAAATATTTTTTTCTTCTCCTAACAGAGAAAAGCCTGCCTCTACTGAAATAATACCAGTGAGGCCCAACAAAGACAACATTGACAATACTATGATTCACAGGGGAATTTAAAACCTGTGTATTTGCAGTTTACAGAAATGGGAAGGCATCATGATGGAAGTTACACAATTTGCATTTCAAACTACCTTTTTATAAATATAAAGAGTGGAAACCTGCTTTCTAAATGGAAGACCAAAATCTTTCTGGTATCCTAAAGTCGGTATTCAGCTCTAGATCTTAGGGAGAAGTTTTGTTCAAGCAGCAACACAAGATTCAGATGCAAGCACATATTAAACATAATCACTTACTGGAGGACCTGGAGGTCCTGGTAGCCCTGGTGGCCCTCTTTTTCCTGGATCTCCCTTTAAAAGAGTAAAAGAATGTAATTGATTAATAGTAATAACAACCAGTAGTCACATATTCAGACCTCACAACAACAGTGAGAAATTAAGTGGCTACAGAAGGACAGACTAGGCAGGCAGTAAAAACCTCAGTCCACAACATGGCTCTCAGAAGAAATTGGATAAACTATTATTTTTAGTAGAACAGCAACCTTGTTGTGAAATAGGAGTCACAAGAAAACCAAAATATTTTTGCCTGCTTTAGAAATTTGAAATATTTGACCACAGGATCATCTATGCACTCCTTCTTTACAGCTGCTATTAAGTTATGAACTAAAAGAATTCTAGTAACTGGCAAAAGTAGAGAGAGGAGAAAATCTACTTTTTCAGAGCACAAGATGAATTTACCAAGTTGAATTTTTTTCCTGTTTGTGAAACTTTGATGCTGAGTGTTCTCTTATATAAAGACAATGTGGAACCACTGCAAATTATTTTTCTGAAGGTTTGTAATTATAATAGATCTAATAATTGGGCAGAAACCACCGTTCAACTTAATACTGTAATTTCAATATTACTTTTTATGTTTCATTAAGTCATAAATGCAATAAACAAGATTAATATAGAAAAAATATTAATCAATTCTCAAAACATTAGAGTGTAGAGCCACACCTTCCCATGCAATGCGTAATTACATTGTGGGATTCATTATTACAATGTGTTATGGAGGCTTGGGACATAAATGGATTCAGAGACTGACTGCATTAATGGAGGATAGGCTCACATGCAGCTTTTGAAAAGGCATCACAGATGCAATTTCTGATTCAGGCAGTCTCTGAGCTACCAACTAACTGCCAGAAGGTGTCACAGTGTTACAGAAAAATGCCATTTTACAAATCGCCTTTACACTTCCCTTGGTATCCATTCTTGCCCCTCCTACAGACAAGACAGTGAGCTAGACAGTCATCTTCTGAAATAAATTGGCAGTTTTTAATATTATTTTTAAATTTATTTATATAATTGCATTAAAAAGTAGGTTTTATTAAACAAAATTTTAATGCTATTTCAGATTTCAAGTAGAAAAATATCAACTGATTTCAGCTTCCATTTCAGTGAAGTGTGGTTTCAAAATATGACAGTGTGGTGAAACTGAGGGCACAGTTCAGCAGCAAGGTCAATAGATGGAGCCACACTTAAAGTGAGACCGAGAAGAAATACTAAATTGCCCTGTTCCCTGGTATGCAAATGAAAATCAGTAGTTCAAGTAGTTAAGGTTTACATTTCCTGTATTTCTGTCAGGTCTGCGTTTTGATTTCAGCTTTCCTTGAATAAGAGAAGTAGAGTACGGGACACTCTGAAACATTTAATTCTAATCTGAGAGGTGGCCCTGCTACTCATTGTTATTGTTTCTGATGAGCTTCAAACACAATCCTTCTTTTACCACTGATCACCGCAGAGGAAAAAAAAACTTTTGAAAATGCTGTGATAGCCCAAATAGTATTTAGATGGACAATTTTTTCTTTAAGTACCTTCTAGCAATTGAATAAAGCTTCATTTTCAGCAAACACAGTAGTACTTACAGGTGGACCGGCAAGACCTACTTCCCCGGGAAGTCCTGCTGCACCAGCTGGACCCTACAACAACCAAGATAAATAGTATTTTTATACCATATAATACCTATGTAACAAACATCCAAGGACTGAGAAGAGGTAATTCTCACGAATAACAAACTATGCCTTCAGCATCAATATTCTTGCTCCATATACCACAGACTTCAGGGGTAGCTGAGGAAAACATACATAATACACATAGAGCATCAGGATTAAAAACATCTTTTTTCACTGGATTACTTTGAATTCAGTACTTTGAAGAGTATAGTAGCTTCATTAAATATTTGCACAGATTCCTTGAACAGTATATTTATGAATAGTAAAATTGATACTTACAGGTGGTCCAAGAAGCCCCTTGCCCTGTGAAATGTGAAAAAAAGATCAGAAATATGGAGAGGGTTCCAAACCTAGTAAAGCTGTTTTCCAAGAATAGAGTATTTCAGATAAAAAAGGTGTAAAAAACCTCTCATTTTATTCTGCAAAATAGTTTTGGAAACTTGTTTAACTACTGTTAAAAATCAATTTTATTATTAGGTAATTGGTATCAGTAGAGAAAATTAAATTACTGATTAACTTGCCTTGTAGTATCATTACACGTATTTATAAACATATATATACTTCCACAAAGGAATGAAGACATTAAAGGCTTTGTGTTTAGCTAATTATCAAGTACCATGATAAACATATCTATGCTATAATAATTTCCTTCTAAAGATATGTTTGAATTTATAATAAAAGTGAACTTTTTCCCCACAGTGCTTTCCTGAGGCCTAAATCAATTAAACTTATAGTTTTTGGTAATCAGAAAGAACATCAAACTTCTCCTATTTACATTTTCCATCAGTATTGCTCTGAATCATTTTAACAAGAAGTGTCCAAGATACAAATGTGTTTCTGCCTATTTGGATGATATACTCCCTCTAAGAAAACAAATCCCTGAGTCTTGCATTACTAGAGCAAATGGAAAATTTTATGGAGAACAGTGTCAGTGATACATATGAAACACTAAAATATAAAATCCCAAATATACTTAAATATTCAGGAGATTTGACATAATAAGGCACCTGCACTAAATGTGAGTAAAAAAGCCACAGAATATCAGTCTAGAGTTACATTTGTAAGGCTGTTAAGAAAAGTCGGTATAACAGAGGGAAATTTCAAGCATTCATCAGAATCACTCAATTTTAACCATTTAATGCACAGCAGAAAGTAACTCTGCATAACCTACATAATACCTTTGCTATTGCTTCACACTTCCTTGCTACAATTCATCATATTATACATATCTATGCATCACATATTCAATATTATAATATCCCCTACCTCTGAAAGAAGGAAACCACCACCTGCTTGCAGGTCTCATTGGAGTACCCCTTCCTAACACACCCCCTAACAGTGAAAGGGAAGGTCAATGATACCAAAAGAAGCAGCTATAGCTAGTGTCCAGCCCACACGGCAGCCCAGGAGAAGGGCTGGACCTCCTCTGACCACTGCACTGCATCTCCTCACCTTCCTAATTAAAACTGCAAAAAGCAGGGTCTCTCCCCCAGCAATCAAGGCCTCCTCACACAGCTACTGCACCCTTCTGGCCATGAATTCCCTACAAGCAGACCAAGTTGCAAAGCTGAGAGCAGCTCCAGGGCAATCATCATTAAGGACATAAACAGAGCAGCTCCTGCCCCAACCAGCTGCCCATGTTCCTTGCTCTGTCTGTGTCCTGAAGGGAAAGCCTCTCCTGGGACTGCAGTCTTACATGCCCAGGTACTTGCTGCCTGCTGTGGAGGTGCTCATCTGACCCAGAGTGTACGGAGTACACAGGCCTGGGCAGCAATCCAGAGTCTGTAATCCCCCGCAGCAGAGGCACCTACCCTGTAACCTGGTGAGTACCCCTGCCATCCACCACAAAGAGTCCAGTGTTTGTAAGTGTACCCTGTGCTGGACACTGTGTTCTAGCAGACCTTAAAATATTTTCAAACTCTCTGTCACTAAACACACACAGTCCTCCCCATATGCCACATGGGTAAACCACTGGCAAAATGTCAGCTCATGGAAAAGTTAGAGGGAACTAAAAGAGAGAACGGACTGAAGAGTGCAATACATGCACTTAATGAAGCAGGTCCTTCTAGCAGGACAGGTCAGAGACATCAGCATATTTAAATTACTTGAATAAAATAATTACTTGAATTAATCACAAGAATTCTAAGAACTTTGTAAGCCTGTCATTTAAAAGATTATCTGCCAAAGAAATGAGACAAAGAGAATAAATTAAAACAAAATGATGAAGTAGGAAAAATGTACAAAAAAGGGGGATGATAACTGAAGATTGCCAGGGTACATTTTGGGGAAGAAAAGGTGACAGAAGCAGAGAAGTAAATGTTGTATATAAAACTTTATGTCCTTAATATTCATTCTGGAAGATACCCAGAAGTCCTAACTTGGCTGATAAATATCACTAGAGGAGCATGAAAAACAGTGATAATAACTTAAAGCTAATTAGTGTTGTACCCAAGGCTTCTGATTTGCTGTTTGAAATGAGCATTTCAATAACTTAAGCAAGAGGTTTTGTGAAAAATGAAGTCTTTGGATAACTATCCAGGGACAACTCCACTTGCACAAAGCCACTGACAGTATTCAAAGCAGTGCATAATTACACCTAAGCACTCTATTAATCATGTAGACTGTGCAGATTCATAATTGTGCTCACTATGTTTCTGGTAAATGAGGCTTCATAGATCAAAACAAAGAAGTATGAAGGTTAAACAGCCCCATTACTTCACATTTGTAGTAAGAGCTTCCCCAAAAGTATCTGAATCTGAAAATTAGAACCATTGCACTCCAGTACTACCATTTCTAGTTGGGTTTTTTGTTTGGTTGGTTTGGGGTTTTTTTGGTAGGTGGGTTCTGTTGGGGTTATCCTGGAGATCTTTTGTTTGTTTTGGTAATGGGGTTGTGGGATTTGTTGTTGTTGTTGGTTTGGTTTTTTCTTTTAGTGGATTTTGTTAGAAGGTATAATCTCACTAAAGATTAGATGACCAGTGCTGGCCATTTTGAGAATCTTCCAGTAGCTGCACTACTTCTTCAGTAGCATACAGCCATTCATCAGAGGGGAAATTGCATTTATACAAACTTTCCTAGGAGGTTTATTTTGAGCATCAATCTCACTATATGGACTCAGCATGTATGGGTTAACAACCATGGAGCTACAAAATCCATCACTAAGCTTCTTCCTAACATGTGAGGTCTAAGGATAAATCTTGATGAGTACCAGGGTAATGACATGAGTTGACTAAATATATCCATCTTTTCTCTTCTTTTAAACAAACTGGAATTCTCCAATCTCCTCATTGTAAATTTTCCTGTGGGTTCACCTGAAAATAAAAGCTTCAGTTTCTTAATAAGCAGAGGCAGAACAACTCCAAAGGCAATCCCTACTGAGGTTCACTGAAGCGTTGTCAGCTTAAGACTGAAAGTCTCAGGGCAAACAAAATCACTCTGCTTTGAACAATGGTCGAAAATCTTATCAGATGTACTGCTTTTACAGTCTCAAAATATGGTGACAAAAGTCCTGCTGGTCTGAAAAGAATCAGCATTTTACCTTGACAAGTTGGTCCAGTTTCCTGCTTTCCCAAATTAACGTGTCTACCTCCAAATTGAGATTAACCCTCTTTATATATGTTTAATGCACCCACTTATTCTGGAGGGTCTTTAATTAATCATTCTTGCATTATTTGGTAAATGGTGAGCTAAAATCATGTATGTTTTCCCCAACACAATTTTTCTTTCAGTTGACAAGCTAAAATGTCACAGTACTTTAACCAAGTATTTCAGTAATTCAGTTTTATTTCCCCGTTTTTTCCTATCACAGAATGGCTTGGTTTGGAAGGGAGATTAAAGATCACCTAGTTCAAATTGCCATGAGTAGGGACACCTTCCATTAGACCAGGGTGCTCAGAGCCTTATCCACCTTGGCCTTAAACACATCCAAGGATGTCTTCTCTGGGCAACCTGTTCCAGTGCCTCACCACCATCACAGCAAAGAATTTCTTCCTAATACCTAATCTAAACCTACTCTCTTTCAGTTTGAAGCCATTTCCCCTTGTCCTGCCACCACAAGCCTTTGCAAAAACTCCCTCTCCAGCTCTCTTTAAAGATCCCTTCAAGTACTGGAAGTCTGCAATTAGGTCACCCCCAAGCCATGCCTTTTCTAAGCTGAACAATCACACTTTTCTCAGCCTTTCCTCATAGGATAGGTGGTCCATCCCGCTAATCATTTTTTCCCATATCACCAGAGTAAACATACCTGACAGAGTTTAACTACCTCTTTCTTGCAGCTAGATATTGTAATATGTATAGCATACAACCCAGAAATTATTTTCTCGTCTAGCTGACATCAGAAACAAAACAAAATAAGAAAAAAAAAGAAAAAATAAAGAAAACCACCTCAAGCCTCTAACAAAATAATGTAGGGATTTCAGTCTATCTAGAACCTACCTGTGTTCTCCCATTTTCTGTGACAAATTTAAACTCATATATTAAGCCTACAGACCAGCCAGCCGTTATATTTTCCAAATTTTCAGGTAGGAATGAGCATCCATGTAAATTAAAGTGTCCACAAAGTGATTCATCTTGAATTTGAGCTTGTCTATTATGTCACACCTTCAAGAATAACATTATCATTTTTCTCTCTGGCCAACTATCAAAATAATTGTTAAATATAAATTTAATGAGAGTTAAATAGAAAAGAGTTAATAGGAATTAGGTCAAAAATAGTTAACAGGAATAGTTAATAGGAAAAGGTCAAAAATACAAATACACAAGGAGTGTTGTACTGGAATACCATACCTCTTCTATTTAATTTAAATAATTTCTCCAAATTGAATCTAATTTTAAACTAAATTCTCTTTATATTCAGTCTTATTATAATTTATGCTAGTCATCTTGTTCCATTACTCATCTTGAGGTTTTTTCCTAAACTAAATTCCTGCATGCCAACCATCATTCTCTTCTTCTATCAGCAAAACTCCTAAAATTCCCAACTATTTTCAGCCCCTAAAAATGGATGTTAGATCCATCTGCATGCCACTAGAACAGTACTCTTTGCATGTTCTCTCTTATATTTTGGCCTGTTTTCATACAGAATTGCAAAATAGCACAAGGAGTCTCACAGAATTTACACTTCAGTGATGCCATTTAAACACATGGCAAGAAGCTGAAAACAGGAATAACTGTTGACTCCAATATGCAAATGAAACATGAACTCTCTCATCTCCAGAGCATTTCCACAAAGAGATGGAAAAGAATGGTATAAGTTCAAAACCTGGGACTACATCACACATGCTCCTTTCTTTTCTACAGCACACAAACCAAACATAACCTTTCAGTAATATTTGCACACTTAGATATAAAGACAAAACAGTTCTTTAAAGTACTACTTTTGTAACTTAGGAGTTATTTGAAACCTCAGAAATAGCTTTTCTTCTCTAGATTTTGTGGTAAGAAGCCTTCATAATAATACTTAAGGAGTAAAAATCCTCTTTATATACTAAAGGCATTACTTACTGGAAGTCCACGAGCACCTGGCAGTCCTGGCTCCCCCTTTAAAAGATAAAACATTAGTTTTTAAGAGGCATTAGCATCAAGTTTTGTAAACAATATACAGGAAGATGTTCTCTGCCTTTTGGAATGGCATCATTTAGTGGACATAGTCTGCAAGTATTATTCACTTCATTAATGCTATGTTGGTTTCAGTAAGACTTGATAGAAAGGAAAGACTTTCTCAGTATTAAAAGAGATACAGCCTCTGGCCTTTTATTTCCCCACCCCCAGAAACTCAAGCATGCTTGTTACTCTCACTTTCGATTTACATTTCATTTGTTTGATGGGTGCTGAAGTCAGGTTTCACTGTCCTGGTTCCCACTGCATATTATGATGACACAATTGTAATACAAGATAGAAAGGGCCTCAATGTCACTGAAGATGCTCAACCTTAATGTCAACAGTGTAATGCCAGCCACCATTCCTTACTGCTGGCTGTGGGAATGGAAGCTTCTTTGTGCTCTGTGAAAAGGGGCCAGTACATATGCATTCTAAAGGTACGTTAGGATTGTAAGAAAGGCTGCAGCATCTTATTAGTCACAGAGACACAAACAAAAATGCTGCTTTAAAAAAATCCATCATTTCACGTGTAACGTTGTTCCTACCTTCTGTCCTTTTGGTCCTGGGGCTCCTCGTGAGCCATCAGGTCCTGTGAATCCCTTTGGAAGTGAGATATACAATGCTAATGCAAGGGTTATGTGTTTTTCTTAATCACAACAGAAAACATCATAAAACAGAAAAACGAAGCGATTAAATGAAATCAGTAACTGCAGGAGAGTTGCAATCCAAATATTTATTTACATGTACAGATAGAACTGCACAAGTTCAAAGTACTAGCTTCTGGTGACAAGCATCAGTGCCTGTGATATGTATCTTTAAGAATTATTCAGTTAAATCACACTTAAACACTTGATCTCACATGATCTTATTTCCTCTTAGTGGGAGATTGATGAATTTATTTCATAGCTAAGATTAAAAACAAAAACTCTCAGTGTTGTCCATTTCAAATAAAAGTTTCATTGACAACAACAACACCACAAAACAAAATCCCAGAAATCTACCAGGCTGGATTTAAATTTACCGTTTGAACTTGTCTGTCGGGCAAAAATTAAAAACCAACCATGATATTATAACCAGGAATTCATTTGGAGTTCTTATTTTTCCTTTCATTTCCAATTTTGTAGTCAGCTTATATGGCTTAGAAATTTCCAGCTATCCAGAAGAGCTTTTCTTTTACGTTTACCTAACACTTCTTTTTTTTTGTACACATCCACTTTTTGTGGTACACTTCCAGCAATTCAGTGTTAGCACAATTGTTCCGACAATTAGATTTTGAAAGCTTACATGATCATTACAAGCAATTACTGTACAGTACCTTGTCACAGTCTATTAAACCTGACACTGAAATAATTTTTGAAATAAAAAGTCAACGCTGCCTCACCAATTAAACACAAAAGGTATTATAAATCTAAAACACCAATTAAAAATTGAATACACAGTGGAAGTAAAATAAGGTCTCAGTTTTTACTTCAAGTGAAAATTAAAAAGGTTCAATATTTCAAAAGACTGTACTCTAGTATTATACTTCCACTCATCCACCAATATGAGGGAATATACAAGTGTGAACAGATACCAAAAGCTGAGTTTAGTGTGTTCTTTTTCACGTGATTGTGTTCCCATTAACTTTGGAAAGGAAAATAAAACTATGCCTTAAGTGAAAATTGTAAGAGGCAATGATTTTTAAAAACATGCTTATAGAGTTTTGACATGCACAAATGGGTTGTGGGGCTGTATTGTTTTTAGGAAAAAGTGAACTGGTATGAGATGTCACTCACAAAGCCCATTTCCTCTTACAGATATGAAATTTGAACAGTTTAATTAAAGACTCTTCCATGTCCACTAAATCTCTACCCAAAAGCAAATTAAACATTAACCTCTAAGAGCATTGCAAGATTAAATAGATACTAGGCTTTTTCATTTATATAATTTGCAATACCCTCTAACACACTGGTTTATGGTATATAACATTTATTTTTGATATTTTAGGGTTTTAAAATTTTAAAAGCTCATGTAAATTAAATATAAGCTTTCCTACCTCCTGGCATAACATCTAAGTACTAATGCAACAATCTTGCTTCATAACAAGAAATGCTTTCTAACAGTGCTCTCAAGAGAGAAAAATTAAGTTTCCCAAAAATGTTTGAAGGGTTGTTTTCTTTTTTTTCATTGGCACAAATTTTATTCATGAGGTATGACCTAAAAAGCCACCAACACTCGATAATGTTGAAACTTTGATCTTCTGTATTATTCTCCACAGGACAGGAAGATGCATCAGCAGACCCTCCTCATGCCCTCTCTGCCCTGCTCTGCGACCAGAGGTGGCTTCCAGAGGCAGCAGCAACGAGTCATCCCTGAGACCTCTGCCCAGCGCCCTCTCCAGGGCCAGGTGGCAGGACCGGCAGCCCTTGTGCTCTATCTATTTATTCTTGGGGAAGAAAGAAAAAAATATATATAGAGAAAATTAAGTGTACTCACATCAGCTCCCGGCTCTCCAGGCAACCCAGGGGATCCTGGTTTCCCTGCATCCCCATCTGGACCCTTCAGGATTTAAATGGACAGTTAAGCATGTTTCACAGAGGGAAGCAGAAGCAAAACCCAAAATTTCTTCTCTCACAGAAAGAAACGAGAAGTAGTTGAAATGACTTACCGGTGGGCCAGGGGGGCCCTTCAGGCCTCTCTCCCCCTATCAAGATGAGAAAAAGAAGGTATTAGTCAGAACTACAATCACCTTTTATGGTCCTTCCTGAAAATCACTGATTTACAGATTATCAGAAATAATCCTGAACTGACTCTTATTGTAGAAAACAAATATTAAATCCACATCATTTCTATTACAGACTAACAGAAACCATCACAGAAACTTCTGACAGGAATCAAGGGAACACACGTAGTAACTCCTATCAGGAATAATGTCACAAACCATTAACATGATTTAATGTTTCTATTAATCATTAACATGATTAATGATTCTATGTAATCCCTTTTGAGGTTAGGTTTATAAAACCCCTATACCCCATTAATGGCAGATAATCACAGCATATGATGCTGGTTACATAAAATAAATAATCTTGAGTTTTCTATACCAAAGATAATCTGAAAATCTGCTTTCTCCCCTCACTCCAGCCCATTACAGAACATGAGACCCATCAATTCCTTCATGTATCTGCAGCCAAATTCAACCTCCTGAAGATCAAAGGCTGACAGACAACATAGATACACCTCAAGGCACTTCCTATTTTCTAGGCACGCATGGGAAACACTTACATCAATGCCATCAATACCGGGAACTCCTGGTGGCCCTGGTGGACCTGGGGGGCCTGGTGGACCAGGGGGGCCTCTCTGACAAGGAGTGAAAAAAAGGAGCAATTAGAGCCTGACAAACCACAGAGCTGTTCTGGGGGGACCAGCACAGTTAGAAGCTATGGGTTGGTCAGGAGGTCACAATTGTGACAAGGACCTGCATCCTCACCCCATGGATATCACAGGCCCTATACCATACTTTGCCTGTCACTATGAGGACTGGCAACACTGCCCTTACCAAAGGAATGAGAAAGGTGTTAAACCCCCCTCCCTGGGACCAGCCACTCTCCTGTGCCCACAGTGCTGGCAGGGCAGGTGGGCTCCACTCCCCATCCAGTAGAATCCGAATGCCACATGGCAATGACAGGGTGGCAGAAGTAGAAGTGATCTTTGCGAATCAAACACCAAAATTCACTACACTAATTACTCTTTCTGCCAACACAAAGGAGACAGTCTTCCTAAGAGTCCATACCAGCAACGAAAATTTAAAACAACCCTTTCCCTGCTTCACTGACAGGCTCAGCAGTTTCCCCTTGCTCCTCAGGATTATTATGTATATATTAATTATTATTATGTATATAATTACAGTCTGTTGATCAATATTTGGGTGAAACTACAGAAGCACCGGGCTCCCGAGGGGAGGTAGCAGGCGCCGCCGCCTGTGCAAACTCAGGGAAAGGCTGTAACAGGTCTCGGTGCCTATAATGGGGGGCTCTGTTCTCCTTGCAGTGAGCTCTGCCCGCGGCCCCACAACGGGGCTCTGTGAGCAGGAGGCTGCCCCGGGCCCTGAGCCCGCTCCCTTGGTCCCCACAGCACTGCTGGTCTGGACACATTTCCTCCACATACCGGAGTTCCCAGAAATGTTCCATCCAGTGGTAGTTGCATGTGGGGCTCAAGCCTCGCCGGTGTTACCTGCCCTGTGCTCACCAGTGGGCACACACAGGTACCACTGCCCTGCGGTCAGCTCGTCTCTGCCGCCTCACCCACAGCTACTGGGGAACACTGGACAAGCACCCTCCGGCGGGCTGGCACCAGGACACGGCAGAGCAGCCTTCGGTCCCCCTGCACCAGCACCCCGAGCTCCGTCCGCTCCCTCGCACTTACCTCGATTCCCGTCTGGGTTACCTACAAGGGAGAGAGGAAAAAAAAAAAAAAAAGCAGAGTCAAAGTCAGAACAAACTTACTTGAGCCAGGCCGAGGCAAAGCGCCTGCAGGAAAAGCCCCAGGGGCAGGAGGTGCCGGGCCATGGATAGAGGGAGCAGCCTGCGGCTGCCGGGGCGGGCGGGGTAAGGTGAGCGCGGCCGGAGCCCCTCCCGGCTGCGGCCCGGCCCTGGGCACGGTCGCGGGGATTGGAGGAAGGCTGGCTGCCGGGCAGCGAGGACGGAGCGCCAGCAGCGCCTTAACCCTTTGCCCTGCTGTTGTGGGGTCGGACACCGACCCCGCCGCTC
>JANPWX010000076.1:4905203-4980450 GCA_024734555.1 Trochalopteron elliotii
GGGGGCGGCCGCGACAGCCGCTCTGCCCGCCAGGCACAGCGCCCACAGGGCCAGCCAGGCAGCCCGCCGGGGGCCAGGCACACTGCCAGTCACGGAAGGGTTAAAATGAGGCGGTGGCTGCTGCTGCTGCTGCTGCTCTGGGAGTTGGATTTCTAAAAGCACCGAATACCAGGCAGGTGTGGTAAAAAAGAGCATCGCCGGCCAGGAAGGGGAAGAAAAAATGAGAGTTCCGTGGACTGCAGAAGTGGACAGGGCAGGGCAGGGCAGGGCAGGGCAGGGCAGGGCAGGGCAGGGCAGGGCAGGGCAGGACTCTCACCCGAGCCGGCAGCTCGCCGCAGCCTTCGCGCTGGGGCCGCAGGGGGTCGCAGTGGATCACCATCCACTGGATCTCGAACTGGCAAAGGAGAAAAGATCGTGTCAATTCGGGTCAGGGGTCACGCTGGCTGAGCGTGGGTACACTACGTAGAGGGTTAACCCTGGGTATTTAATGTCAATAGCTACAGGTGGAGCTGTGCTTCCCCCCTGCAATCCCCCACCCCTAACTCTACAGGTTTTTTAAAGAGGCTGAGGTGCTGCCACTCCTGAAATCCTCCTTATCACATCTCTACTGTTCTATTTGCTTTGCAGTCATCACAGTTTCCAGAGTGCTGAGACTGGAGCACAACAGAGGCAGTACCCTCGTTTCTTTTACCTGTTAACTGACACCACCATCTGTGAGCCAATTCTTTCCCTCCTTTTTCCACTTCTCAATTTCAAACCTTCATAATAATAGCCAGTTGAGTGCCATAATATACATATAAAAGAAGTAATGCTAATTTGATACTACAAGGCAGACATGCAATAGCAACAGCTCAAACAGGAGTAAGTTGTCAATATTATCCTCACACTAAATCCAGAACGCAGCACTGCACTAGCTATGAAAAGAAGAAAGCTAACTCTGTCTGCCTTGAGGCTATATAAAACAAAAGCTAATAGGAAACCCCTCTAACTTCTTTAAAATGAAAAATGAAACTCTTCTGGTGGCAAGGTAGTAAAAGATGTGACTGGCTTCCCATTGATTTAGGAGAGGTAAGAGAAGGCCTAATATGTTCTAGCCTTGCTGCCAAGGTATCTTTTCCCTTGCCAGTATTTCACAATGATCTTGTTGATTATGTTAAGCTGATTAAAAGGATGCCACTATTTTAAAGACATCTTATGTAGGTATTCTACTGATCTCAATATACAGTGTTATTAAGGATTGAGTACAGTCACAAAGTTCTCCGAAATGAACATCGGATAATTTAGGGGTAATCATAAAGCAAAGACATTAAAATACAACCTTTTAAACCCAAAGGTGGTGCCTGAGGTAGAGCTTCTTTCCTTCAGAGCAGCTGGTATAGAGCCGTGCTTTGGATTTGTGCTGGAAGCAGAGTTGATAGCACAGGGATGATATTGTTTTTACTGAGCAGTGCTTGGACAGAGCCAAAGCCTTTTCTGCTCCTGATCCCACCCCATGACCAAGGTGGCTTGGGGGTTCATGAGGACTGGGAGGGGACACAGCCAGGATAGCTGATCCCAACCAACTAAAGGGATATCCCAGACCATACAACATCACACTCAGAATATAAAGATGGGAGAAGAAGGAAAGGGCAGGGGTGAGTTTGAAGTGATACTCTTTGTCTTCCCAAGTCATTGGTACATGTGATGGAGCCCTGCTTTTCTGGAGATGGCTGAACACCTGCCTGCCACTGGAAGGTGGTGAATTAGGGTGGTGAATTAATTCCTTGTTTTCCTTTGCTTGTATGCATGGCTTGAGCTTTACCTATTAAACTGTCTTTATCTCAATCCACAACTTTCCTTACTTTTACTTTTTCAATTATCGTCCCACCATGATGTAGTGGGGTAGAGGGAGCAAATGGCTGTGTAGGGCTGGGTTCCTATCTGGAGATAAACTACCAAGAATGTTTAAGACCCGTAGGTCAGTATTCCTGACATACATTTTTCCGGTTTCCTAGAGGATTTCTGTTTCATCTTAATTTCTTAGTCAGCACAGATATAATTAACTGTGTCTGACTGTTCACTGTTTTGTCCTCTTAAGTTCTAAAGAAATTTCTGCAAGTGCCCACCATCTTCATACATCTCCATATCAACCACATAATTCAGCTGTCTTACTAGTGCTCTAGTTGAGAGAAGTGAAGGTTAGGTAAAATGGAAATGACACCTAAATGCATAGGGTAGTATTTCCAGTATAAAATCAGTCACAGGGATGCATTTAGCAGTACCATAGCTTTAAGGAAAACTGACCCTCAGAGAACAGTTGTAGGTCTCCTCTGGGAGATCTGGCTCCCTGTACCCCACTGGGCTATTGCTGGCTTGGTGGTGATCCAGGGCAAGTCATCTCTCCTGGGAAAGTACAACTCATCTAAGCAATTTTTCATGTGGAGATTTTCTACAGTACTTTGTCAAGGATATCTATGTTTCTTCTAAGAGAGGTCTGCTGTCAAATGTTTGCACATTTGTTAAGTGACCTGTGGCTCAGGACCCCGCCATATGACCAAGAATAAACTACGTATATTTACATGCATCTCATTCCAGAGCTATTTTATCTGTTTTTCGACATCTCTGAAATAGGTTTGTAGAACTTCATTTTCCTTGCACCTTTTTTTAAAGCCTTTGACCATTACAGCCAATTCCAGTGTTATTAGGTTTCCATAGCTAGGGTTCAGCCTTCTGAATGTGATATTTCACTGGGTGAAAAAAACCAAGGTGTGACTTTTTACAGTACACAGACACAATCTGTTCTGTGGTGTAAATTAATTCCTCTTAAACAAATATTGACAAACAGCTTCCTCTTAATTGCTACAACTCCTGTAGCTTCCCTGAGCTAGTTAGAAGCATTAAATGTCAATTAAATAATGACCAAGAGTCACTTCCAGCAAAGTGTTTAGTGTCTATTATGAGAAACTATGGTAATGCCTCTGAAATCACAGGAATTAAGGCAATTATATAACTTCACAGAAGTTATAATGTAAGCAGTGAGAAATTAATTTCCTTACCTTCTTATAAAAAACATGTAATTTAGGAAGTAAATTCCTTTTCAATTTTGAAATTATGCTAAATCTCATCTTGCTTAGAGTTTATAATGGAATATATGAACTGCTTTTAGATAAAAAGCTAAAACTTTTAGATACTTTTATCAAAAATAAAAAAGATAAAATGTAGCTGTGAATCTGTGTACAAATTCGCCCTCCATAAAGCATTCCAGAAATCCTGGAATAAATCTTTGTAAAGGCTGAAAGGCAAGGTGCAGTTTCTAGTGGAGCTCTATCTACTATTCTCCTGGGTAGTCATGGTAATAACAAGCAATAAAGAATTCCTTTTAAAACTGTATGTATTACAGTGCACCTCTGAGAAGTTGACCTATTCTGCAAGATAAATAGGGCCCTCACCATAATGCTGCAAAAAAGAATAGGAAACACATAATTTATGTCCTTTTAAAATTATACAACTGGAAGTAATATACTTTAACAATGTCTGGGAGTAAACTAAAAGCTGTGCCTAAGGCATATTATATAACCAAGACTGTTGAGATATTTAAGCTTATAGTCAAGCAAGTTAAAGACTAGAATAGCCTCAAACACAGATTTATTTAGTCAATTTAAAAAGAATTAAAGTACACAGGCTAAAACAGAAATTTCTGCACTATAAATAGATATTTTAAAATTACTAGTCCATCTGACTACGTAATTCCTTTATCATCATTTCAGAGGATATGGGGTTCCTAAATCTATGTTATTGTAATATCAGGTTGAACCATTACCATTGCTTTTTTGGGCTTCCCAGCACAGGGCATGCAATTCAATCTAGTAAGTCCTAAGTCAGTTCTGTTTAAAATGAAGTGTATTTTTAGATGTCCAAACTCAGTTTAAGAACATAGTGTCATGCTTACTTTCCCTGATAATTTGTTCCAGTGCTTCATTATTCTTTTTGTCAAGATGTGTGTCTCATACTCGTTTTAAAGTCTAACTCATAAAAAGATTTTACTTTTTTTCAGAAAATGTACTTCATATGGCCGGATCTTCCCAGAAACATGTTAAAGTTATAAACAAATATTTTGCATTATAAATAGTTAATTACAAAAGTTATTTAATTCTATTTTGTTCTTTCATCCTTAAAGGAGGTTGTCCTATGGTTACTATAGCTCCACACTGGTGCCTAAAGATGTACCATCTTAAACACAGGCAACACAGAATTTAATGCCAGACCCTTTTCCCCACCAAATGCCTGAAGAGCCCTAGGTGATCACTGCTGCTCATTTGTAGGCCTTGCTGAAAAAAGCAAGTCTCTGCAAAACACAGGCTGGAGAGGAAAGAGGATGGGATTCCAGATTGCTATTCTGCTTTTCCTCACTTCTTTAATCCTGGCCAAAGGTCAGTCAGAGTACCAACAGAAGGCCAAAGTGACCTTAATACCACACCTCTCTCTTCATTTGTCAACTGCCATTTGGAATCACTACTTCAACAGGCAAAGGAGCCCTCCTCATTTTTAAAGGGATGACTGTGTCTAACTTGAGGGTACAGGTGGCTCTAGCACCGTATACCAGCTGCTGTAAAATTATTGCATTTATACTTTTTTTGCATTTAATCTAATTATCTTTCTGAAGAGGAAAACAATATTGGCACAGAATCTTTTTCATCCTACTAACATGCATAGAATATATGTAATGCGTAATATTTTCATCATCCCACCTACCCATTCACCCATCAGTATCAGAGCAGTTAGCAAAGCTAAGATACATATGCTAATTAGTAATATGCTAATCGCCACATTATCAGCTCCAGCTGATTCTTTTTTTAATGACATTTTCAAAGACTAACTCTTGTTTTCAACAGAATTAGAATGACTTTTCAGCTACTGAAATTTCCTAATCCACATCTATAACAGCATGCTAGATAGATCCCTTCAGACATGTGAGGCAGCTTTCTGCTGGCATTCTCATGTAAAACTGATTTCAATCCAGTGCAATACAGCGACTAAACATACAGAGGTGATGAAACATGAGATGCTTCTTTTGTTGCAATGTTTTCCCTTTCAGATTCACACAACACTGGTTAACCTGTGTCCATGTTTTTTTGCAAACAGCATGAGATATAGTTTAAAACTATGTCTCACTTCACTCTTTTACTTCAAAGTTGTTGTAACAAATACAGGGATGTCTAAGAATTTTCATTATTGAAATTGAGACTTAACCTGGGTCATCTCTTAACTTACAAGGTATAAGTGCAAAATTGAAAAAACACAGCTAGTAATTACCTGCCAAGGAGTTATATTCTCCCATTTCTGCTTTCAGAAATAATTTAAAAATGCATTCCACAAAACAAAAAACCAAAACCCCGTATTTAATGTAAAACAATTTTTGAAGAAATAAAAGATTTTGAAACTTACCGGAACTGAAATTTGAGGATTATTTTTAAGTTTTCCAAGCACAGCAAAGCCATCAGTGTTGATTTTCCCTTTTGGTTTTATGTTTAAGGATTCTATTTTAATACAGTCAATAAAAAGTGTGACACTGTTTGATTCCACAATTATCATAAGCTTGTGCCATTGGGAGTCAAACAAGAAAGGCAGATGTAAAAATGATGCCATTTGGTGTTTTCCATCTGCCCCTTTATAAGAAAACTCAACACTTTTCATTTGTCCATTGAGATTCACTCCAACTTGTTCTTTTCCTGAAGAATCCTGAATCTGCCAAATAGTCCAGTATTTCTGAAGTGTGGCCCCAGTCATCCGAAAAGTAGTTAGGAAGGAATATTCATCAGGCAATCCGTTGGAATATATGGCACTGTGTAGGATTAAAATACAGTACATTTGTTCTGTATTTGCTCTAAAAAGCTCCACATATCACCACAGAGTAATGAGAAACCATTACTCAGTGGAACCATATCTCAACCATTCTTTAATCAGTGCACTTCTGTGTGCTGAACCCCAAAACAAGGTGTTACTGATGGCAAAAGAACTGGTTCAGAAGTGTGGGTTCTTCCAATGTTTTACAATTTATATGATAACCCTTTCTAAGAATAGTGGATGGAGCAACAAGTAACTCTTACTTCAGATATAGAAAGTATATCCTACAGTTATTCTAATTCCCTCTATTAGGCTTACAGAATCAGTCAATATAGTACGACTTTACAATGACCAGGGGAAAAGTGCAGATCTGATTTGATTTTGAAGGCATAAGAATGCCTTTTGCAAATATATTTTCTTTTTTGGCCTGCCAATAACCCTTTTGTTAAGGTATAAGCGACCACTTCAGCAGAAATCATTGACAAATATATGGTGAGAACCCACACTCAAAGTGTATTATATCTTGTGACATTCAACAACAAGACTACAAGTAGCAGGGAACAGATTTGCCACATATAAAACAACATATTTTAGCAAGTCCTATAAGATGAGCTTTGGAAACACAGGTAGAACTGTCTGTGTCACTGTGCAAAACAGTAATGTCATTTTTTATTTCAAATGTATCACTTCAATCCAGTACAATATTTAAGAAACAGGCCTTTCCATATTTATTCTATAGATCATAAAACTCTAGTGTCATATCCAGTTGATATCAATACATTTTTGCCATCTGCCCACATTTAAGGATAAATTTGAATAAATTTCTTAAGCATGAAGATAAGCAGAGCTATTAGGAGTTATCCAAATGAAAGCTATCCCAACTTTCATTAGAATAACTTCTCAAACAAGTAGACCTTTTGAACAAAGATGATTTTTGAGTGGTAGATCCTATCTCAGCAGCTATTTAAACAGCATTAATGAATCTTAGGATTTAGGCTGGGATGGGGTGAGAAGAAGCAAAAAAATTGTGTAATTCAGCTTTTACTCTGTGTGCTTAATGACTACTGATTTCAAAAGCCGGTAATTCTGATACTGAAAGAGAGTACTTCCAGAGGCAATCTCCCTTAGTTTGTGGTGTTCCAAGCTGTAGTGCAGCTGTGTTCCAGCAGGCAGCGACACAGCCTCAGCAGAGTTCAGCAAGGACACGGCAAGCCTGGCAGCAGCAGCACCAACCTCATCTTATAAATAAAGTGTCCGCACTGCTGGTGTTTCTCCTTTTCCCCATGAGCTTTACATACACCTGAGAGCCGGGGTATAAGGAAGGGGAATGTTTAGCTGGAAAGATTAGCTCAATGTGTAAGGTATGGAGATGTACAAATGTGGAAGCAGGGATTCCTTGCCAGTATCTTTAATCTGTCTGTGCTTTGCTCTGAATTGTGTCTCTTGACTGAGGATGAAGTAGTCTTCCCCACCTGGTTTTGTTTGATAGGATTTTATCTAACTCGTTGTGTTCTGTCATCATTTATTTTCAGTTTGTATCTTGCCATCTCAAATGCAAATGTCAATGGGTGGGTATTGTAGCTTTCCCTCTGTTCTGAGCACTTGGCAGTGTTCACTGTCCCCTATCCCTCCTTGTGTTAGGTTTCTGGCCTACACAGTAAGTATATATATTCTTTTCTGCTCCAGGAAGATAATTCTTCTCCCTATCCAGACATACCTTCACTCTTACTAAGTTTCTGACCCAGTTCATCACATCTTTTATGGCCCTTTGTGTCCTTCCTCTGTAATATCTCTCTTTAAAGTATTTCAATTTCCTCTGCTGCTGAAACTTTATCTCAGCTGAGTCATCTATCTCTTCAGTTGCTGAATCTCATTTGTTCTTGCAGAAGAGCTGGTTTTTCTACTGCCACACTGAAGGTGGTATTGTTAGGTAATCTTTAAATAGCCTTCTTGTGACATTCAACTTTCTCTGTTAAATCCAGTGACTCCAGGGTGTCTGATACACTGAGCCTAAAAGAAGCAGTAGTAATCCCAGATTGTCTGTGAAGAGGTTTTCAGTATTTCTCTGCACTGCTAAGTTTCGCTGTCATGGCAATACTCATTAAACTATCACACACACTCTTGTCTGACCTCAGTTGACACAACTATCCTGCCAGAAAAACAAAACAAAAGAAACAAAAAACCCCTAGTACGTGAACGTACTTTTTGATTAGGAGATTGTTTATACCAGATTGGCAAATGAATTCTTTGCACCATATTTAGCTATAGGCTTAGTACTTTTCAAGACTTATTATGTGGGTTCTCCTTTTTTCAGACATTAAAATAGGAAAGAAATATGTTCACATTTTCAGAAGATATGCAAGGAAGAGAAATAATATAAGAGTTTCTGACATTGGTAAGAGAAAACTAAATTATAAGAAATGTATACCAAACACTAAAGATAAAAATCAGTGCACAAACATGGATAAGTATTCACATTTTAAAAAAATAATAATAACCAATCAGAAGAACTGTTGCCTTTAGACTAAAGGCTCAGTATCAGTGACATGACTCAACACAGTGAGGCATGACCCATCACCAGAAAGGTACTGTGCAGGCGACTGTTACTGTGTAAGATTTATACCTGTAATTCTACAAGCAAAGCAGAGACATTCTCATCTCAGCTACTCCCAACAGTAATGATCCTTTAGTGGTTTAACTGTATTTCAGAACACATTTCTTTCCAAAAGCCACTAATCCTTATATGGGTAAAACTCTTCTGAAGTCAGCAACTTAAAATGCTAAATATTTGGAAACCATGGCAAATTTAGCATGATATTTAAATAAATAATTGTAGAGAAGCTATTCCTCCATCTCACTGCCAAGTGAAGAGTGATGAACTCTAACTTTATTGAACAGCTGATAGCTGTATAAGTGCTCAAATTATATCTGAAAATTATTTTTAAACACAGTTTTTTCCAGTTCCACTGATTTATGGAAGGGAACCAAGCAATTATAAATTTAGATTCAGGTAAATGAGTGAAGAAAGAATGTACATGGAAACATATTTAAAGGCCAAAATCCAGATTTATTCCTGGCTTATTTCCTATCAATTTTAAATTGTTAGGGATATAAGCCGTCAGATCTTTTTATTTAATTTTGGTTTTTTCGTCAGTGTGTAATAAAACATTCCAGTCCCGCTTTCCTTGTATGCTCATACTATTATTAACTGCTTTAGTTATTTTATGAATACAAGGTTAGGTCAAATTTTTTTATCAGATATTTGAATATTTGCCTAAATTTTTAAAGTATTGCAGGGTGAGAAGTTTGAAACATTTGCAGTTCATCTAGGAGAACTTCTGAAACACTACTATTTCTTTTCATCTTTTTCATAAATGCCTAAGACTCTCATTAATTCTGTATTTTGAATACTTGCCAGGAAGATTTTTTTGAGATTTCAAAACTAAGTCCTACCCAGGCTTCAATACAACCAAGGTAAGTCACCTGACTCTGGTGAGGAAAGCCCTAACCCATCCCACTGACCCCAGGATTCATCAAGAGCAGAAGAGTATGTTAAAATCTCAACTATGTACCTATTTAAATTCTACAGAGTAACTGTTTATTTTATTAAATTTGGTCGGGGGGGGGGGGGGGGGGGTTGTTGAGTTAGTTTCTTAGGTGACCTCCATTGCTCACTGACTTAACTTAGTCCTTGCTGAATAAAGATTTTAGAAATGTTAGCACAACCCACTGGAGGTGGCTAAGGAAATTGCTGTGGCCATTCTCATGATAATGCAGTGTCATGTGCCCAGGGTTGAGGATTCTTTCAATCAATCTGGAGACACTCGTGTCTGCTTCTCCTGAAGCTGCCTAGAATCACAGCTGACCTGGCAGACACTACCAGGCAGCAATTGAACAAGCAATAACAATAAAACTTATCTCAGCACTTTTAAAAGCATCTGTCCTAAGTCATTAACCAGAAGCCATTTGTTAGGACTCATTACCCTCAGCTGATCTTTATTCTTCAGAAACTTTCACTTCTGAGCTAATTAATTCTCTTATGACCTAATTAGCTTCCTAGCTGCATTTTGTCTTTTCTATTTCAGTATCATCATCAATATCTGGGTGGGATAGCTTACTCACAATGTGAAAGAAAAAGCACCTGAAGAGCTTTGGTGGCTGAATGTAGAAAAGCCAGACCTTCAAGCACATGTACTTGAGGAGTGCTGTTTCACAGAAAAGCAATATTCCCAAAGGGAAAAAAAGAGCCAGAAAATGTGCCTTTGAAATTCTCTGGATATTTCAAGTTTACTGGTAAAGCTTTATAAAATTCCTGCCTATTTTGTTTGGGGGTTTTGTGTGTGTCTCTGTGTGTGTGACAGTTGCATTTGTGAAGTCAAAGGCTTCAGGTTTCATCCAATGCACAAAGACAATTAGCCCTTTTCCCATATAAAAATGTGTCATGATATTTCTTTGTGCCAATATATTCTTTAAAGATTTCCATTAGAAATAAACACAATTATTGTCCAAATTAACATGATTCATTTTATACTTACCAACTGATGGACACCTACAACATGTACATGGATTAAACTGAAAAATTATGGATTCATCATGTCCAGTGAAAAAAGCTATATGCCATGGCTGTTCCACACAAAGTTACTACACCATTGTTACACCACACCATTATATGGAGAACACTGCATTGATCCTTCAGCAGATTTTACCCTAGAAGAAGCACTGGCCAATAAATGGGAATTTATTTGGATGATGGGAGAAGCTAAGTTATGACTTATGTGCAATCATTTCTGCTCATTCTGGGATATACTTCTGGGCAAACATGCAAAGCAGCAAAAAAAGACCAAGCTACAACTCAGTAACATTTTAGGGAGGCTCTGTGAGTTTTTTAAGGCATAAGGTATTGCTGCGCCAAAGACTGAATGCTGATCCATGCCCATTCAATGGAGCTCTCATTCCCATACCATCTAGCCACTCCAAAATGTGCTCCTCTGCCTTAGTATAATCATCATATGTTAGCCTAAAAAATTATTTTCCTGTTGCCAACGTGTTTGATGAGTGTCCCTCTCCAGTGCTCCTATGGCACTTGGGCTGTATCAGCCATCCAGCTCGGGAAAGCCATGCTCGCCGTTTTTCCCAAACTCACTCTATTTTTTCCTCCAAATCGCAGGGGCCGGAGGCGAGGGCGATTCCCTGTGTGCGAGCCCCCGCCACCGCAGCCCGGCCCCGGCGAGCGCCGCTTCAGCACCGCGGGCAGGGACAGCTCCGGGGGCCGGGCCGGGCAGCTCTGCCCCACCCTACTCTGCCCTCCCCTGCCGCCCCTCCCCTCCCCTTCCCTCCTCTTCCCTCCCACTGAGAGGGTCACGCTGTAAAATAACTCTGGAGCCGAGCAGGGAGCTCGGGGTCCGTGACAGAGGAGCACTGAGGCACTGGAGCACGGTCGGTACTCAAACCTTAAATCCATTTCCTGGGCTAACGGCCCCAACGGCAGGAGTCAGCTCAGATGCTGTAGTAAGGCAGTTGACATAGGCTTGTTCAGGGGTAACTTGTGTATATCAAGCACATATTTCACTATAACCATCTATAGCAATAAATCTAAACTCTCTTAAAAGTGAAAATATTGCTGCTTTTATCTGAGAATCTCCAACTTTTAGTGAAGTGATAATCCCATTTGCTGTCTCTGTTTGGATTCATGTTCATGCACTAGCAGCCCTGATTTGTGTCTGGGTCTGAAACTAGTCATGAGCCCAATGTAACCAAACACTTAAGCTCTAAAGTAGCTTAATCTGGTGGCTATGAAGGTAGGAGCCAGGGAGGATTGCAGCAAGAAAAGTCGTTAGTGATAGGTGAAGTAAGACAGAAACACTTCACAATCCAATTATTCTTAGCTGAAACAGTTGTCCAGTTAATGGTCTTGTCACTTAATTGCTAAGTTGAGGCAGTCTTAATTACATAAGGTGCTGGAGCAGAATCCAGATTTGCCTAAATTTGGCAGAGACATCTCTACCCTGCTTTACTGTCTCTATTCCTTCACCAGCAGCAAGTCTGGCCTGTAAAGCACAAGCACAATTAGATTCCTAAATTCTGACTTCTAGCATAAATTCACTGTTAACATGCTAAATAATATTTTTCAACTTTTATAGATTATGTGACCATAAATCAGCCAGGAACATTCATGTATCTGTTACCTAAAACAAGCACTCAATGTAAAAACCCCCTTACCCCAGAATCAGTGAGTTGTTATCCTACCTCATCTCTGCAATCCTCACATGATCAGAAAGATCTCTTTCTGTCAATATTTTTAGAAAACTTTCTTCCCTCTCCTCCTGTTACATTTTCTTCACCTCCCTATTTCAAATAATCAGCAGCTTCTGACATTACTCTCTAGAGGTGAATCCCTAGTATCAACAAATCTTGAGGCACTGAGCAATATCACTGATTAGAAGAAAGTGTAAGTCTCTGAAATTGGTGCTACAGAATCAGTCTGTTCTGGTGGTGGCAATGAAAAAAAGTGCAATTCCTCTTTCCCCTTCCAGAAACTTTTCAAATTGAGTGATCTAGCTGGTGGGAGATCTACCACTTAAAAATAAGAGTGCAAAATATCTATATTTTAAAGCCAAACAAGGAAGGCATTACCTGGTTGGTATCCTGAAGTCTACATTGGGTCCCAATTTATAAGCTACTTGTAGAGAAGTGGATCCCACCACTCTCTCGATAATTCCTTGGGAAGCAGCTTTTTCTATTTGAAACTGAGAAATCAGGTCAAAGCCTACAAGAAAAAAATATACACATCCATAATGTTACTTTCATTTTAATTTGAGAATTGTGCTGTCACACAGCTGAATATAACCTGATAAAATTTTTGAACTGCAGCTTTTTCCTGAAAAAGTCAGGATGATACTTGCCTGGTAAGTCATCTTGGCCAATCCTGATTGTTGGGCAGATATCAATTCTATGACTGGCACCCAGAATAACTGGAAGTCCTGCAAAAAAATGAATTTACTAATCATGTGCCTGCACATTGCCATAGATCACCTTATAAAATTAACTGAAGCAACTGTAAGATTATTATGAATTAAACACAGCTATAAATAATAGCAAATAGAGGTATATAATAATAAAAACTATAGTCAGTAAGTAAGAAGTATCAGAAAATAATCATCTTTTTCTAGAGAGTTCCAAATTAAAAATGTAACTTGATAGGCTATTTGATTTTTTTTCCAAGCCTTTAAATGAAAATGTTATAACACCTTCTCTTGCAGAGCTGTTGAGAAATAGTAATAGTTAAAGAAGGTCTGCTGTGTAAGGAGGTTTTGGGTTGTAACTTTTTGTGGTTCAAGCAAATTTAAAAAAAAAAAAAAAAGGCCAGTTACCTAAATCAACAGTCTCCCTGCTCCCAAGGAAATTTAAACAAACCTCATGCCAACTAAAGAAGTTGTTGTAAATCAGTTGGCATCTTTTCCATCCTCTCTGGTATTCCAAGCTTTCCCACTTTCCTCTGTGCTGGATTTGATCAGAAAATGAACATTGATGAAATGCAGGGTGGTGGCAAGAAGACTTTACAGACCTTTTTGTGTTTACCCGAATGAGAATAGAGAAGAAATTTTTTTGAAGAAAAAAATCTAAATCTAAAACCCCAATTTTTTTCAGAATATTTTTTGTAAAAAAACCTTGTCATGACCATAAGACCTACAAGATACCCAGAATTAAGGAAGGAAGAAGGAAAATTAAGCATTTATTTGAAGAATTTAAGAGCCATGTACAAGACCAGTACCAAGTCAATCTGGCAAATGTTAGCAGAGTGTGGGTAGGGAAGAATGAAGAGTGGAAGCTGGAAGGAGAAACATTTTTAACCTACAGAGAGCCTCTTGTGTGCTGCAAAGGCTCAACCCTAAATGTGGGTTTCCTTCTGACAACATAGGCTTAAAGAGAACATTCAGGTTGACACGTTACACCTTAGAAAAGACCTCATTCTATATTCTTTGATGAGACACATGGCTGACATCCAGCCATTTACATTTTATGCCCTGCAAATAAAGTAGAACCAGTTTATTGCCATATGTAGCAGAAGAATATCTAACTTTCAGAAGCACTGAAAGACAGGGCAGGTCTGTGTCCTGTATTTACCATCTACATCCAGATTTTAATCCTTACCTTAAAAATACATCTAATAGCAAATTTGAAGCAACACACACAGCTCTTGATTTTCCCTGTTTTTTGTATATATCCTTCTACCCGTCCATCCATACATAAATGCACAGAGACAGCTCTCACTTTGTGTGATGGCTAGTTACAGAGGATTTTAGGTTTGAGTAAACACAGAATAATTCTTTTGACATTCAAAATTATGCAAAGATTAAATGTAGATAAAATCTGTCTCCTTACTTGATTGGTGCTGGATGGTGGCTGAGATGAAAGACCACAGAAAACTACACAGGTAAACGAAAGCTGTAATTTTCCTGTAAACAGAATGAAAACTCCCGTATGAATCTATAGTTTCTGACAGGTTTTGTCATTAAATTTCTTCTCCATGCCACGCATATTAAACTTATAAAATACCAGTTAAGGATTTGCTAACAGATTTGACAAGACAATCTCTTTGACAAGATAATTTCTTTACATAACAACGTTTTATTTTTGCCTTATAATAAAACATGTCAATAAAGCTCTTTCTATTGTAGTCACTTCATATAATGCTGGCAAGGACAGCTTTCACTATTCTAATCTCTTATTTACAGATGTCTCTAAATCCCACTTGTTCTCTTACCAGTGGCTTTTCATCTTCACTGCTGGATTTCTTCACTTCTCTCATGTGAATATGCAGTTTATATTGTCACACTGCCTGCTTC
Organism: Trochalopteron elliotii; assembly: GCA_024734555.1. Taxonomy (NCBI): domain Eukaryota; kingdom Metazoa; phylum Chordata; class Aves; order Passeriformes; family Leiothrichidae; genus Trochalopteron; species Trochalopteron elliotii. Next base: position 4,919,873 of record JANPWX010000076.1, read on the forward strand.
CCTCTCATTAGTCCGACAGAGGAGTGCAGCAGTGGGTGCAGATAGCTGCTCCTGCCCCACCAGGACCCAGCAGAGAGGGAGGTGCAGTCTGCTGGGCTGGTTTTAATCCTTCCAAGGGAAGGAGGTGGAGGCTGGACAGACGTGTGTCCTGGTGGGCTCTGAGGGCGGACCTCAGGAGCCAGCTGAATATAAAGAAGCCAAGAGCACAGATTAGAGGCTGCTTCTTTCACCAGCAGGAGGGCAGGGAGATTCAGAAAATGTGAGTTCAGCAAAGCCAGTCACTGAATGGTGGGATCTGCTGTTCAGCCAGGCAAGGGAGCAAATCATATGTAGAAGGAGGTGTGAGGAAGCTGGTGGTCCTGATATGGTGTTTTGACTAAAAGCTCTGAGAAGGGAATCCCTGTCCTATAAAGAAGGTATTTCCATTTCTCACTGATTTACTCATCAGGTGACCTCAGGAGAAGCCTGCCTGGTGAGGTCCCAGTTGGTTTTTCTGAATAAAACAGGTTATGTAAAAGGGTTTCATTTCTTATATTCTAACCTCCAAGGCATACATATAGGCATTATTAAGCAGACTCTTGTTCTGTTGTCATTGATAAAGCACTCCCTTTCCAAAGTGACTATTACATATACTTGGACACACAAAGACACTTACTTATATTTGTCCACCTGGATGTAAAAAGAGAGAAACTAAAATCTGTATGCATTACAAGATCAAGGAAAAGGTAATAAAAAGCCAGAATGTCCTGACAGGACCCACAGTCAAAATTCATGTTTGTATGGAAAAGTATGCTAGGTTATTCTTATACATCACATTTGTAAGGTTTCATCTTTTCTAGACTACTGATATTCTGGTGAATAATACCCTAAATTTCCAGATTTTTCAAAGTGTGGAATATAGGAAATGTAATAATCTCTGCTGTCTGATAAGTGCCTGGAGTAATTACCCAGTAATTACCCAGTAATTCATTACTGGGTAATGAATTATTCCCTTCATCCCAATTTGCTGTAAATCACATTCCCAATAAACTCTCTGTAAACAATAGGTTTACAGTTTTAAATCTATTGTTGGAAAGGGTGGGGCTGGATCTCACACATGAACAGTTCGCCATGAATAATGTCTAATTTTGATGCCTAAGGCAGTGAAATTTTGGTGATACCATTTTTTCACCCTTCCAGAAAAAGATACACCCAGGTACCCTTCCACCACGTGTTCCAGCATGATTGTGAACATAACATATCAGCACCGGGATTGTCACATGAAACCTCTGTCAATTAAAAAACAAAAAAGGTGAAATATCAATTTGATCTCACAAGAAGTTTGCCCAAATCACCACACACTCGAGTGCCTTATTCCCCCATGCAGATATTTCCCTTGTGGCATCCAATGGTACCCATAGGGCATGAAAGGAGTCTATAAGGAGCTGGAGGGAGAGCAGTACAGGGAAGTCACTTGAAGGGAAATGTGGCATGTGAAGGAACAACAGAGAGCACCCAGGGTTCAGAAAGAATACCAGAAGTTTTGTGAAGGAATGGAAAAGAGTCAGGTGTCAAACCATTTCTTTTGTTGTCTATAGGCATTTCCTTTACCTTTGAGACTGCTTGGTATTGCTAATTTATTTGAGGTAGTATTAAGGAAGAAAAAGCCATTCCAGTAGTTAGATATGGAACTAATTAGTACCACCTTACAGTAAGTTAGCAACATTTTTTGGTACATAGTGTGAAGATGTCTGCCATCCATTGTATCTGGGGTTATACACACACATCATCCTTTCCTAGAGGCAGAGTCTTGTTCAGAGAAATTTGGAGAACTCTGTTTCTGGGCAATCTTTATTTTTAGCAAAATGATTAGCAAAATCTAATCTCACTTGCATTTCATTGCAGTGATTCTCAAGGGTGGAACTTCTTTTATGTCTGAAGTATTTTCTCAATACAGGATCTTCAAAAGACATTTTTACTAAAATAAAACATGGGAGACAGTATGTAACTAAAGCTGGGAAAACACATTTACTATTCTCTTTGTGGGCAAAAGAAAAATTATTTAGAAGACTAACAGTCTCTGGTTGCTCTCCATTTCGATGTCTTCATCTTGAAGGAAAACTCATGATCTGTGATGAAATTCCTGATTAGATGTTCTGCTAATTATTATCACATCACCTTGAAAGAGCCAGAAAAGTATTAACTGACAAACTAGGGATAGCAGATTTAATAGCCCCACGATCTAGCCAATATTATTCCTGTTTCAAGAAAATGTAAACTGGGATAGATGGAGTGTGTATCTTACATATCTTGCTGCCACAGAGACAGTCCCCATCAGACTAATACTCTTGTTTAGCTGATCTGACTATTTTGATGTCACTCTATGCCATTTCATAGTTTTCTCTTCTTATGAGTTGGGCCAGTATAGATTTTTCAGAAAAACTCAGTGCACAGTGATTGCCGTTGAGCCACTTGCTCGGGGATTCATCATCTAAACACTAACTGTTCATCTTTTGAAAGTGACTTTGTTCAAATATTATCTCCTGAAAATAAGCTATGTAGGAATGTCATCACCTCACTAGCATGTGGATGTGTGCTTACACACCTGACTTCACATGCCACTCCTCAAATATCTGATTCCATATCCATTCTGTTCTCCTGTTCTTCTGTGTCGCTTGAGTTGGAGAACAGGTATTCATACAGCTGTCTCTGAGAATGTGGCTGAATTGGAGAGAAATAGCAAATGGCTGGACCCAGCTTCTCTTGCAGATGTAAAGCTTGCTCTCTGTGATGAAAAGATTTGCAACAAGGTGGATGCAGTTGGACTTTCAGAAGGCACAATCCAGCAAAAACCAAAAAAGACTAAAGGCCTGATATAGAGAAGACCATGTGGAAGAGAAGAGGGTTTCTCAGTTCAAGCTTGGGTTTACAGCAATTTAGGATGACTAAATGAAGTGGAATATCCTTTCGTGATGTTTATTTTCTGTCTGGGCTTGAAGGAGCTCAATGTCACTGGCTTATACTTTTGAGTAGGACTTTTAGAAGGATCTAGGCAAGTTTGTTCTTCCCCTGAAAGCATCTGTGACATATATGCAGGTACTGAGGTCTCAAGAACAAGCTTTGGAACTGGAAGAACTAAAGTCTCTTGAAGTGGGGCCTCTGCCTGTGTGAGTGATCCCATAAAGGACCAGTGGTTCATGCTCTCAGTGCTACAAGCTCTTCCACACACAGCTGGAGAGGGGAGGAGCAGCAGGGAAGATATTACTTCTCATTTATTGCCTATCTCTCTCCTATCTCCTGGAGACCACTTCTCTCCCATGTGGTCTTCTTTAAATTGTGCCTTTAGTTTTTTCATGTGACTTTAGCCTCTTACGGTCACGTTCTCTGTTCAGTTTACTATAACAAAAATCTGCTTTATACATTTCAACCTTCTTTATCCTTACCTATAGTGTAAGGGTCACTGCTCTCCCTGGAGTTTATTAGACCCCAGGATAAGCACATACCACACTCTTAACATGAGTGAGTTTGTTGTTACGTTGTGTTTGGCTCTCTCAGCTCAAGATTAACTGTGTGGCTGTGAGTGATGGCATTTCTGAAAGACCTGCTTTTTATTAATCATGCTAAGAGTTAAGGTAACTTGGACTGGGACTGATCTCATTGGCATCAGGGGCAAAACTTGCACTGACTTAAATGCCTTTTAATTAAACCAGCAACAAATAATTAAACCAGCTTCCTCAAGTGTAAGGTAATTGAATTGACAGCACAAAACTATAATCCTTGTCAGGTTCCAACACATCATTGGAATTTAACAAATAATCTATTATCCAATAAATTCTTACCTTCATCAAAAAATGTATTTTTCTGTCCAAAATTTTATGAATTTGGCATGGGAAGAAAAACAACTTTTCTTTCCAAGCCGTCAGATGCCATTTTGCATAAAGACCAAAGAGCTTCTTTCTAGTAGGGGTCACTCAAAGAAACCTGGGAATTCTTGGGGCCAGATTGTCATCTCCTCAGCACAACCCTCTTTCCAGGTGAACCTCACTGTAATGGCACTGCAGCCAATTTGTGAACACCTAGGCTGTCCAATGTAGTCTATAAAATTCAGCAAATCCCTCAGGAGTGTTCTTGGAGCACAAATAGAGACGGTCTCTATATGAAACCAGACAAACTTCCACCTTAGCTCTGTGTCCCCTTGCCATCATAATTTTTTTCTGTGGATGAGGCTTGCAGCTCCCATTACCTTTGGATGAAAGTCTATTTTGTGGTATCATTCCTATTTTTATTTCTTTCTAGGTCAGATGTCTCCAGGGGTGTCAGACAGCAATTATCCCTAAACGTTACAGGCAGTGTTTCAGATTATCCTAAATAGAGGAGAGTTTATTTTCTGGTGGAATGGCAGAGAAAGTAAAAAGTTAAGCAGATTTCAAGTGTTACTATGCTAATATTGTCATGAACACTGCTGTGTTTTGGCAGAGATTATGACTTTGATCTCACTTAACATACATCTGTGTCCATCTACTTATCACACTCATTCTCAAAAACTAAAATAAGACCAAAAACAGGCTCTGATGTTGTTTATTAGTTATTTGTTGAGTATAAAATGTAGTGAAAATTTTCTCCTTTATAATAGCAAATACTATTACCAAGATCCGGGTCCAATTTTCATGTAACTGAAAACAAAACAAAACAAAAAAACACCCCAAATTTGGAAGTATTTTCAGTCAGAGTTTAATGAGTCTTATAATATTCTTTTATATTACTCTCTCTTCTAATACCTCTAAACATATTAAGATCCTTTTCTAGCCAAAATTACGTTAACTGAACTTTTTGTAATTGTTGACATGATAGTACTTAGTTCTGTTGCTATTTATCTCTAAATACTGCAGCAAGCATAATTTATTTTATTGTCATCAAATACACTTTGAAAGAGATCATGATACCAATGAGAAAATATCTGCTGTTTAAAATGGTATCAGATTTTCCCTCTCTTACACCAGCATATGTGCATCACAACACTGGTCCATAGGTAAAAATACTCATAAAAATAAAATTATTGTGTGGTTACCTGAGACAGCTACCAGGCTTTCTTCATCACTCCCCATCTCTCTGCCTGCCTTCCCTGGCCAGACTCAGCATCCTGCTTCCTATCCTCAGCTCAGTCTAGCTCCAGCTGCCTGGACCGAAGGATGTATCATATTCCACCTCCCATCCAGAAAGCAGAGAATAAGAGATCCTAACAGGGTGGGAAAGAATTATGCATGTATGGCTACTTGGTTACACAAAATCGCAAATTCTATGGCACAAATTCTGATTTTTGTGGCATAAAGGGAAAAGAAAGCTATTTTGCACTGTTGATGACCATGAGGATTCTGTAAGACTTTTTTTAAAATGGCAAAGTCCTCAGATTTTCCCAAAGTAATTTCAGGATTTACACAGACTCAGGGTATCACTATATGGTTTCATGCTTATTCAAGGACTACTTGAACAGCTCTGGGACAGGGACAGTAAAGTGCTCTGATCATTTTGAAATGAAAGCTCTGATTAAACCAAGTGTGGTATTAAGACCGCAGAAAACTGGCACACACAGACCTCTATAGAGAATTGATGACATTTAGAATATGTATTTTCATCTTCAAGACATGTTCTGTATCAAGAAAACTGTTCCAAATTTTTAAAATTGCTGTTTTCTCTCTTATGAAAAATGTAAAGGACATAAATATATAACAATAACAGCAGAATTAAATGCTTGAAGTATAATATTAGAAGCTTGTAAGTATTTAAATCTATATAATCAAGGTCTGCAATTTCATTGCACTGATTTTGCACTTCCAATTACACCTGGTTATTGACTTCAGCAGTTACTGAGTTGCAAAAAATGTTCTGGACAGGAATTCATTGAGAAAAAAACTAAGAACAACAAAATTTTTTTAACATTATTCCTTTTGTTTTCTCCCAGTGAACCCAACATTATGCCACAATGGGCAACTTGTGAACAGTGTGCTGCCAAAATGAAAACCACAAAGAAGAAATCAAAGGGCAAATTTCATGATAATTTTCAAAGCAGAGGGAAGCTTATTAGCGAAGTCCCACAGAGACTTGTACAAAAGCCTGTGCCATTCAAAATATTCATAAATGTGATCTGGAAGGCAGGTGTATAATGGGGAGGTAACATCTGCAGATAAAGGGAGTTACCAGAGTAATAAAAATGAAAATTTGAAATTACCCAAGCAATAAAAATTGAGCTGGCAGTGTGCCTTTGTGTCCAGGAGAACCAGTGATATCCTGGGGTGCATCAGGAAGAGAGTGGCCAACAGGTCAAGAGAGGTGATCATCCCCCTCTGCTCTGTCCTGGTGAGGCTACAGCTGGAATATTGTGCTCAATTCTGGTCTCCACAGTTCAAGAACAACAAAGAGCTACTGGAAAAGATCCACTGGAGTGCCATGAAGGCGACAGGGAGTCTGGAGCATCTTTCTTTTGAGAAGAGATTGCAGGAGCTGCACCTGTTTAATCTGGAGACGACAAGATCAAGAGAGCATTTCATTGATAGATACAGCTCAAATGCAGGTGCCAAGAAGTTGGTGCCAGACTCTTCTCAATGGTGCCCAATTACAGGATGAGAAACAGTGGCCATAAACCAAAACACAAAAAGATCCACCTCAACATGAGGAAGAACTTCTTTACACGGAGAGTGGCACAGCACTCAACAGTCTGTCCAGGGAGGTTGTGGAGTTTCCCTCTCTGGAGATATTCAAAACCCACCTGGAGGTGTTCCTGTGTAACCTGCTCTAGGTGACCCTGCCTTGGCAGGGGTGTTGGACTGGATGATCTCCAGAGATCCCTTCCAACCCCAACAGTTCTGTGATTCTGTAGTTCTGCGGTCTCTAATTCTGTGATTCAGTGAAAGCTGATGGTTTACATTGCTGGAAGTTCTCAAAATACCAAGTAAGCTTTTCACAAAATATCAGGTGAAATTCCATATAAATAAAGAGGAAAGGATAGTCAGTGAACAAGTAGTTCTGAATTTATGGTGGCTCCTACTGTTCTAGAAAGTTATGTGTCAGCTGTGACGGTCAGAGCTATGAAACATACCTTAGTGCTCAGTGGTGGGCAAAAAGTACAGTACAGGTTAGGAGAAATTAGGAAAACAATAGTGAACAAAGAAGAAACCACCAAATTGCTGTGGTATTAACCATGGTCAGCAGGGATGATCAGAGGTTTGAACTGGTTTCAGTAGGGAAAACAATTAAATGGATGAGAATTCTTCAAGCCTAAAAAATGAGATCTAATGAAGTCTAAGCACTATGGGAAAGTGAGTACAGTTGTCACTGTCTTGCAGAACAATGACTAAGTCTACCAAACAGAGGTGGAAGCCAGAAGTTTCAAAACAAGCATCAAACAGCACTTTGCCGTTGAACTTGTAGGTGAGAGGTGGAACTCTTTTCCACAGTTTTTAGTATTCATCATTGAAAATGCGAAAATTTTTGTGGGATCAAAAAAAGATACTGGCTGGGAAAATACATGGGAGAAGTGTTCCTGTGTACTTGGGCTACATTTACCTGCTTCTGTAGGCATCCACTATTATCCTGACCAGAGAAATTATGCTGGACCAGATGGGCCTTTGATCTGACATGGTACAGCTGTTCTTATCTTTTAATTTTTAAACAATTTGGAATACTGAAAATTCAAGAGGGCAAGACTGCACTTGTAATGCCAGAACGTATTTCAGAGGACTTAGACATAGTAGTACTCTTTAAAAAAGCCAGACGTGGTCTGAGAAGAAAGGGAATTTTTTACTTATGTTTCCTAATATTTTCAGAGTGGAAGATACTGGGATGGAAGTTTTGGTCTTGTATCTAGAGAGGATTTTCAAAGATCACCTCACAGACTGGATGTTAGAAAACAACCCAAAAATGTAGAAGCATAGAAGAATTTACTCCAGGAATGATCCAGGGATACCACCTGGTCCAGCCTCCTCTCAATGCAGGATTGTCTTTCAGAGCCAGAGAAGGTTGCTTGGGGCCTTAGCAGGCTGGGACCAAAGAATCTCCAAGGGCAGGGACTCCAGAACTTCTCAGGGTGACTGCACTGTTTGTTCAAGCAGAATTTCCACTTCTACATCTCAACAGCTTGGAACCTGTGTTTGTTAGAACTCAGAGTTTCTGGGCCTCATTCCTCCCTCTCTTGCCCTTAAGAATAAATGTGAGAAGGACTTCCACTACCACGAACAAGTGATTTGACAGTTATTTTCTATATAGTTTGTATAGTTGTAAGTAGCTATTTCTGCTGCAAGAGTGTGAGAAGTGCTCAGTTTAAGAGTAATGTTTAAGAGACGTGCAAGACCACATGAAATCAAAAAAAAAGTTTTTACGGTGATGTCTGGAAGATATTTCTTCTGGAAAACTATATGAAAAACTTTTCTTAAGAAACAAAACAAAACAAAAAAGGTAGAGGCTGAGCAGAAAAGTGTTTACCATCTTTTCATCTTGATTCATGTTTTAATGGTTGACTTTAAAAAAGATTAGCAAATCTTTTACTGCAACTCACTGAAGGAGGAAGGTGTGATGCCTATAAATAAATCCATATTGATTATGTAATGGTATAAGCTTCTCTGTCTCCCATGCTACTGATGCAATTCTCTGAACTGCATCTCATCAGATATGATTAGATATTTCCTGTTGTCATGTGTAAATTAGTCACTCACTCCTGCAAATGTCACAGAACTTGTTTTGTTGATTTCTCATTTATTTTTGTTATGTGCTATAACTGGATTGCCCAAGACAACTGTTGTTACTATCTTTTTTTAATTCCATTTTTTTTGGCCACCAGTGGGCTCCATGCACAACAAACGTGGCAAGTCTTATTATCCAAAGATCCTATACTTTCTGGGTGTGTTTTGGTTAAATTTTTGTATGTAAGGTTGAAGTAAATATTTTTAACAGTAAAAATGTTAAAGTAACTTTACTTCTTGTAAAGTACCTCAGGATTTCTTCCATTTGCTTACAGTTGAGATGGTACTTTGTTCATATGCCTTCCTAAACTAAGTATCAATCTAAGAAAAACCTCCAGCAAAGGTATTAGGAAGATGAGCATTCAAATCTAGCTACTACCATGACTTACAAATCAAGTCAGGTGCCTCCCCCCAAAACCAAGTAGGAATGTCTCCTGCATACAGGATTCTCATCTCCATCCACAGGAACTCTGCACAAAAATAAAGGGAATAAAAATAACCTCACTACAATGTTTTGAAACATCAAACACATTTCTTCACAAAACTTGAGATCTTGCCTGGGTTATACAGACTGTATTGCATGCTACAGCCACTCTGGAAAGCAGCCAGCTGCTGCAAAGATTTACAGCATACTTTAAATAGTTGAAAGGGAAGATACATGTTCAACGGGGAGGCAGTGGTGCAGAGGATTAGCCATGGGAGGTGAATTCTTCCTCTTCTAGGTCAGCACTCAGCCTTACTCAGAACCAAATAAAAGTTGTTACTATCTCCTGTCTGCTAGTCCATGTGAAATGAATTCATGATCCCAGGCCAATCCTTGGCAGACAAACCCCCAGTGAAAAATCACCCTCCCTTCTGGAAGCTTTGCAAGAAGATCAAGAACAAATTGGGCATGGAAAATGAACTACCTTGTCTCTTCTAACCATGGTCTTTCCAGGCTATTAATAAAACCAGGTGGTGGGAAAGGGTGAGCAAGTTGCTGCTTGCCTGGAATTGGGAGCTTTGAGGCTAATCAGATGACTTTACAGTAGCACAGTATTGCTCAAGCCCTTGTGAATCTATCTGGAAAACACAGGTACATGTGAGCAGCACTTTATTCAGTACTATACTCAGTATTTGAGACAGAGGGTTACGACTGAATTTTTAAGACTACTTAGATTTGTGTTAGCAATTTGAAGGATCATTTTAGGTCTGAGTTCTCTTGAGCCAAATCTTAAAATAATTAAGGTACTGGACAGAAGAGCACAAGCATCCTGCTTTTTTTGGAGTATAGTGAGTTTACCAAAGGTGTGACAGAGACTCAAACACTGGTTCAGCTTTGCAGGAGTTTCTGGAGGTGCTCCAGTTCATCCCCTACCCATGGGAGGGCTAATCTCAGGTGCTGAAGACCTGTCAAATTTTGTTATCTCCAAGGATGGACAACTTGTGCCACCATTCAAATACTGTCTCATGTGGATACTTCATAAATATGCTTAGTTCCAGCATTCCGGCTGAACTCCTTAGCAGTCCTGGTGCACAAAAGCACCAGCAAAACCACTTGACACAGTCAGCATATAAATATGGGAGAGAACCTTTTCTGCATTCACTGTCAGTCAGGCTGACTCCTATAGCTCTAGGACATTTCTCAGAGTATTGCAGATGCTTTGATGCAATTGAGAATAATACTCCAGGGCACTGAATACAATTTTCAAGGTAGCACAGCTCAAATTTGACACGTAGTGTCCTCTGGTTCTGTGAAATTTCAATAGGTTTTTTCAGGAAACTTCCTGTTTTCAAGTTATCTGTGTCTTTAAGCCTCCTCCGTAATCTCATTTAATGCCGCCTGTGGAAAACTTTTTTTAGGATGAGTTCAGGTCTATATTGGAGAAGCCTTTCCTGGCATAATAATGACAGAGTGTGGGATTTCTCGTGACATTTTTATACTGGAAAAGTTTTAGTGTGTATAAATATATATATGTGTATATATATATATATATATATATACACACACACAAAATTATACCAGATAAATGGGCTTTCATCAGAACTGGCATAACTGAGTCCAAGAAAAACAGAGCTTCATTGCAAGGAAATTGTCTAAACTGAGATTTTTTTCTGCTGTGAAGAGGGCACAAATAACCTGCCTGCAGCAACCCGATTAGTGAACTGACTTATCTGTCCAACAGATGGAGTTTTACAATCACCAATGCTCAGATTCTCACACTATACTGTTCATTCATTATAAGTTAAATTAGTTCTAGCCACGTATTAGTACTGTTTAATATTGATAATTCCAGATGGATATATGCATAGATGAATTAGTTACTGGCCTTTTACATCTTTATGAGTATTCAGGTCATTAAGACACAAAAAGTCAGGTTCTATCTTTAGTTATATTGCTGAGATATTCAAGAAACCTGATTTTTTGAATTTTTGCTTTCAAGTACTCTAATATTACTACACCTTGCTTAAAGACAGTTTTGCTGCAAAAATATCGGAACAATTCATTCTTGTCAAATACTAGTAAGATTTACATTCTTGTATTAGCTATTATACATTTGATGTAGATGACCTTTCATTCTTTTCTGCACTCTCTGCATATTTGGAGGAAATGATAAAACACATGTCAATGATTGTCCACCTTTCAATTACAAAAAGACATTTCGTTGACTTCTCCATCGTGATCCCATATTTTCTATAAACTGACATCTCTTATTGGCTTAATACTGTGGATTTCAAAGAGTTTTCATTTGCTTTGCAACACAATAATCCTCTTATCACAAGTGAAAAAATCTGAAAAACAAATGCAAGTGCAACAGCCAGCAAAGTGATTATGGACTGAGCTGGGATAACTGGATAAAGAGCTGTGGACTAATGGCCATTCCCAGCCCTACCAGAAACAAGATCCATTCCTTTGGGGTTTAGCTCCAATTTCTCATGTTTAAGTCATGCTCCTTTATGGTATCCTTGCCTTCTGCCCTGATGAATCTTGCATCACTCTCTGCATACAGTGTGGCCAGGAGTACACATGGAATTGGCTGGACTTCAGTCACTCCCTACAGATGGAAGAAGAAATTGAAGCCTGATCTCGTTTATGCTGGACATCTGGGCAGACTTGTGTGCTATTACATATGAAATAAGTGTGGTGGTCACATCACCTGTAACCACACTGATTGCTGATTTGAAAAGGCTGGAACCTGATCATTCTCCCCAAGATGAGGTGTGAAGGCCTGATCACTAGGGTTGACTCCGTGTTCTGGATGCCAGAGGTAGGGAGGAAACTTCCTCAGGTCCTCAGAGACTTGAGCCCAAGGTGAGGATTTTAAGCATGTTGCTGTTGGTTCCCAATAGACATTAAGGTATGTCTATCTCTCTTTATGCTCACTGAATAATTCCACAACCTGGATCCTTTTTGAGGAGGAAAGCTACAAAATCAGAATTTTGTGTGCACATGCAGTTAGATCTCTTGTTTAGTCTGTATTCTTTTTAAAAATTTGTTGGGCATTTCAGTTGTTACATAATCTTAACATTTACCCTGGGAATTTTCTGGGAGTGTTATCTTATGCTACATTTTGTACAAATGCTTCAAACCAGTATGAAAAAAAGGAAACACAGTGAAATGGGCTTGATGGAACACATTAGTTGTGCAAGAGTTTCCAGAATTTCCCAATGCTTTCTGTTAAATTAATCCTAAAAACTTATTCAACCAGCTATCATAAACTGGTAAAAAAGCTAATGAAAATAATTAATTGATTGACATTACCCATTATTGGACACATCTTTTTGTTTTGCAACAAGGGTTGAGACACTGCAGCTTTAAGCAGGTTTTTTCTTTGTTGGGGGTGGTTCTCTTAGGTATGTTGAACTGGATAGAAGCCAAAGGTGGAAATGTTTGTAAGTAATCATGTTCCAGAGCAGTAATAATCTTGGAGTGTCTCTGACATTCAGAAATAGAAAGATATTGTTTAGATAGAAATGTGTATCTCATAGCAAGGAGGCCAAGAAAATACTGCAAATGCTGCAGTTGTAAGGAAATGAGTGAGTACATACCGTGCTGTATGCACACTCAAATGCTATGGCCTGGCATATGGTAAAAGGAGATAGAATTAGGTTTTCTTCACTTAATTATAACTGCATTTATTAATATTTATAAAATGTCTCAAAAATAAATGTCAGGGATGCTGAATTCATCATTACTTATTCAGTGATATAGTATATTGATAACTGAGGGGCAGCCATCGTTCTGAAATGCAGATCCATAACATTTTTCTTGCTGAGTAAATGTGGAGTATTACACTATGAATAAATACACACTCAGAACTAGTGTGAATACAAGTTTTCTCCAGTAGTTCCTGAAAGTCACTTTTATACCATTGTGAAATATGGTTGAGGCCTAAACAATGTGGACAGCTGGAACATAGGGTTGGACCAGAGTTTATGTTCACAGTGCACAGTGTAGGCACATCATGTAAATCCCCCCAAGCACTGGTACATCTCCATTTTTTACCTATGTAACCATCCAAAAACATTGAACAGTTGTGCAAGATCGATGGACGTTTTTCCTTACAGCATTATCAGCCACCTTTAAATAGATGTCCCAAAGAACACACACCACATTACATGATTCAGCTGAGATTTCCATTTCTCTGGACATACTTCTGAAGCAAAGCAAAGTGAAACTGCTAAGGGCTAATGGTTGGATCATGACCTTGGGTTGCAGTTCTCAGCCCAGAACACTAAGGTGTTCTTAAAATCCTTCACTTGCCAAATGCAGGTGAAAGACTACAGTCTCCAGAGAGAGCAGTGACCTTCCTTTAGGGAGTCTGCCCATCTCTGTACCAGCAGTAATGAGGAATGTAGTGACTTCTCTTATCCTTTAAACACTCAGAGCTAGAACAATTTTTACACCTATTATTTAAACTGCTTCATAGAAACAATAAAAAATGTGACTCCTATTCCAAAAGGTGAAGATTAAAATGGAAGAAAACATTGATCATGATGAGTCTTTAATGGGTTGCAACTTCAGACAGCTGATTTGGAGAGAGTAGACACTTGATACTGTTTAGGAAACAGGGCCTTTGAAGGAGTCTGCCTGGAGTAGCAAGGACTGACAACTCCCTGGAGATCCCCCAGGACAGACCTGGCACTGCTGTGGCATCACTGGGGAAGGGCCTGATGGGCCCGAGGGTGTGACATGGGCAGGGCAGGGGTGGGAGAAGTCAGGCAGGGACAATATCAGAAGAGAATTATCAGGTTTAGAGAAGGGCTTCTTCCCCTCTTCTTCACTCCGGTGAGACCTCACCTGCAGTGCTGCATCCTCTCTGTGGCCCCAACATAAAAGGAATGTGGAACTATGTGCAGGATGTGAAAAGTCCAGACCAGGACCCTGAAGATGATCAGAGAGCTGGAGACAAACAGACACCTGTCAAGACAAACTGAAATAGCTGGGCTTGTTGAGCCTGAAGAAGAGAAGGGTCCAGGGACACCTTAGAGCTGCTTTCCAGCACCTAAAGAGGACTTATAAAAAGCCTTTTGCATGGTCAGACAGTGATAGGACAAGAGTGAGTGGTTTTGAAATGAAAGAGGAGAGTGAGTGAGTGAGTGAGGCACCAGAGCAGGTTACCACAGAAGTTGTGGATGCCCCAAGTGCTCAAGACCAGTTTGGATGGGGCTTTGAGCAACCTGGGCTAGTGGAAGGTGTCCATGCCCATTAGCTAGGACTAGATGACCTTTAAGGTCCTATACAAGCCAAACAATTTGATGATGATTATGATGAAGTATGGTCCTCACTAGGGGCCTCAGATTTTTAGGTGATACATGCAGAGTCACCAGATCTCCCTGAAAAAGTTCCAAACCCCACAAGACAATTTAACATGCAAAGGTCGATACTCTAGCCACAGGGAATAGCTTGTCTTGGAGTGACTTTGGCTGCAGTTATGCCGACTGATTTAATAATTGATACATCATGAGAGTATCCATGAGAGTATAGCCTTTTTGCTATTTAAAGCCCAGAAAATGAAGAGATTTAAGTCAACATGTAGTTCAGTAAGTATCCATGGGAAGTCACTCCAAAAAGGGCTAGTGTTCTGGAAGCAAAACACACAGCTTCAGGATCTGAGAGGATGGTGATGGGTGGGGTAATTTCTGGTATCAAAAAGATTAGGAGATTGAAACAGCAAAATCATAAGAGTAGAGAGGTCAGGAGATAGTAGATTTAAGAGCAACCTTTTTTTGCCTTTTCTAGAGAAAAAAACCTGGACTTTTGTCAGGGCACAAATATGAGCAAAGTAAAAGAGAGGGAAAATTTAGATGATTCCTAGGATGTGATTCATGTTAGGGAACAGAGCCCTGGAAAAGGGGTATCTGTGTGAAACTTTGAGTCTAAGAAGTTTGTGATGGAAACTTCCCCTCTATACATTCTAAGGTCACTGCCTTAGAAGAGCATCTACACTAATGGAACCATGCACTAATGTCCATGAGCTGCCTACAAAATAATGGGAACAAAACTAACCTCAGAGGGATGCTAAGAAATATTGAAAGAATAGCTAGGCGGTGGAAGAGGAGACCCAGGTGAACAGCCTGGAAAATATACAAAGACAGAAAATCAAGAAACAAAAATCCACCCAGAATTTCAAAGTCAACAAGTATGAAAAGAAGACAACATAAAGCACCTGAATCCCAACCAGGAAAATGGGTGTTCAGATTCTTTGCACTGTTTCTACTGCAGTTGTTCTGTGAAGAAATACCAGGGTTTGGCAAAGCCAAGCATGTTTACAACATTTATACAGATTTATGCATTTCAAAGCATACAACTAGACATTTCGCTACTGCTCTCTTTTATTCTCTTCCCAAGTTAGTCCCCATGATGGTCCACAGACATCAATGGAGGTATCTCAATTTTCAGAGATGTAGACAAGACTAGGATCTTGCCCAGGAACATTTATTTCAAAATAGCTGATTGACAGCAGATATGAAAGCCCCCTGAATAAGTAATGGATTCTTTCATGTTCCTGCTTGGTCTGTGTGTGTTCTGCCTGCTGCTTGCACAGCAGATGCTGTAAGAGCTGCTGGAAGGAAGACAGAGGCAGCAGACATGTAGGTTAAACATAAGTAGTGATGCTAACAGGGTTTGGGCAGCACCTATTCAGTGAGCCCATTAGCTGTGAAAGGCACTCTGCTGTGAGAAAAGCTTATGTCTGACCAGATATTTTTCTCACTGAACACAGAGATATTTTAGAAATTTTTATGTTGTTCCCATGGAAACTTTCCCTATGTCACTCACATTTTTCTTGCTGCAGGTCACATCCTATTTCATCTTCAGTTATTATTATTATTATTAATGTAGATGGCAGTTGCCTTATGACTGCCTTGCAAATTGCATACTCCTATGGTCACCCATTAAGATAAAGATATAATTATCATAATTGTTAGGATTTAGCTGTCATTCACTTCTGTATACAATACAGTAGGAAAAGATCCTCTTGGGCTTTGTTTGGCAAAGCAAGCAACCTGTTTCAAGTACAATGGTCTAAATAGCATCGGATGTGGTTTGCATTGGATACCTCTTATTCCAATGTCTGTAATGTTCTGATCCCCTGTACAACTTGTGAAAGGTCATTAATTGTACTCAGATGGGCCTATTATAGGGTAAAATCCACAAGTCAGTTTGCTGCTTAGTGTTATAAAAAACTGTATTCATGAAAAAAAAAAATGGCCAGTTTTGCTTTTCTTCATTTTGATTAGCAACATTCTAGCTGTAAACATTTCCAGAAAGATGCTGAAGCACTCCTATTATGTTCTTCTTTTTTTCCTTTTTTCCTTCCAGAAAGTTTTTGCCTGTTGGATGCAGGTCACTCTAGCCCAAGATAAAGTAATTTTGGATCTTGAATGAGTGAAGAAACATAGCATAATTATTTGTGTATGTGTGTACATATGTACGCTTTTAAATAGATGCAGTTCCACTATTGCTTGGCTAGAAAATAGTTTAGCAAAATATCCCTCAGAAAGGAAAATTATACGAATGTGTTGATGAAAATCAGTTTAGATGTGGCCAAGTTGCAGCTTGCTGAAAATAACTTCATGCAAAAGCAATCTTTTTCTTTAGAA
The DNA here is from genome assembly GCA_024734555.1 of Trochalopteron elliotii. Lineage (NCBI taxonomy): Eukaryota > Metazoa > Chordata > Aves > Passeriformes > Leiothrichidae > Trochalopteron > Trochalopteron elliotii. The sequence continues at coordinate 4,936,669 of JANPWX010000076.1, forward strand.
TGAGTACTTAAAATTGAAAAAATACTGCACTAGTGCACAGCTAATACAATCACCTATTTTCTCCAGTAGCGGCTGTTTCTCTAACAGCTCACTGTAATACACAGCTTTTTGCTGCAGGCCTTCCCAGTTCTTTCTAATAAACAGCACCCTGTGTTTCTGTATACCAAATATGTAATAAGATAGAAGAAAATGCTATACGTTTATATTTAAGATATAGAAATAGCATGTCAGTGTGTATCTGTGTAATCCTAATGGATCAGACTGAGATCTGGTCGGGACTGATGCCCTGTTTCCTCCAGTTTCTACAAAGGGGTTTACTCTAGCTCCTTTAAGAGAGTAGAAAACTCTACTTATTGACAATGCACTATTGTCAATTGTCTGCTACAATTCCTTATCACCCACAACAGAGCATGAGATACTGACAGGCAAGGAATAAGAAGTTAGGCAGCAACTCCCACAAAGCTGCTTTTCCTGCGGTGAGCTGGAAAAGGGGGGAATTAAATGGTAAATTATCTTCTTGTTCTTTCACTATCTTGCAGCAAGACTAGTCCTGACAAGTCTCCCTTTTACATGTGCTTTTAAGATATTTTTTATCATGTATCCTTGTCTTCTTGCTAAAATATGCAGTGCCAGTATTTTCAGCCACTCTTCAGCACAGAGACATTGCTCCACTTTTGTAATTTTTCTCATTCTTATATAAGGTACAGATTTTCTGAGTTAGATTGATCTGCATCATACAGAATATGCATGTGAAACTGCAACGCTCATTTGGCTAATGGCTTCCTTCTCTTCTTATTTGAATAATTTTCCTCCTTCATCTTACCATGGCTTTGTTTTTCAGTGGCTGGATGCTTGTGAGTGTCACACAACTCTTGCTACAATTTGTTCTTTTCACATGAGATTTTGGTCTCTTTTGCTGGGTTTATAGGAAACAGGAGACAGGTCTGTGAGTGAGAACACTTTTCAACCTCCAACAACAGAAGAGCATTCATACTGACAATGCACACTTAATTCTTGGTAGCTTTATGGTCAGATGTATTTTTTTCTAGCATTTACTGAATTTATTTTTGTAGCAATACAGAAGTCATCACAGTGGAAGAAAAAATATTTTTGAGAGAACTCTACTTTTTGGAATTTGTGCTTTATTGAAATTATCAAAATAATAAGGTCAGAATGAAAAACATCTCTCCTCCCAGCATTTCGTGTACCTCCTCCTATGCATCTTCAATCAACTACTTGATTTAATGAAAGAGCGTATTCATTATTCTATACTCTTTTTGAAAGAGTAATAAATTAAAAACCAATTTTTTTTAAGTGTAGCTCAGACAAAAAACAGGCAATGACACATAACTGACTGTACATTTTAATCTCCTAAAGCAATGAGCAGACAATACACACCTTTGTTAGATCTCTTTCTGACTGTAGTAGAAGTACAAATATACCTTTTTTTATACCTCTTGGTTCAGAGAAACACCCCAAGAGTGTTCTAAGACTAAGGATCTCTAATTTCCTCAGGGTATAGTGTCCACAAAATATGAAACCATGTCCTACATTAGGATGCACAACTCATCATGCAAGACAAGACAAAGATGTATAATTACAAACTGTTCCATTTGATAAATACAGCATCACCATTGTGCTACCTTTAAATACTTCTCTTTACTGGGACATAAGACAAAATCAGACACAGATCAAACAAGTTAATTATAGTGTTACTCCAACTGCTGCAGATCCCACAGTATTATAAGAGGAATTTATTTAAACAAATGTTTACTCCAAAGACCCAGGGGACACAAATCTGTGCTTTCTTGGAGGCCTCTCTATAGAATAAATCAACCTGCAGAGTGTCCAGGAAAGGAAAAGATATTCCAAAATAAACTGGGATCCTTTTAAGAACAATTCACGTAATGAAAACAAGAAGGTTCCTGAGCCATTTAATTTTCATTAACTCTAATTAATCAGAATGGATTTTTCATCATTCCCTAACACATTTAAAAGTTAGGTTTTCTTTTTAAATGTATTTTAAAATCCAATCTATTTATCTCGCATGCCCAGAATCTGCCAGCTATCTGTATTCACTCCAGATCTGCCATGGCTCTATCTATTGACATATCCCATATATTGGGTTTGGAATGTAAAATCCTTCACTAAATTTCACAAAAACAATTTGCACAGACTTGCATAGCCCAGGGCCCTTATCATCTATGCATGACCATCTAAGCTAATTTTAACTTGCAGAGTTTCTTGCATACTCTGCAAACCCTTCGTTGCCATGGAAACCCCTGCATCTCTGTGTGCACATATTAAAGTTCCACAAAGAAGTCCACACAGGGAAATAGTGCCTGTTTTTAGGTTAAATGCTAGTTAGAGGTTACGAATATTACAGATCTCTAAATCACCAGTATCTATGCATTTCAGAAAATGATGTGGTTTCACCCACAACAGAATCGGTGAAATGGTCCTGGGTGAATGTCCTGCAAAATAGAAAGAAAATCATGCTCTGCTAATGTCAGCCTGGATAACAGAATAAAAAAAATTTGCAAAATTTCCACTAAAAAATGACCAGTTCTTGTAAAAATCATCTTGTCCACCATGATTATGCTAAGGATAAGCATTAAGAAGAACAATGTTGTTTTCACTTGTCCTCATAAGAAGTGACTTTTCTGAGGCAAACAGGTGGCTGGAATTTTGAAATGATGTCTTAATAATAAATGCTTCAATAGACTTCTTCATACTGATCTGAACAAAAATAATCTGCTGAAATAAAGATGCAAATAGAACCACATTAAAGCATTACTGAGTGGCCATAGATATGTGTTGTTTCTGGTGGCTTTTTTAGCAAGGCCAGACTAAAGATAAGCAACAGAGACATACCAGCAAAAAAGGGAAGAGAGAAGGAATGTGAGCCAACAAACATGGGTATGACTCTTCCAGATGTAGATTATCATGTGGTACCATTTTAGTGCATATTTATTCTTTCCGTATTGGTTGCATCAAATGGTTAGGTCTGTATTTTTCCTGCCTTCATTTTATATTGAAATATATTACAAAATACATTCTAGAATATTATAAATAGAAAAAAAATTACTTAACCAATATAAAAGTCACACAGACTGTCCCTTATGTTTCCACTGCACTGGTTATAGATAATGTTGTCTAAACTGTTTTGCCTTTTACTACCCCTCTGGACTTGGCCATTGCTGCAGTGTGTTAAACCTAGATTGAAACTGATGCATGTCTGACTTCTGTCCCTGGTATTTTCTGACTGTTTCAAAGACTTCATTTAACCCCTCTCTTTTTTATTTCTACACTTATAAATGGGAGACCACATAACCTATTTCCAATGGCTACTTTTGCTATAAAGTAATTGCATTGCAAGCAGATAAAACAGTGTCTATACTGAGCATTATTGCAACAAATATAAATATTAAGGCTAAATCAATAAATGAGGAAGTTTTTTTCTTTGGTTTTTTTATGCTTTTGATCCCAAATTACATTACTTCGTAATTACTTTGTATTGTATGAATTTTAATCAGAATGGTTATAAATCTTTTTTATATAAAATAAATAAATATCTGTGGTGCAGAACTCACTAGAGTCCATTAAGAAATAACACAAGAGATAATCCTCTATCAATTTCAGAAGATTATCTCTTCCTGATAAGATACTTCTTTATTGATTTCTTGCTTACTGAACTCCTCAGAGTCTTTCCATAAAGGATGCTTACCAGCTTTTAACTGATGGCATTACAACATCATTTCCACCGTCTCTTTCAACAATAAAATGTAACAAAACAAATCACCTGCGAGGGAACATCTGCTGCAGAATATGGAACCGCTGTGTTCACCTTTATGTTAATGGACAAAGGTCATTGAAAATGGAAAACTAAAGTCTTTATCACTTTTAATATACATCCCACCTGATTTGAAAATGAGCTCACTGTTCTGAAAGGATTTGGTTTCCTGCATATGGGATGTGTTTATACAGCTGTTTTTCAGTCCATTGGCTGATGATGACATCAAATGCAATAAAAACAGAACACACATCAATATCATCATCATCAATGTCTTTCTTATAATTAAAACCTTAATTCCATTTCCTACCCTAAACAGAGATGTAAGAAGGGCATTGTGAAATGCTAAACATATTATGTGTCCTTTTAGAAGTAAGACTGGATTTAAAGTCCTCATTCAGGTCAGTTGCCTTCTTAACCATAATGCTACAAATTCAATCATCTAGCTGAAAATGCACTATGCATAATAAATGTATAAACTTTATAAAGTTATTTTTAGAAAAGAAAAGTGACTAACATGCAGAGGCCTGGATCCTGACTTGACAAGGGTCACGCTTGATTTCTTTGCTATTAACTTTCCAGTGAAGGAGGGTGACTCAGTGAGTCCTTTGACAAAAGCAGCAATATGTAGCACACTCTGAATAAATTCCATCCAAAACCATGAAGAGATGTTCTGAGTAATAACAAACCATAACAGTACAATTATATGACAGGGAGGTGTATTTAATTTTGGTTTTACGGGTGAAAAAACTTAAGGAAAGTAGTGTACCAAAGATCAGGCAGCGTAACAACAACAAAACCAATCCAGAAGCCCAGAGTCCTGAAGACTGAAGACTACAGTTCAGAGAAATTAAATTTTCAGATTCTCATCATGCCCATGTAGGATGTCAAGGTGACTTGCTGAATAATGCTATGAAGATGCAATTTACTGCATCTTTGAAACAAGGTGTTAAGACATTTGGCTTTTGTGCTGAAGACACTGACTTCCTGAATAGTTTGAAAGATTTTTAAACTGAAAAAAACACTGAAGGATGTTTCAGGAGATATCCTAGTAGCTCACGGACATAAAACGCTTTTTAAGGAGCGTGAACATTGTTTTTGTCTTTTCTCATGTGTCTGTGGCTCAGACTGCATCTGGATTCATGATGCAAAAGAAAAGTAACAGGTGAGGAAAAGTTCTTCTGCCATGAATTTTCGCTCAATACAAAGGGATGAAGTTAAAAAAGAAACCACATGCAGTATTTTCTCTATGACAGCTATTTTATTAACTTTCCTAGTCTTTTTCTTAATGGTTTCATAATTTTATCTCTGTGGGTCTTGGAATTTTGGGGGGGGTGTGGGGACTTTGTTTGTTTGTTTGTGAGGTGGGTTGTTTTGTTGTGTTTTGTTTTGCTGGAATCACTTTGCTAGAGGAGGGAATGGAAGGAAGATGTCAATGGAAATCATATTATGCTACATTAACTGTAGCTGCTGTATCAGACAGATTTCGCTGAACTGGGACCAAAGTGAATCCATTTGGAAGGCATCATCTTTATCTCCTTATCTTTGACAAGCAGCTGTACTGCTGCCAATGCCAATTTGAATGTTAGTAAACATTTTTGCTCTTAATGTCTTTAGCTATAAGCTCAGCTACTTAGATTCAGGTATCTTTTCACTGTAGACACTATTGAACCCTCAAACATCTGAGCAATTCTCTGATCCAGAACCAGTTACGTGCCAGATAGCATTTAATAACTGCTACCACAGAATGCCATCACAGGGCATCTAAACCTCAGCATTTCATCTCTTGTGATGCTCATTCCAAGCAAAGGTGGGAAAGTTGGGCTGACTGCTTCAGGGCAGGTGGGGTGTGAAGGATTGGAGCATCCCAGAGGAGGCAAGCAGCTTCTTACACATCCCAAATGCAGCAGCTTCCACAGAACCCTTCACTCTACATTAGTAAACTTCCTCTTGGCACTTTAGCCCTAAGAGCTCTTGCTTGTGCTTTGCATGCAAGTAATTACAAGGTGTTTCAAGACTCTACATCTACTCTAAATTGTAGATGTTTTTCCTCTACCTCTCTCTGCTAAGTCATTAATCACTCTGACAGTCTCATCCTCTCTTTTCCTTTTATCCTTCTTCATGCAAAAATAAAACTATTTCTTATTTTCATATTAAATTTTCTTTATTCACATCCAGATACCTCCATTCATATGTTGCAAATGGTTTTCTCATCTTCTCTCCATCATGGCTGTTTAAGACTTCAGGTCCCAGAAGCAGAAATTGCTCATGGATGTCCAAAGCCTAACTGGGAGGATCAGCACTACTCTAAAACTGATACTAGAAGGATGTTTATAACAGTGATACTTAAAGATTGTAATTGAGTAAATTTTTTGGTGATTTGCAAACATAGTTCTGAAAAAATCTCTAAGGCATGAGTGACAAACCTTAAAACTTATAACAAGCTGCTGAATTATACACTGACACATTGCAGCATGCAAGGAAAAAAAAACATTTAAATCTTGAACAAACTTACAAATAAAAATGTGACAGATTTCAGTGCTGAGGTATTCAGTTAAAACACATACTGATCTTTCTCCATAAAAAATTTTGTTAATCTTGTAATAAAACCTACCTCAAGCAAAACTCAGCCTACCAAATATTTATCTCTGAGAGGCAAAACCACTCCTGTCAAGCAGAGTAAGGCTGAAAAAGTTCAATTGTGGCTTCTCACAGTGAATAGACATTACAGACTGAGATGTCAGACAACAGATTAGATGGATGGAGCAAACACTTTGATTGTTGCTGTGTGTACAAGGTTTGCCGAAAGACTAGGGCAGCTCCTTTGTAGCAACTCATAGTTCCTATAGCCTGTGTACCTGTTAAGAAGAGATGAGAAACAATGAGATGGTAAGAGCAGTTTGTTGCTTCTACAGAAGTGATTTCAAACATTCACTGATGTTAAGTGTACATCAAAAGCAAGTAAATGACATACAGAAGATCAGTGAATTATGTCCTCAGAAAGTACATGGGTTTAGATTATCTTTAAACACAGTCATTTGTTCATGTGCTATTGTCTTATACTGCAAACTACATTCTCGGCAGCTGTGATGTGTCACACAGCCTGACATGATCATAGATGCTTAAAGAGAGATAGATGTCTCTTAATCCACATTTTGACTTTACATTTTCTTTTTTTATCTGCCCAGCTTTACTGCATAGCCTCAGTGCCTTGTCCTCATGATTGTCGCCTTCCTTCTGTTGTGGATTTTGGCCTTCCTGCAGCCTCAATATTGGGCTTGACTTGAATGTGCCATGGGAACATCTGGGTGCAGGCAGGAGCAGGCAGTCCTACCCAGCAGGCACACCCAGCTCTGGGAGAGGAGGTATGTGCTAATGGGCATAGGCTTCTATTGCAAAAAAGGCAGTGTCCACAGGTGAGAGAAATTCAACCATGTGTGAGTAGATACAAAGAGCAGCCTCCTTTACACTGGGAATGGCATTCAATATTTTTGATTTTTACTGTTTCCATTTTAATTTATATTGACTATTAACTGTAAAGATTTTCAGACACTTTCTTCACATTTTCTTAAATCACCTCAGTTCAGCAGTTGCTATATATATTTGTATACATATATATGTATACAAATGTCCTCTCTGGCCTATTTCTTCATCTTTTTTTTCTATATATTTATCTCTCTGTCCATTAATTCTCTTTTTTAAAAGTCACCCTCAGGAACTGAAATATCCTTCCATATACTTCATGAAAAAGGCATTGAAAATTGTGGAAGTAGCAGGGTATTTTCACAGAGTTCCTCTGCTTGTAGAATTTATTCTTTCCTCAAATGATTTCTCTCTCTCTTTTGTTCATAAAAATTTAAGAAAATAGGAGTTTTTCCTAAGACGGTTTGCATGATAATGGCATTTGGTGATAAAAGGCCATCCAGAGTGGTCTCTAATACACTGCAATATGCTCTTCCTGTTGTTGTTTTTCAGCAATGCAATCCTTAGAATATAAAGATTATATTAGAGATTACTAAAAGCAACCTCCTTTCATAGACACTACTCCTGTTAAAAGGTGATGAGGGTGTGAATTGAGTCCAGCTCATTACTTACCAGAGTGGAATAGAAACTTCTAGCCACCTGATGATCATAGAATGCATTACTCACAAATACATTTAATGGGATAAGGTAATTTTTTAATATATGTTGTTGGCTTTCATAAAGTGTGATCAAGTAATTTAGAGGATGCAAGTAGATGTTGAAAAGGGCAGAGAAAGTGTGGGTATTGACACTGACCACCTGTACATTGGGTTAATTGGTGAAGGTAGAATTTCCAACAGCATTCATTAGCAGTGCTTCCCCAAGCTTCATTGCTGCTTTCCTTCTTTTTTCAGTTTCCATGCAACTCAGAAAGAGGGAATCAATAGCAATAAATCAATAGCAAAAAATCAAATAAAACAATAAAAATGGATAAGATCTTTCCTCATGTGAATAGATGGCCATAAAGTGCTTTAGTGAAAAGGCATCTAATATAAGAATTCTGAATCTGTCCACTTCCTCCAGGGCTGAGCTCACTGTTGCAAAACAGTCACATTTTCTCTTCCATCTCCTGCACACAGCCTCATAGATAGCATGACAGCCACACTCTGGGTGGGTTTCAAATTGCTTATTGGGTGCAGATTTATAACATAAAAAGCAAGGAAAAAAACACAGGCTGCAGAATATACAGCACAGCTGGAGATGGGCATTTTAAGGGAGCAAATGGAGCAAAAGCCAGCTGCTGCAGGGTGCAGATGGCAAAGCCCAAGCCAGAGTTCAGGTTGCCTTTGTGGCAGCTGTCATACAATACTCTGCAGCTGCTTCCTACTCCAGCTTCTCAGATTATCACTGGATGCATAGCCCAGCTGATAAATATCTTTAGTATTATGGAGGAAAACTAGTTATTTCTGTACAAGATAAGACATGTTTGCAAAGTTTGTATTTGGTAAATTATGAAGTCTGTTTTGTCATACTCTGGTTTTTGTGGTTACAAAGTAAGTTTTAGTAGCCAAAGAAGAAGCATTGCAAAACAGTGTTATTAAGCAATCCTGAATTCAGAGTGTACAGATGCGGACCAATTCCTGTTTAGTTTTAGATAAGTGCACAGTGAAAGAATACCATTAGCTGAAGTTTTTGTGCTGTTGTAGGTGTCATAAATTCAGCCCAAGGGAAAAATGGGCCACTACTCCTACTGTGTCAAGAAAATATGGCAAATAAGTGGTTCATACAGTGCTCACTGGTTGTTTTATGAAATCATTTCATGCCCAGATCTGGTATAGAGCCAGAAACCCTAGCCTGTACTAACTTCCTGGCTGGTAGAGCACACAGCCCCAGCACTCTAACCTGGGACAGTCTAACATATTGATGTTCCCTTTTGGTACAGCATGTTTTGCCCTCGTCTCTTCTTTTGTGCACACAGCTTTTGGCAAGGTCATTTTACAGATAAGGGAGGTAGGAGGTTCACCTCAAGGTGGTAGTTCTTAGGTTGTTCAGAACAGGGAGCTCGTTTGGGTATTCCATTGGTCTCTTCTAGACCTCATAGCATAGTTTCCTCAGGAAAAACGAGGTTTTCCATGAGTATATAAAGAATGGGTGAGATGAGGGAAGGTGTGGTGAATAATGAGATTTCATTCTGACATGGAGGTGACCCATGAGGATCAGAAGTGGGTGGAGTTCACAAGGCTGAAAATATTCTTAAGTTCCCCAGGACAGACAGAACCCTGACTTGCTCTTAGAGTTTCAGTTTATCCCAGGACTGGGACCATTCTGTTTTCAGTGCTGTAACAGTCTTTTAGATAAAATCCTGTTTTACTGAAACCTGCTAACTCCTTCAGTCCCCAGCAGAACTAGAGTTTTAGCCTTTATTACTTTTTCCCCTGAATACATATATATACGTATACAAAAGAAAGAAATCAGAGATATTGCTGTCCTATGTCGACCAAGTCACTAAACACATATAATGGGTTTGCTTCCCTCTACTCAAACAAGAACTGATGCCAAGTGTTCATTTTTATATAAACTGAAAACTGTGACTTTCAAAGACAAGTAAAAATGTGGGATTTTTTTCATAATAAATTTGCATTAAATTTTTGAAAAATACATTGTACAATCAAAGCTTTCTATTCAGAGTTATTTACAGTTAGTAGTTTCTGAATGTCAGTATTTGTGTCCCAGCTGGGGAGGAGAACCTTCACAGAAGCAAATAGAAAATATAATATGAATAGTACATTTACTCTGCAAGCAATCTTTCAGAGTGAGTAGGTGCATAAATGTGTTTGGGGGAGGACCTCACCACTGCATGTCATATATGTTCAATAATTATATTTTTAAAACCTTAAATAATAAATTGTTTTTAAAAATTAAGAAATATGTTGCATTTTAATAGTCCTCATTCTAACTTCTGATTTCCTTCCACTCATCTTATAAAATACAGATCTTTTTCAAAGTCAAACCCTACATTTACATAGTAAGGAAACAGTGTATCAATATTATAAAACCCATATACTATATCCTTCTGAAGGCAATATGTCTTTGCGATGCTTGCTTTGCTATGCACACACTTTAATGCCAGAAAATATTAACATGATAATGGCTGCAAGTATGTAATAAAATTTAGACTGTAAAATATGATTATGTATTACTAAAACATTAACAAAAAGTCTTATACACTCATCCCTTGTAAAAAGTTAAGTAATATGATGTAGACTCCACTTACCCTGCAGGCTATTGGAAGATTGCATTTAATGCCTTTGCTGTCTCAAATACAGCTTGATACCTGTTCAATCCAGTTTGTATTTCAGGCATTTCTAGAGATATTTAAAATTTCTGCACATATATAATGCTTTCTAGCTGAAAATGAAACCATTACCATACTGAGTTTTCAGAACTGCTGAAGTCTTAGACATTCATGTGGCCTGCAGTACTTTGAGGAAAAGTCATACTAGTTGTGAACAGCTCAAGAGGTTTTTTGTGAACACTGAGATATACAAAATGTGCACATCTGTAATACTCAAAACATGGAAGTACATGGAAAATAGACTAGAATCCATATGCTAGTTCCCCTTTGTTTATATTGAATATAATTGTGTTTAGGATTTTTTGTTTGTAGCACTGCACTCAGCTTATAAAATCTTAAAATCAGTGTGATGAGATACCACAGCCTTATCCTTTGTGGTAACCACACACACACAAACACACTCTGGGTCTCCTAATCTCTTCATTTATTGGAGGCATAAAGGAGCTGAACTTTTAAATTGACAATGTAAAAAGATCTTCAGAGTATATCAGAAATTCTGATCTTTATGTTTTTCTGAAAAAAACGTCGAACCTTAGAATGTGACATATTGATATTGCTGTTATGTTGTACTCTTTCTATATTACCATAATAATAGTTCTGCTATTGAAACTTTTTTTTCCTTTAAGTACAATATTATTTTTTTAAAAACATAACTGAGGGAGTTTTATTTAGGTTCAAATGTCCTTTTTACTACTGTTTTTGCACAGTGTAATATTCATACATACAGGATCTGTCCTGAAGATTGCCAAACAGTTGACTCTTGCTGGATCCTCTTTTAACCTTCCAATTCAGTTGACTCTAAATCTTTCTTTATTATACCAATATTTTTACATGCACAACTCGTGGCACTGATATTTTCCTCCTTTCCTTTAAGTGGGATATCACATGATACTGTTGTTATACCATAGTGGTCATCCATTGGAGCTGTACTGCTCTTACCTTTGGCAGAACATTTCTCACTGTTTTTAGAATTGAGATTTGGTTGGCACTCCAGATCCTATATAATATCTTTCAGAAATGTTTAGGACATTATGCAACTGGTCAGGAAAAATTCATGTCAAGCACTGCCATGCACGCTATTTTTTTACAAACGCAACCTTTTATCTGTCAGCTCATTGCAAGTCCTAGGAATTCACTACAAAGAACGAGCCCCTGTTGACTGGGGACTTGAACTTTGGAGCCTGCGCAAAGCGTGAAGGGACATATTTGTTTTCATATTGAGATGGATGTTTATGTAAATCACAAGGCAAATGGAAAAACTGAAAAATGGCTGGTTTATTGGAAGAGACTTGGAGTCATTTCCCACCATTACCAGGCTTGTTCTCTGTGAAGCTGGCATTTATAATCTTGATGCTGGCACTCGTAGCAAGCTGTTAAGGGGTTTGAAAGATCTGTTGTCATGTTTGCTCATATTCCATAATATGTTTTAGAGAGATGATTCCCACAGGTTTAATCCATTTTTCTCACTCAAAGAAAGGGTGGGATTATCTGCTTGAGCCAAAAAGGATACTCAGCACAAAGATGTTAGAAAACAAATTATTATTGGACTGATGATCCTGTTACTGCTGTAATGAAGCTGGCATTACAGTTTTTACCTAAGCCAAGAAGTTGAGATAATTTTCTATATAGTGAGATGAGAAAATTCACAGCACACTTATGTTCCAAAAAAGGTACTTTCTCCCCCAAGTTTGCTTGTTAAATGTCTAATCTCTAAGTTTATCCATCATAATGAGAGATCAGTTCATCTGAGTAATAAATTCTGAGACAGTGGGTCTGGGAGCTAGATTTCTTGAAATCACTGACGAAATTATGACAGAATTTGTAGCTGAAATGTTTAGCATGCCTTATGCAGTGGTAAACTACCATTTTATTTGGCAGTGTATTGAAATAAAACTGCTACATAGAGAAACCTACCCTCTCATTTAAATAATTATAGATCTACTTTTTTTCTTTTTTTTTTCTATTTTTAAGTGAATCTGATGGCAACAACTGCACACTGTCTGTAACACAAGGCTATCTTTCTGCAAAATATGACTGGCTCCATTTTAATCAAGAAATTAAAATAATTTAGAAGAAAGTGACAAAAGTAATTAGACTCAATAAAAGTGTGAATTCTTATTCCATGTGAATAAGAATTGAAAAGTTGAAATTCTAAAGGACATGAAGAAGAAGAGACATGAAGAAGTGGACTTTTAGGGATAGGATATCTTCCAACTGCAAGCTGTGGGGATTCTCGCACCTTCCCTACTCTTGAGGATGTTTGTAGGACCCCAGAAACTGGAAAAAATGTTCAGTCACATGCCTAACTCTGCTGTGTCAGTCCAAAATTTGCCTAAGCCTCTTTAACTTAAAATGCATATAGAGTCTGCACCTTTTACCCCACAAAATCTGGAAATGGCTTTTTACCCCCTTCAAAAACATTTTCCATGTTTTCAAAATTCACCATTATAGTTAGAAAGAACCACTGAGACCCCTCAGATGTGTTTGGCAGAGCCTGCAGTCTACATATAGCCTGCCTGACAAGTGACCACAGCCTTGTAAAAGCTGCTCTCCCCTCCTGCTCCTTCAACTGCACATGAAGGTGATGCCATTGAGAAAACAGAAGCAGACAAAGGGAGAAGTGAGTCCCAGCTTATCCAGTCTAGAAAGAGCTCAAAGACCTTTCTTCCTGATAAATTGGCACGGCCACTGCTCCTTGTGCCAGGGAAAATCCCCCATTGATAGTCTCCAATAGCTGCAGAGTTCATGGCACATGGCTAGTAGGTATGTGGGTAAGCATATTGACCTTTCTTATAAAGATTTCATAGTGGATATGACAAGGGATGACTGACAATGGATGCACCTGAGCTAAGGCTTTCTGCGTCACGTGTTTCAAGTATATTGCTCTCCTTAAGTGACAATATGGACATAACTATCTTATATTTTTTTACTGTTAATGCAATACTTGCATGCAGTCAGTTATTTTCTGAAATTGCACAAGTCTTCTTTCACTTGGAATACATGAATGACATTTGAGAATGGAATGGAATGACGTTGGAATATATGAATGACATATTTCATATGGAATATATGAAAAACTGAGACAGTAACACTAGAACACTCTATCAATGTACTACAAAAGTTAAAAATTGAGCTTTGTTTCCCCAGGAGAAAAGAACTTTCTGGCCTGAACTGTTACTTTAGAAATGCCTCAATGTGGATGTTCCAGTTCAGTCATTATATTAGTGCAAACAAAATACAGAAACCTTTTTGTATCAGCATTTTTCTTCTCTCTTGAAAATACTGTTCTATGCAAGACACTGTTTAAGAAAATGCAACACAGAAAAGCAGATGTGCAAAGATAGGTATATGAAGGAGGTGAACACAACTCATCATCCCTTCACCACCAGCATTTTTAGTTCTCCCACGATGTCCACACTTCCTCTGTCTCTCTCAGGCTGCCAGGCCACACCACATCACACACAAATGCATGCACAGGAATAGGTGTGGCTGCATGGCTGTGCAGGAAGCAACCAATATGAAATAGGACAGTTGTGTTGATAGCAATGGCAGGTTTGTGTGGGTGAAAGGAGAAGCATTTAGAAATCTAGGACAACAGGAAACAATGGCTCATTAAAGCCATATGTAAGAAACAGACAGCTCATCTATTAAGTCATGATTCATTTGTGTGCCAAAGCCCTGTATCAAAACTCAGAGTAATTACTGTTGAGTCATGCAGACAAGGAGACGAGCTCAGAGCTGGCACAGGTATTGCCAAGAAGTGATACAGCAGCAATCACCTGGGGTGGGGAGAAGGGAGGTGCTGCTTCAAAATCTTGGGCAAGGCCAAACTCCATACAATGAGATCAAACTACCAGTGTTTATTTTAAAAGAAAATGTTTTCCATTCTGTTTGAATATGAAGAAAACCGTAAAAATATTACAAGCTACCTGCTTTTTGGTGTACAGATTGATATATTAGCTTCATTAGGAGTAAGCTGTCCTGCTATGTCTCTTTCTGATACATGCTGCCAGCTAAAGAAGGAACAGGTACTGTGGGAACAAGCAGAAGCAGAAGTGAGAAGGTCAGACTGTGCATTTCCATGCAAAGCTGGGCCTTTCTCTGGCTCTGGAGAGGCCCTGTCCATTCTGGACGTGACAATCTCCATGCAAAAACCTATCTGCTCACATTTTCTTGCTCTCCTTTGCATTGTGACTTTGCAAAGCTATGAAATATGATTTATGCATGACATACAAGAAGGCTGGCTATGAGTCAGAGTCAAGATGCACAAGTTCATTCAATGGAATGTTCCACACTATACCTTTTATTATTTGAATTCACTGCCTTGGTTGAAAATTCTCCCACTGCTTTGCACAGCAAAGAAATAAAGCACAGAGTTAACTAAGGTACCTAAATTAGCTGGGAACACAGCCACATGTCTTTAGGAGACTTGTTCTGACACAGTGAGGGATGAAATGAAGTGTGCTTTGGGGAGCTGGTAGCCCTCAGGAGAGTGCAAGATGTCAAAGTGTTTTGTCAGCACTGCCTAATGAATCGAGCATTTCCAGACATGCCCTGTGCAGCAGAGGATCAAAGCTGATGTAGTTGCAAGGGAGGGAAGTCTCATTCCCAGGCTGGAGAGTACTGCACTTCCTCCTTGACCTGTTGCTGCTCTCGTAATGTTCCTATGTGCCAGGATGGAGTCTGTCACTGTAGACCAGATTTTTGTGGATCTTCAGCATCTGTTCCTTTCTCTATCAGGAGTGTCACATTCCTGTTGGCTATTTAAACCAAAATTGACAGGCAGCCAGGTTCCTCCTACATGAGTTTATTGTGGCAGTTCCCCATTTTCGTCTTTAAAATGCATGGAATTCATAGAAATGCATAAACCTTGACACAATCATTTAAGTTAAAAAAATTAATACTTATGAAATATATAACATACTGGAAATAGAAAATATTAGATAGCACGATTTCTGCCTTGATGGTATCTAAGTGATTAAATACATTTTTGGGTAATAGATTTCCATAATTACTCTGAAAGATAAATTATTTTTTTCAGTCATTAGCTAAAATAGAACTGGTATTGTTATTTTGCAAGTAACTGTGAATTTGCAATCTTTGCTTAGGGAGTACTGATTTGAGATTTTGAGAAACCAGAAATGAAAAAAATGCAAAATAAAAAAAATCACTAAGAAGTCCTTCTATTTAGCTTTCATTACCCCTCTGTAGAAAGTTTATTCTGCTACAGGTGACTTTGGAAATGAGTCTGTTCTTGGAGAAGCCTAAAAAATCTTAGTCTCACCTGGAGACAGATAAAAGCTATAAAGCTGAGGGTAGGGCAGAAATCCATTTGTTGGACTAATACTCTAGGCTTCTTTATTTATTCTTATTTATTGGACTTCTACTCTAGACTTCTAATCTCTTTGTTCCCTTAATAAATAGAATGGTCTAATTTGAACATATCCGAAATCCCTGAAAATATGTGTAGAAGGACTGTGGAAAGGTAGATCATCTTTGCTATATTACAGATAATTGGTGCAGTTTGTTATCTCTGTATTGTTTATCATCTGTGTATATTATCTATGAAAGTGGTAGCTAAGAGAAGTTATGAGGATTTTTTTTTAATAAACCTTCTCCATTTAAGCTGTATTCAAAAGAGTAATGCTTTATATTTTCAATGTTCAAAATGTGTTTCAAATAATCCCAAATAACATTGCTCATGAAGACCTTTCATCTCACTAAATTAATGAAGAGTTTCTGACTTTTAAGCTATTCAAGAATGCATTATCTTGTTTTCATAATCTTTTTTCTGTTAGAAAAGTGGGTGTCATGTGAGTCATTTCTTTTTGAGTTGCATAAGCCAGACTTGTGTATGACAGCCAAATTTACTTCCCAATTAATATAAATAACACAAATAGATACTTTCCTTAGAAAAAAAAAAAAAAGACTCCAAACAAAAAAACCAACTTGCTATAGAGTTCATAATATAATATATCACTCAGATAATAAGGGTACCAAAAAATTGCTACCTAGCGTGTGCTAAGATATACAGCATTTCACATATAATCTGACAAGAGATATATGGTCTCAAACATTTAAATAAACAAGATTTTCATCCAAGAAAGAGAAGGTAAATTGTACAAACAACCTTGGCAGAAAATTCGGAATGGTCAATTCTTGTTTCAAGATGAAAGCATTCAAAATATTAACAGCAGGAAGAAAGTTTTCAGTAAGAAGAAACTTCAACAACCTTTTAAAAATGGCAAATTAGTGCAATGAAAGAGGCGTGGTCCTGAGAGCAGTAATGGGCCTGACAGTCCCTGCCCACCTCCCTGGGTGTCCCTGCCCAGCACCTCATGCTAGCCCCCTGGAGCCACCATTCCCTGCTCCAGTGATGCTGTGGCAGAGCTGGTCTCCAGCCCCCCACAGCCATGCCTGGCTTGGCCATGGGTCTTGCTGAGCTGGGCCCCACATCCTGGCCTGGCCACAGCCCAACTGGGGCTGCCTCAGTTTCCCTGCTGCTCCTGGCTGGGGCAGTGGGGTGGGCCCTGGCTCCCAGACCCTTCCCTGCCAGACCCCTGGGGACTCCCTGCCACTCCATCCCCAGAGAACTGTCCTGGGTGCCAGAATAGGATGGCTGCATCATACGGCTGCTTTCAGTTCTGCAAAAGCATACACCTACAATCCTTGGCCAGATTTCTTCACAGTGCTTTTATTTTTAATCAACAAATTTATGTTTAAAACACAAACACATTAGAAAGCCTGCCTTTCTGAGGTAAAGAGCATATACATGCCAATGCTGGAAAGGCAGGGATTTCCCATCCTTCCCCTCAATCAGAGGAACAGCAGATTTTGAGACTGTTTCCTGACCAGTACCAGGTACCTTCATAATATGTGGTTAATAATGTATTTTTAATTTCCAACTTAATGTGTATTTAACCTCCAAAAAACTTCCAGTAGGTATGTCAAATGAATCACAATGTTCAAGGCTTGCCTGGTGCTTCTAACACAAATTAGAAAGAACTACAGGGAAAGCAGAAGCAAGTAAAAACTGTAAAATAGAACAACACTCAAGTGCCCCAGGAGCAGCCTCAGAATGAGTGGAAGGATGGGATGCCACAGTTGCTTTCCATACTTGGGCCAGTGCCACACAATACATCCTCATCCCATGGGTTAACTTCTGATTCCAGCTCAATCTCTTGTCAGTGAGGTCCCCCTCTGCAAACCTATTTTCCACCCAGTCAGTGTCCCAGTTGCAAGGTTGTGCAATGTTTTCACATCCAGGGTGCAAGATACTGCATTAATTTTTGGTGAGCTTCTTGAGGTTTGTCTTTATGAGATCTCCAGCCTAACAACATTCCTTTTCAAGGCAACCCTGTCCTCCAGCACACAGGTTGTTCCTCCCACTTTGGTGTTATCTGTCAATTTGTTGAGGGTGTGTTCTACTCTATCATCCCAGTCATCAATAGACATCAATGTTGAACAGTTTTGACCCCAGCATCAGTCCCTGGGAAACGCTATTAATAACTAGACGCCAATTTTACTATGAACATTGAGCATGAGCTCATTTCTGCACCCATGTTACACTACGTGTCTGGAAGAAACCTCCTCAGTTTGTCTCTTAAGATGTTGTCAGAGAATGTGGCAAAGATCTTGCTAAAGTCAGGGTCAATGATACCTACTGCTCTCCCATTGTTCACAAGGCCAGCCATTTCACCACAGAAAATGCTAACCAGGCATGATTTGTTGTTCATAAATCCATTAGGGCCATTCACAGTCCTTTTCTGGGCCTTCATGCACTTGGAAACGGCTTCCAGTTAATTTGCTCCATAAACTTTCCCAGGAACTGACTTGGGGCTAAGTGTCCTGTAGTTGTCCTGTAGGTAGAGCTTCCTTTGTGCACATACGAAAGTGCCTTTTCCTCGTCACTGGGAAATTCCCCTAACCATCACTGTCTTTCAAAGCTGATGGAGCCTGGTTCTGCAATACAGTCAGCCTGTTACCTCAGCATGCAGTCTGCTATCTACCCATGTATATCTCTACATTCAAAGTGCTTAAGTGGGCCGTAACTATATCCTCTTTCAGTATGGTAGTGTATCTCTCCCTCAAACTCAATCAGTCAGCAGAGACCTAGAGATACTCAGTAAAGATTGAGGTGAAGAAGGTACTTTTCATGGTTTTTGTGTTCTTTTTCAACTACCCCATTCAGCAGTCAGTCTTGCTGACAAGGTACCTACAGCAAATGCTTTTTACATTTCTCACCAGGTTTAAATCCAGCTGAGCTTTGACTTTCCCCTGCATGCCTGGGCAATGCCTCTGCACTCCTCCCATGTAACCTGGCCCCACTACCACCTTATGTGCACTTCAGCTTCAGTGATGTGCCCTGCTCTCAACCAAGCTGGCTCCCAGTCTTGCTAGATTCCCTGCTTAAACATATTCAGGAGTTTTGGACAAAAAACCCCTATTAACTTGTTATATACAAGCTTTTTGGTTATAAAACATGTAGACATTAGCAACAGTTATTTTTGAATAGCTTTGATGTGCACAAGTCAAGAATATATCTTCTTTTTCTTCCAAACTCATCAATAACAATAATTCTAAAAAAAAAAAGACAATACCTATCTAAAATGTTTCTTCTTCCCAGATTCCTCATATTCATTTCTTACAACCAAGTATCTAAGTCTTTCCTGTTTCCTCTGTACAGATGTATAAAGTACATGCCACCAGCCTGTGTAAGTAAAACATGATAAGTCATCCAAGTAACACGCCTCTACAATAATCATCTTAACTATTTTATAGACTGTTAAAAATTCAAATTGTTAACTGTTTTATCTTCATTAGTCATCTATTTGATTTTATTCTTGTCTTTTATTCTGATACATCTTGTATTCTAATACAACTAATGTGTTTTTATATACCTAATATGTTCTAATACACCATAGTGCAGATACAAGAGTTGTGCTCTTAAAAGCTATTGAGTCACTAATTGGTAGAATCATGCACATTTTTATGTTTTGTTACAACATCATAAGTCAAACACAAATGACATCCCCTCATTTACTGCTTTGACTTCTGTGTAAAATGAAAAAATCGTGACAAAACTTGCAAAAAAAAAAATCCAAAACATTTTCTTACAAGAATTGGAAAATACCATAGAAACCAAATCACATGAATCATGAGATAACATAAAATTATGTTTCAGCTCTCTTATTGTCTGTGTTTATGACATGAAGGTTTTTCACCCTATGAACTGTAAATCTCTTTAACCATGCATTCTGCTTTTCATCATCTTCTCACATGTCACAGACTGAGCAGGAGGAGGATGTGTCACCGTGAAAGTTACACAGGTAGCACTTAAGTAAGGACAGAAATTGGGAAGATTAATTTTTCATAAGTGATGTGTGATGACTCAGTGCTTCTGTTTGGAACTACTCCACCTTTGAGATGAGAGCATGACAGAGAAACTGTGTCTCCCATCCAAGTGCCCATGGCCAGGCTTGAATTCTGCTTTTGGCTCTGCTGTGTCACATTGACCCTAACCCAAACAGTCCTGGAGGTGTAAAGGAAGCGTTTCAACCTAACCACCCCACTCCCAAGAGTGATAGCAATTTATGAATGAGTCAGATGTAATTTCTTTAAAAGATACATAGAATAAGTGTGTTGCAAAATGTTACAAAATCCAGATACTTTCACAATGTAAGCTTGTAGCTGCAAGTCTGTACCAGAGCTAAAAGACACATGGATGTAGCAGTCAGCCTCCTGAATCCCCTGTGTTTGTATGAAGGGAGGGTCACTGCCAGTCAGCCTAGAGATGCCTCATTTGGATTCCCACTGCAGGTCTTGAGGCATAAATGTAAACTGTTTAGTAAACTAATATTGGAAACTTCAGTCTCTCACACCTGCATGTGCTTTGGTAAACATCAAGGATGTATAAAACAGAGCTAGAAATGGATTATCATCAGATGTATTAATGGCCAAGTCTTTGAAATTAAAATCTCAAAAAAGAAAAAAGAAAATGTATGTTTGTCAACTGCAGTGGGTATCTAAGACTGGCCAATAAGGACAAGTTTTTTTCCTATGTGCTCTTAAGAAAAGTATGAAGCAATTATTTGCGGAGTGTTACTTATTGTATTTATGGTTATTGAGGCTACTGAAACTGTAAGGTATGTTCACCCACATTTTTTTCTACTTTCTCATACTGATGCATCCCAGATCTCATCACTCACTATGCACAGAGCTGAGGGACACCAGCCCAAGCTGTGGATTCTCGTGGAGGAGCCAAGGACATGAAGGCTCAACACTACAAGGATTTTCCAGAAATCATGACCCTAAATAATGTCAAAGTGCACATATGCTTTTGGAAGCAGAGGACTGCACTCATGTTATGAAACTCAGGATGAATATTCATGTATATTTGGTCCAGCAGGAATCTGGATTCCCTGAAGATGCATGAGGTGGATTTCTAGCCTTCTTGTCCTCCTTGCAGGATTAATACTCAACTTCTTCAAAGTATTAAAGTGGGAGCCCTATATCCATAACTTTCCAGAGTCGGATCAGCAGAGCTTACGCTGGTGTCGCTCACTGGAGGCTGACAATGGGACATTGGCACCATGTCCATGTCACCTGGGCAGGAAGTGATGCAGATGAGAGGCAGGTGCCAGGATTCCACATGAAGCCCAAGTGCCTGGACCCTCAGCCTGCAGCAGCACATGCTGGGTATTTGGTTCTCTGCTGTTACACTGAAGTGGGACAATCCTTGCTTCCTAAAACCCTCACCTGTTTTTCACCTTGGATTCAGAGTGTTTCACACTGCTCAGAGAGCCAGACAATTCCAGGGAAGGCTGATCTTGCTGATGCTGCTGTGCCTGTACAGGACCAAGAACATGCATGAACAATAAAGCTGCTGATCCCAGAAAGTGCCAGAATGATGATGTGCTCCATTAGCTCATCCAGTCGAAAAAGTGAGGATGGTGTGAAGCATCTTGGCTGAGATGGTGCTGAGCCCTGTGGCAGTAGAGCCAAGGGCCAAGTTTACCTTGCAGGCTAACTTGCACACTGACTGAATGGCCCCAGAGACATAATCTTGATACACATCACTTATTTATCAGAAAATAAATTTATAAAGGATTCCATAAAATTACACTTCATTTATCTGTAGAAATTTTTCTGAGTTGTTACTACAATGAAACTAAGCATGGTGAGGGGAACATCAGTGGTCCCAAGAATACAAAAAAAAAAAAAATATTAAAAAAAAAAAGGGGGCAAAAAAACAACCCTCCTGTCTTAAAAGCTCCATGCTGTTCTAGTGGTGGTGAAGAAATGGTTTGGGTTTTGGTTTTTGTTTTTACAAGGCAAATTAATATTAAACTAAGCAGATCCATCAGAGTTGTAATGTATCCCTGTAGTTTAAAGTATACAAAAAAGTAAAGCAATTGACCTAACAGTGTTCTTTCAATTTTATACTAATTTTGATTTATAAGAACCAACTGTGTTGGCTCCAAGGCACTGCTAGAAATTAATAAGCCATTTGGAAAACTTGAAATGACTACATGAAGCAGAGAGCAGTAAAAGAATGGGGTTTGGATCTGAAACATGAAGGGGTTTTAGATGCTTTAAATGAAAACTCACTCAGCAGTACCATCTGAACCCCTCTTTGCTTCAGTGTGTTTTCTGCCTAAAAGACTAACTTTTTTGCTAAATCCATGGATGCCTAGATTTCCATCCTAAAGATCTCCATACAATCCTCTGTGGTGCTCCACACTTAAGACTCTCAAGAGTCTGTCCTCTACCTCTCTTAATGCATGACCCATCTGAAAGTCCTTCTAAAGCACTGTCAGTGTTTTTTTCCTAAGCCTTGGTACCTGTCCTCCTAGTCCAGGTGGCTTCTTTCTTATCTTGCTGGTTTCAGTCCTGTTTTTAGGATCTACATAAATACCTACAGGCTGAAAATGAGCTAATGAAGAGTTTGGAGAATTAAAATCAAGGTGTAGCTAATCCCCATCAATGCTTTTACGTGCCTTAAAGTCTTTGGGCATGTCTGTTTTTACCAGAACAATTCTTGAGGCTCCTACAGTTGTTCTTTTTTGTGCAGTAAAATGGGCATCTCATTACTTAAAACTGTTTGGATCAGCCTGCTAGTAGTCTTTCCATCTAAATCCCATTCCAGTGTGCAGATACAGAAGATGTTTACTAGAATCATGTCTTTATCTTACATCAAGTTTTATTAGAAGTTGCATTATGAAAAGTTCTTCTGTGGCTCTGAGTTCTGATTTCTCAGACATAAGTAGTTTTCATAGTCCAGACTTTTTTTAATATTAAAAAATGTGATTTTGTCATATTCTTAGTCTTGATTTTCTGGCATAATTTGACTTCCAGAGAATAATTGGCAGCTAGAAGGCAATGTTTCTAGTGTAAATATTTCTCATAAAATGATGTCCTTTCTTCACTGTTTCATTTCCCTTTTACACCCTTCATATTCATTATTCTCCCCTCTTCTTGATTTTCCTTTAAATGCATTTTCCTGAAAACATGGCAATACTGCCAAGGGAATCTTTGCTTTTCTTGCCATTGCATTGTACCTCTGATTTTAGGTATCCTCATAAAACAGATAGAATATTTGTGCTGAAGAGCAGAGACCAACAGAAACATGAATGTCACCAGAAATATCACCAGAAATCAAATCTTCATTTAAATGCTCTTGGTCGAGGAACAACAAACGGAATGAGGAGGAAAATTCCTATTGTCTAACCATGCTTCCATAAAGGTTTTATTAAGTTTATTTTTGCCCCCACATCCAAGTTGTTTCAGTTTAGCTTTAAAAATTGAATGTGCTTTCTTATATATTTAAATTACTACAGTGCTTAGTTTAGGTCTCAGCTGCAGGCAGATGAGCAATTCTAATGCTACAAGGACAAAAAAACATGTATGGAGACAGAGAAGGTTAAAATTAGATGGGCTGTTTGCTACTTGTCACATGCTGTTTTAGATTGCATTGGCAGCTCCATGTATTCTATACTATAAAAAGATTAGTCAAAGCCAATGAAAGGAAAACATTGAAATTGTAACACACTGAAAGGGAAAAAGAAAAATAGCTGTGTACCATTAACAATCCAAATATTTACTCTCAAGCACTTTTAAAAAAATCTTTTTATTGGTGTTTTGCCCACTTCATAAAAATTACAAAGTTACACCATTTAATTATAGGCCAAAGAATAAAAAAGAAGAAAAAAAAAGTGAATATATTAGAGTACAACTCTTCCACAGAAAGGATAAATAGTTAAAATTAATGTGCATGATCATCAATGGAAATTCAAGGTTTGAATGACTGATTCTAATAAAGAGATGTGTACAGTAGGACAAATCATAGTGACACATGATTACATTAAACAGACACAGTAAATCTCTCACAGCACCTGTAGTTTATAACTCAGAGAATTGGGAGGGACTGGGGCAGAATCTTGACCTGACAGAATTCTAGCTGCTTGATAAGGTTGATTTAGTTAGAAAATAATTCCAAATATTAGGGAAAATATTTCACATTCCCATCCTATATGTAAATAATAAAGCAAACATAAAAGTGTTTTGAGATCATAGTTTTATCTAATTTTCTATCTTTCCTGAATTAAAAAGTCTAGCATTATATTGTGACTCTTGAAATACATGGATTTTAGTAACACTTGATTAACACATTAAAAAATGAAGAGTAATTTCTTTGATTATTGGATGATATTTCAGAAATCAAGTATTAAAGTATTTGTGATAGTTACCTATAAGGTTTTTTTAATTATCAATTTTTACTACTGCAGGAAAAAAAAGTTGGGTCAAATGTTTTAATGAAAAGTTTTCGCCAAAAGGAAGGAATGTTTTTTGATGTAAAAAACCCTAGTAGATAATTCAGAAATACAGAATCACTTTGCATATGCATTTTTAAATTATTTAATATCTTTCTAAGTCTTATTTTTCAAAACCATTCTTTTTTTAAGAATGTTTTCTGCATTTTTCTTTCCACAAGGATGAATCAGCTATTTGAAAAAACTTTTTTTAACTACATTTATAAATGGGTTACAAGTAAATTTTATATATACATTTAATTCTGGCTTTTTCTAGTAGGCGGAAATAGCCAGATATTTCTATGTAAAGTCCACATTTAATCAGAATGTATAGTCAGAAGAAAGGCATACTGTACTCAGTGCAGTGAAAATTCAATTTCAAAATTCAATCAGTTCAGATTTCAGTCAGTGAACAGATAAATAAATTAGTTTCATGTAAAAACAAAACAAAACTAATAAAGCAGGCTGGGAATCCATTATTGGCTGCACCAAATCCCCTCGTAAAGAGCTTTCCATGAATAAAAGTTGTAGGTCTTGCCTGAACAATTAGAGACTTTAAGGACAAGACTGAAAAGGAGTCACAGTGAGAAGAAGAAATTGTAAAAGGTCAGATTAGTACTGTGTTGAAGAAAAAGAGTTTACTGAATTTGCATCGTTTGACAGAAGAGACCTTTTTTTCTATGATGTTCAGACAGTGCAGGGAAATGGAAGAGGGTATTACAGATTGTTCCCACTACCCTTTTTATATGCTATGAAGCCAGATCCTTACTCAGGTGGACTCTTTCAATGCTCAGGAGGAAGGTGGGGTCTAAAGATGAATAATGATATCTAACATGGATTTCAAAGTTAACTCCTTACATGCTGACTGGTTACTACTACTTAAATGGGCAATGAGAATAGTGTGAAAATATACTCTTAGTCATAAATACATACAACATTTTTTAAACTGAAAGTAATAAACTGATAAAGGGATTAGAATAATAAACAGAGGAATAATTGCTCTGTTTACCAGGGTACAGTGTACTCTTTCTAAAACATCCTACCTCGAATAGTAAACAGTTTCAGAAGCTTCAAAAATATCTAAATGAGAAACGGGAAATATCCAAGATTCAGAAAGGGAAAATGGTAAGAAATTACTTAAGTAGTTACTGATCAGCAAACTGATAACACAGTCTTCAACTGCATATATCAGGTTCCCTATTTACCATTGCATTACATAATCTAACCAACATATCTTAAAATATGTGCATGGTCAAGATTAGCAGATGGCCATCTTTCTCTGCTCAGAAATGCCTTCAAAAGCTGGTCTCTGAATAGCAGTTGGCAGGAAAAATGTGCAGATGGCTGAAGTAACTTTAATATACATCCATTACTGATGTATATTAAATGGAATAGATAATTACACATCATAATCACTGATGATTAATTACAAAAAACAGACAAAAAATATATATGTTACATATGTTAGTTCTTCAAGTGGACTGCTAAGGCAGCTGGGCATTAAATAAAAAGATTAAAACCCAAATTAGTTATGCTGTTGGCAAAAACAAAACCAAGGAAAAAATCCATAATTAATCAATCAGTTGCTCAATACAACAGATATCTCTTGCACTGTACCCTGAAGGTCAATCGTCTGTGACTCTGATGGCATGTCAAGAAGAATGATTTGCTTCAGCTGAAAAGAAGTCTGCCCATAATTGAAATATAATCAGTCTGTATTAAATTTAGATCCCCGTTTTACCCTCAGAAAAACAAGAGACAATCTGTATTGTGTACCTACAGGCATAATAAAGAAGATAACAATTAGGCGTGTATCAGAGAGCTGAAACAGCTTTAGGCTACCTATGGTTGGACTGCAAAGATATAGCAGTGATTCCTAAAACCATTCAAAACAGTCATGGAGGTCATTATACTACAAGTTGCATTCTGGACTGGTGTATCTTCTATAGCACTATGTCAGCACTGCAGAACAAACAGACTTCTATCCTTTACCTTGGCCTACTGGCCTCCACACCAATGCTGCCTAATGCCAACATCACGCACCCCTTTTGGGTCCTCAGAATCCTCTTTCAGGCTGCTATTAGTGGTGTCAGAGTTTGTGTGTCCTTTTAATGTAATGGAGTACTTCCCCCAAATTGCTGAATCTACACAGAGATCAAACACAACATCAGCATTGAGGTGATACTTCAGCTAAAATAATTTCCTTTTTTGATGAGAGGCTCATACTGTACTATCTACATCCTTACTGAAATACATGTTAATAGAGAACAAGGGAAAACATGGGGATAAATAAAACAGTGTCTTTCACTAAACTTTTATTAGAGGAAGTTTCAAAAGACTATGCCATGTTTCCTTTTTCAGTAAGGATGTTCCCCTTTCCCTTTAACAATCAAACACCAATTATACTCATCAAAAAGGAATCTAATGTGTCTGCACTATCTTGTTTATTATATCTTTTTTTCTGTGGCATTGTAATTACTGTAGCATCTGAGCATAGCATCAGCAATGAGTTTTACCCTAGTGTGATGAACAGCACATTGATCACTGACATGAACCTCAACCCAAGTCCATTTCAAATGTTTACGCACATCTTCCTGGTGACCAGCATCAATTATTAACTCTATTGTTGTCACTACAGAAGTGACATATGCAGACCCTGAATATTTTTCAACAAATAACCCTATCCTGGTCCCATAGGATTCCTGAGTCTGAGTTTGCAATGGATTTTTCACATAAAACTCTGAAAAGGCAGAGGAGTGGATTAAGATAGTGCACACAGGAGCTGCCAGAAGAAAAAGATAGTTGGGTAAAAAGAGCCATGGTACTTACCTGTCTACAGACAACATATTCTTCCTACAGGAAAATCATGTTTCAGTAATTGTAACGCTATCAAACTGTTCTAAAGACTATTGAAGGCAAAGACTCCACTCTGCTTCAGGCTTAATTGTGTTTTGGGTTTCCTTGACTGTAGTTTCTAGGCATACCTATATTGAAATTATGTGTTTTAAAAGTATTTGGAAAACTGTGAAATATCTTCACTTTCTCAACTTACTGTGTCTCATAGCTATTTTTTTTTTTCTATTATTGTTTTAGGAAAATACCAGCTCATCATTTCAAAACCAGCTGTCTTATTGAACAATTTTACTCTAAAATGCTGGATGAATGAGTTTGAGATATGATTTCAGTGGATTGCATCTGACTAAGTGGACCTATGGTTTATAGCAATACTGCATAAGAGTAATTGTACATGAATGACACATTTTTCTGATGTACTTTTGTAGTGTTCCAATTTGTTCAACTGCCAGATGATAGAAAAATAAAACTACCAGGATATGGAGAGGAGAAACTGAAGTGGGTATTTAAATTCCTTGGACTGTATTATCATTCTGACATTTTAAGACAATGTATAATTGTGAAATCTGAATTTCATGAATTTTAAAAGAGTTTTGCAATTTAATTTAATCTTTATGATTGATGAAGGCAAGGCATGTTACCAAACACATTTAGTTGTCAGTGATTTATATTTTGTGACTTCTCCACATAAAGGAGAGATATAAATTTTGTTTATGGATGTGAAACAAAAATTCCTATATTTATCTTGAAAATAAAATATACTTGAGGCTATTTAACATCTAGACTTGTTTAAAATGACTCTCCATACTATCTCTTTTGTGTTATACCTTTATATAATTTTGCCTCTGAAATTTATAATACATACAAATTTCCATTAAAAGTTTTATTAAAAAGATAGGACACTCTGTGATAGATAGCCAGTTTCACTTAAAAGTATTAATGATTTTCTGCAGAAACAGATAGCAGTGATCAAGTGCAATTTAAAAATTTTTTAATTAAATCATTATGAGTTAACCTTAGCCATGCAGAATTTTGAAGCAAGAAGTCTATTAGGGAAGTACATTGATTTAATTGCACTTTTTATACTCTTAGTCAAAATGTCAAAGGTATGCTCTGAATTGTATATTATCTGATGGCTTGATTACTTGCTTGTTAATAATTGTATCACTCATCTGGAAATACTCATCTGACATTTAGCTTTGCTCTTGTTGCTTTTTAAAGTGAGACATGATATAGCAAAGGGAAAGAAAAGAACGTGAAGTAGGAAGCATATGGAATTAATTATTTACTGTGTAAAACTACATTTACATTTAACTGAGTTAGACCTGATCAGCTGGGGTTTTCAAATTCCTACCAGCTATGGATGTGGATGATGCCTTTTTTGGATTCATCTGCTCTCTGCCCGCCCTCAGCTCTTGCTTCCACTGCTGCCAATCTGCCCAGAGACCTCCTCACATTTCCCTCAGAAGTTACAGCTCAGCACTGACTGAATAGTCAGGATAACAGTTTAAGTCACCCCATTGTCTGGACCAATAAAAAGATGCAGTGCTAATAATACATTACTGAAGCTAATACATGTCACTGCAGATGAGAAGTCCTCATGGAAGCTATTGCTGCAGAGCCTGGCAATGCCTTCTGCAGAGGCTTCAGAAAGGATGCATACCCACAGCTAAGCTCTTATGTAGTCTTCAGGATTTAGTGTGGGCAAGTCATACTCTGGCCAAATTACACCTTTCAATGATGATGTTCCCATTCAGACATAAAATGCTCTGGTCATACAAGCCCTGACAACGTTGTGCAAGATCTAGCTGGGAGCTAGTTCTCAATAGAAGAGCAGAGGACAAATCCTAACATGCTCTGAGTTCTGCACCGAATGGCTAACCATGCTGGATCTAAGCTAGTATCTGCTTGAACCTGTCTGGGCTTGTTCAGCAAACAGAGAAACTGGCCTGCAGGCCTGCTGACAGCACAAAGGAAATTTCAATGCTGGATTTGGTTGCAACAAATACCTTGTTTGGGGTAATATCTTCAACATAATAATTAACCTGGAGAAGACAAGGCTCTAGATCTTATAGAAGCCTTCCAGTATCTAAAGAGGGCCTAAAAGAGAGCTAGAAGGGGACTTTTCACAAGGACATGTAATGATAAGACAAGGTGGAATGACTTTAAATTGAAAGACAGTAGGTTTAAATTAGATATTAGCGAGTAGTTCTTTACTGTGAGGGTGGTGAGGCACTGGAACAGGTTGCCCTGACAACTTGTAGATGCCCCATCCCTGGAAGTGTTCAAGGCCAGGTTGGATGGGGCTTTGAGCAGCCTGGGCTACTGGAAGGTGACCCTGCCCATGGTAGGGGGCTTGGAATTTGAAGATCTTTAAGGACTTCTCCAACCCAAAAAATTCTGTGCTTCTATAACAATACAGTTCCATTTTGTACTACAGAGTGGACTTTCAGCCGTTATTACTGGGCATGGATAGACAATTTTCCAAAACAATTTCCTATCAGGTTACCAACAGCCTGCCTTCTATTAATTTCACTCTTTGGTGTTTAATATTAGCAAACAGTTTCTATTTCCTAGGCAATTAGGGGGAGAAAAAGTGATTGTAACATCATATTTCCTGCCACTGCTACTTGTTCCTGCATGGATGGACATGGTAAAGGAGAAACATTTTTAAGGAGAAAATTTTTAAGGACTCATGACCTTAAAAATACTATATCTAATGTATTATGTAGCAAATTATAAAAGTTAATAAATTGTCTCAAGCAAGTAAATTGAGAGTCTTCCAGCTCCTAAAGTCAGCCAAGTTCCCACAAGATCTCACTAGGTCAGGGATTCAGGTTTCACTGTGGTGCATGCCATTGAAGTCCAAACAGAGAATTCAGAATTGCCACTGCAGAGCTCCTCACCACAGCACTGTGTCTCACGGCCTGAGAGGTGCAGAACTAATGAGCTGTTTTCCAGAAATGTTTAGACACATCATAGTAAATGATTGCAATTTAAATATTTCCTACTGTTATACTGAACACTGTATGTCAAGCAGACAACAGATGTGCTGATTCTCCTTGTCCAACAAACTGAATTAACATTCATCCCTCTCCCATTGCAAGAGGCTGGTGCTGCATTACCACAGCCTATTTGAACACTGTCGATAATTTAAATGCAGTCAGAGCCAAGATAAGATAAGAAAATGGGTAGAGTCATGTTTCCAGTTGCTGCTTTGGAAATCACAAAGCAGAATCTCTCATTTAAAAGGAGAAAAAAAAAAAAAAAGGAGAAAAAAACCCCAAAGTAAAACAACAACAAAGCAATTAAAATGAAAAGGAAAAACTAGAACAGGAACTGCCACATCCCAGAATTAATTCCTGTGTCTGATTTCAAATGCCAAATTTGCCACTTGAATGGTGTCTCAAAGGTGCTGTATATCACCTAGCAATTTCTACACTGCCGCCTTCTACCAAGTGTCAGAAAATTAGTCCCAAGGTTTTATTTAGAGAAATACAGGAGGATGTATATTAGAACAGACTGATGATATACATAATTTAATATATTGCTCTCTCTTTTCATCCGCACTCAATGCACCAAAGTTATCTTAAAAGAACTTGGATTAAACTTATGCAACATAGGTAAATTTTGTTGCCAGTACTGTGATGCTGGAGGATTTTAAAACATATTTAAGTTGCTGAAAATTTATGTACTTTTTGAATGCATAAAATAAACTTTTCCTTTAATGGACACTAACCTCCATAGCAAAAATAATTAAAAACACACTGTGATCATGATCCATGAGAAAACAAATACAAACAACTAAAATGACCAATAGAAAGTGAGAAATTTAGTGGATGTATTAATTTCTGTATGTTTTATATAAGAGTTTAACATACCCTCCTCCAAGTAATAATACAAAACTTTCAGAAGATCTTTATCTGTATTAAAAGCAAACTATATTACTAGAAATTACATCCTATAAAATATAAAGCCATAGAGTCACAGAATGGCTTAGATTGGAAGAACTTTAAATATTGTCTAGTTCCAACTCCCTTGCCTTTTACTATCATTGTAATCAAATGGTTTGGATTGGAAGGGACCTTTACCTTCATCTAGTTCCAACTCCCTGCTGTGGACAGGGACATCTTCCACTAGACCAGGTTGGTCAAAACTCTGTCCTACCTGGCCTTGAACACTTCCAGGGTTGGAGCATCCACAGTATGACAGCTGGTTTTTAAGCATGCTAAGAAAAATGCAATTTGTAATGGAAAAGCCTATTATTCACAACAGTTTGGATTTATTATTAGGAGTTGCCAAATGGGAAGTCTAGCAGAAGCAAGGCTGTCTTAGTCCCACATCCACGGGGGGCTGCCAACAGTAGGGCTGAGCACATACACCCACATGCTTCTAGGTGTACATGCACATTTACACATGATAACATGGCATAAGAGGTGAAGAATTAAGTAACTGGTACTTGTGTGTGTATTTCAATGACTTGGTTTCACTATGTGAAATGCCATGGTGCTCTAGCTGACACTAATACCATTTTCACTTTCATGTTTTCTAGTACCTTTTCTTACTTTTTTCTCCTGTCTTCCCTAGTGGTTTTGCTCATGAAGTCATGACAATCTCACCTTCTACCCACAGTACGTAATTTCTGTGGCTTTTGTGTTACAGCTGTAAGCTGCAAGAAGTAACTTCTAAAGGTTTCAAACCTGGGGAAAAAGGTTAATATAGCAATAGTTTATTTTGGTAAAACCTTGGCATTTTTTAAAGCTCAGTATTGGTAATTTGAAGAACATGTATTTCAGGAGGAAAACGGGGTGGGGGGCTCTGGTTTCTTTCCTCACCATCTCCATATATAACAGGCAATAAAGAGGCTGAGAGGTTTAGCATTCATGAGGTAAATTTTTCATAGGCATGGAAGAAACCATAGCACTCAGTCCATTTCCAAGGAGTAGATACCAAAAAATTAATTGAACTGGTAACAGAGGCAGGAGAGAGGAAACACCTTACAGAAGAATGAAATCTCTGCTAGTGATTGCAGGCCATATATGGTCAGGTGTCTGTTCTCCTTTGTTTTGTAAACCTTGTGTTCTTGGTCACCTCACTCCAAAGCGAAGAAGACCTTACACAGTAGGACTCAGAGAGGGCATCAACTCTGAAGAGAAGGTAACTGAAAACCTTCTGAAAACCTTCCTTCCTTTGTTCCCTTCTCCCTTTCTTCCTCAGAAGATGTTTTTGTGCTTATCTGAGTGAGGTTCTGATAACTGACCTCCTCCTCAGAACTTTACTGATAATGCATGCTGAAAGTCATTTAATACTAATTGCAGATTATTTAAGGCATAGAAGCCTGATCCACTGCAGAAGCATCAAATCATTAATGTAAGTGCAGTGATTGATATCTGCACTCTGTATCTGCATTTGGCTGTAACAAGCAATTCAGCTAAGAGAATGCATGTTCTCTAACCCTTGATATCATCACTCTTTGCTCTGTGGAGCACTCTCAGCCAATGCATAGTGAGCATTAAAATATGAAACAGCCTAACACTTGGAAACAACTCCCAGTACAACTCAAACTGCCATGGCAGGGAAGGCACACTGGAGGTCTATATTCTTCCCTATTTCACTCCTTTCTTTTGGAAATACCACACGGAATTTCATTAAATTTCTGCAATGCTGAAACTTTTGGGGGATTTAACCATTGTGCCATCACTGCTCAGAACTGTGTTGCTTTTGCTCTGAAGCTTAGCAAAACAGAATGAAAAGAATTGGCCAAGAATTGAATGTTGGCAATTCAATCGTTGGCCCAGCAGTCACAGATGTTTTCAAAGCAGCTCATGCTGTGCTGTTCACCAGTGTAGTCAAAACCTGAAATATTCCCCAAATAGTTGTCTTTAATTGGGTTTAAATGGATGGGTTATGCATATGTATCACCAGATAAGAAACTAGCTAGCACAATAATAGAAAAATCCTTCAGGAACCTGGGGGCTACTGCTCTGTGTGTTGGGATTAATGGAATATAGGATACCTTCAATATCCAGAGATCCATTATTAGGTTCATGCCAATACTTCGTTCTCTGCAGCATCAGAAACGATGTGTCATGCCAACCCTGATTTTAGGCAACCCAAAGAACCATCTGCTGCCTTGATTGCAGATGCCTTGTCCTGACATGTGCCAGCAGGACAAGTGGCAGCATAATGGTGCTCAGAGTACCGTGCTGGAATGTGATCCTGGACGACTGACAACAAACTGGGTCTGTTTGCTTTCTTGTTTGGATACTGGACATGTTTTCCTCTTCACAATATCTTTGTGAACAAAAAAACAGCTTTGCAGCCACCAAATACTTAAAACTGTCAAAGGTGCATTGGCTGTCTCAGCAAAGATGATAAGGAACACCTCTAGGTATTTAAATTCCCAGTCTTACCAGTAACATGTTGAAACTCATTCAATGATCTTATAGTTCACTGGTGCACTTGCCTTGTACTTAAATACAGCAGTTTTGTGGGCATCCAATGTGAGTGAAATAGCTGACTGTGGTGAAAAATGAAAATGTTGCAAAGAACTTTGTCACACCGTCATTTCACATTATTTTGACCTTAGTCTTTGAAGAATATCACTACCATTGACGGAATAAATCCTGTTGCACATGAACCTGATAGGGAAAAATATGGTTTTGTAAAGTATAATGTAATTCCCTGCTTGCAGTACACAGCCATAACTGAGAAGTAATGACTTTTATCTAAAAAAAGAATCCATTGTGCTAGCTGAATCTCTGAGACAGTCAACTTCTGCATATAGTACAATTTTGTAATAGAATTGTTTTCCACAGGAAAGCAACTGGAAAGTTGATTATTAATTATCTGTACATTATCTCTCAAAAAAATATATGAATGTAAGGAGAAGGCCCCAACAGAAAGAGCAGTGTTTAAAATCCATTTCAATAGGCTGATGCGACTGTGCCTGTTTCTCAAGCCTGGCTAGTCTCGGCACCAGTCTCACTCTAGTGGGATCTTTTCGCTCAGCTGTGCCTGTGTGGCGATGGCTGGGGGATGAAAAGGGGAGACTCCGGAGCTGTTGGGTCACAACGAGTTTATTGGAACTCCGGCATGGAGTCCTCACCTCGGGTGTCAGCGTGTCCAGAGACCCTGACTGAATCTCGAGGGGGACCTTTTAACCGGGGGTGTAACACAGGGCGGGGAACCAATAAGATTTTACAGGAAGGTGGCTCATATCATAAACAAACATATAAAACAACCATACAATGAACATTAGAAGGTGACAATCAGGATTCTGCCCAATCACTTGACGCCTCTTTCAGAATCTTCCAGAAGTGGGGAGAGACCCCCAAAATGATGGACAAGAACAGGAGGCTACTTGCCAAGTGATGGGCAGTTAACTGTCTCTGGGGGGAAAAACTTAGGGAGAACACAGAACCAATCATAGAACTGTCACTGGGGAGAAAACAGGGATAAACCAAAGGGTCACAGAAAGGGTACAAGGAACAAACCACTTTACAAAAGAACATTAACTTATGAATTAAACTTAAAATGGAAAAATGCACTCCCACAGGCTGAAACTTCATAAATACTGTGATGTTCAGATATAATCATGGAGGAAAGATCTTCCCAAAGAAAGGAAGCTGCCCACCTGTGCAGGCAAAACCTTCCCCTCTCTTGTTATATAACCAGATACATACTGTTGCATTCAACCACTCTCTGCAGCTAGGTTGAAGGAAGGGTTTCCCCATCACTGCAAGAAGAATAGTAGCATGTGCAATGAATAAAGGCTGAGTAGAGCCGGCCTGTAGCATGGGGAAAACATCCTCTGCGCACTGCTGTGGGAGCAAAGGTGGGTACGATAAAAACTACCCATAAATTTCACATTCTTTGTGCAAAAGAAATATAGGCAAACCAATCATACCCCATGCTAAAGATCACTTTCCTCTTCTCTCTCAAACTCACTTTCATCCTTCGTTGTCCAAAGTGAGGCAAAGGTCATTTGAACTAAGAGTGATCTGATCAGCCACTATGGGGAGTTGCATGAAAGGGGAGGTTGTGATGTACCTTTGCACACATGCCATTTTTGAACATGTACCCATGGACATGTACACGAGGCTCATTGCTCACAGTACAGCAGAGTCTGGGGCCTGGTCCAGGTTGCAGAGATTCTACGGGGTGTCTAAAGGCAGAACTATTGGCAGCAGTACTGAAGGTGACACATTCATGTTGACTCAGAGCACAGAAAATTAGTCCCATCAATACCAGCTCACAGGTCTCTGCAGCACACAGCAGTAAGTAGCCCAGCTGTACCTATGTACCTATTGATCATCTCATACCTTGCATCCTCTTTAACCATTCTTGCACTCGTGTCTAGCTATCTCAACACCATGATAAGCCCCTCAGTGTGTAGACCAAATACTGGACAATTTAGTGTTGCAATCTGAAGAATTAAAAATGTTTTCTTCCTTGCTGCAGTCCAAAGTTGTATCTCAGGGTCATTTTCCAGCTAAGTTGCATGGTATTACTCCTGGCTCTCTATACCAGTGCACAGATGGATGTGCAACAACTTGTGTAAAACACCACTTGAATCTGACTTTAGCAACAGTTAATTTGATTTAGCAGCGACAGGATAAGCTGTTTTGCTCTCTGTTTTGTGTACACAGTGGTAAAGTAACTTTGCAGGTATTCAGGAAAAGCTCTGTTAATGCAGACTGTTCTCCGAGACATTAATGGCAGCTTGCTTTGGATTTGTACCAGCAGTAAATACAGACACCTGCTTCTGCCTCTGTTGTTCTGGAAAGGGAGTGTGATGGGTGGAGCCAAAGTACTGCCCACTTCAGCTCCACCTGCTATGATGAAAATATAAAGATATGCTTAGACCAAATGTCCAGGCAAACACAAACAGGCAGAAAATAAAATACTCTTAACTAGACAGTAGTAAAAGCCATAATCCTGACTGGAACTCTTTTGTTTACCTGAAAAAATATACTATTTTTTCCATAGTACCACTTCCATAATCCAAAACATCTGGCAGTTAAAAAAACCCCTGAATTAATGGATAAGTTTCACTTGCTTTGTAGCTATCTCAGCTTCTGGGTTTCATGTTTTCCAGCCTATTTTTATAAGCCTAAGAGCAGCAATGCAGCATTTCAAATCCCAGACAATGTGAGACTTATAATAAAACAATAGGAGAAAAAATAGTTTATAGCAGACACAGTAGATGACGAGGAACTTTCTTTCATTTTATAGTGAGTTGCAAAATTAATTTTGTGCCAGAACTGGCTGAAGTAATACAGTACCATAAAATTGAACAATAATCTGAAAAACACCTTTTTTCCCCCTGTATTTGTAGGTGGCAGTATTTGTATGACTTTTGCCTATGAGTAGAATTTGTGATGCTTGTGCTCATCCTTCTTTATAAGAAGAGTATTACAGCTTTTCAACTTTGGCAGATACCTGAACCAGCTCATATGTGAGGTAGCTGAAGAGAAAAACAAATAAATGTTCTTCTGTTAGAGATACAAGGTGGCCTACCCTGACATATCATCATTTTTCCCAAAACTTATCTCACTTTTCTCTAGGGCAATCAAAACCTAAAACACTTTCAGATTCAGTGGAGATGAGATGGCTTCAATGGTTAGTGAAAGTTGGAAGCAGAACTGACTGTAGTAATAATGAAAGTGTTTGCCCTCAGATGCAACTTTCTATTCACCTTAGAATGACACTTAATGCTATGCAAGGGCCAGAAACCTTCAAAATATTATTTATCACATATTAACTCTGAAAAACACAGTATTTTTTTGCAAAAGCCCTTTATTTCCCTTGAGTCTGTACAAATGCTTGCCTGATATTAGAAAAACAAGATGTGTCTTTGGAATTTGCTGTTTCAGGACTGCATTTCACCTGTGTATTTCCATTTTCATACTTTTCAAATTGTTATGATCATTAGGATCTTAAAATCTCAGCATTTCAGAAGTTCCTATCTAAGCAATTGTTTCTTTTTCAAGACTGTATTTTTTTAATCCAAAATAGAGGTACAGCTCTGGTAAATTTAAACAAATGACCTGACAGTAGTTTAATTGTGCAATATGATATAAATTTTGCAAGGACGCATTTTTTAACAGTTGAGATTGTAAACTTTACAGAAGCTTTGGAAATAATCAATAAAAGACCATCAGGAAAATCTTTGTGATTTTCATATTCCAACTAAATATAAACACAATGATTTAAATAAAAAATAACACAGCTGTTTGTATTAGTATCACAGTTTTGAGATTATCTACATTACATATGTAGATACATTTGTACTCCTGTGCTTTAGAAACTTCATTGTTGACTGACACCAAAGAGGTACACAAAGCTTTTAAAACATTTCCACTAACAGAGGTGCATTTTCAGGAAATCAAGTAAATAAATGAGACTTATGCTTTAATTCACCTTCAAATCTCAATGAAGTCTTCTTTATTATTATTACTTTTTAATGTGATTGCAATCACAGTGGTGGGGGTCTCTTGTGCCAGTCCAGTAACAAACCAGTAGAAGACTCATGTTCTTTAAGCTCTGGCCTCAGGGCACACATGATTGTTTAAGTCCTTGACAAACACAAAAGAGCAAAGGAGTGAGTAAAACCGGGTTGAATCCAAATTTTCTTCTCTTTCCTTCAGTCTTGTCACACCACACTTCTCTGTCTCTCGCTCTCCTCTTTTCAAGCTTATTATGAGAGCTGAGTGCTCATTTGAACCATCAGTCACATGCTGTAGAATAAATTCATATGGATTAATATTGCTGTGCTTCCCAGCTCTCAGAAGGATATACTCTCATTTAAAAAAGAATGGTAAATCTTATACTACATATTCAAACCGAAGATTGTACACAAAAGACGATAAATAGCAACATAGAAAGGGGGGGGAAAGCATCTATTTGAATATTTTAACTGTTGTTTTTAGGTTTAGTCTCAACAATTTACATTTGTATTTCAGAAGCAAAATCAAATAATACATTGGTTAATCTTAGAAATTATATCCAAATTGTGTAAAAGAATTCAGCAGAAAGAAAGCATAGCGCCAGATAAACTAGATAAAATAAACTACCCCTGACCTCAGAAAAGTGCAGGCAAATAACACAAGAGAGAAAATGCTCCAAAATATCATGGAGTTGGTATCGGATATAAAATTGTTTGTGGAACTCTCATTTGATATTGCCAAAACACAAATTAAAAAGCTGTGGGGCATTTGACTTGAATACTCAGACTGACCCATTGCAGTACACGCAGTGGTCTTGCTCCATCTGGCACCAGCCAGTTAATACTTCAAGTACTGTGTTTTCCTTCACATAAATTCTACAGAATATTAGAATTAATTCAGAAACCACTTACCAAGTGAAGTTACCTAACAGGAAGAGCTGGTAATCCTAAACTTGTGATTATCACTCAACATGATAAACAGAGATTTCTGGTGGAAATCTCAGTGTATGGGGCTATTCATGGAAGCAGGCTGCCCAGAGAAGTTGTGGAACCACCATCCCTGGAAGTGTTCAAAAGATGTGTAGATGTGGCACTTGGGGACATGGTTTAGTCCTGGGTTAACAGCTGGACTCGATGATTTTAGAGGCTTTTTCCAACCTTGACAATTCTATGATTCTATGATCTATGGCACTCAATGCACAGCATAAGAGAACTGTTAATGTTAAGTGCAACCTAGGATAAAGCAAAATGTGATTTCAGTATATGAAAATACACAGCATAAAGGTCCAATCTGCTGGGCTATGGAATGTCCTTCCAACAGCCAGGGCAGAAGGCCCCAAGGCAGAAATCACTTGACATGTGACCTGCTGGGTGTTTTTCAATGAGGGTGCAGCCATGGCTAGAAACACAAGGCCCCATCCCTCCCACAACAGGGCAAGGGAACAACCTGGAGAAAACCATTTTTAGAGACCCCACAGAAGAGTCCACCCAATACTCTGCAAACAGGGCACTTTCATTCTCATCACTGCCTAGGAGGACTTGCTCAAAAAGTACTGCTGTGGCACTCAGGAAAGTGTAATCAGTTTCTATTGCTGCCTTTCCAAAGAGGGCAAGAATTGAAATTGTTAGATGTTGACATGACTATTAAGTATTACTGCATTGAGATATTTAGGTTTGATACATGGAAACTTGCTAAAGAGCAATGACAGTTAATGCAAATTTATTTCCTGTAGCTTCTCTTGGCATTAGAGTTTTTAAACAAATCTTCAAGTAGATTACTTTCTTAAATCCTAGCCAAGGCATTCAAAATTATTTTTTTACATCTGCTTCCCTCACTGCCTTTCATTTGATGAACACTAATATCAAATGAAAACACATATACTGTTCCCTTGACAGTTGCAGTTCTTTCTTATGTAAAGAAAAAGAAAAACCAAATGCAGTTTTTTCTGCAGAATCTGTCTTTCTCAGCATTTCTAACTGACTATTGATGCTTTGTTCCAACATCCTGTGGACTATATTTCTTCCATATCCTTGTTTCTTCTTTTTTTTTTTTTTTTTTTTAGAAAGGTAATTAACATGCTGTATTTTAAATCCTGGGGTTTTTTTCTGCAAGCCCGGATTGCAGTCTTCTAGTGGGTTCTGGGCTTCACTTTCCCCTTTTGAATGTGCTTCCACCTTTGGATCATCTCTTCTCCCTCTACAGCTACCACCTCTCAATAATTGATCTCCTTGCATTAATTCTGTTCCCATCTTTACTTGCACAGTTCCAACACCTAGCCTGTGTCCATTCATTTAATGCCATCTCTAGCCACTTTGACACTTCCTGAAGGTCCCTTATTTAGAGTCGGGGCATCTAAACTGAAATTCCGGTGGCTGTGCCTGAAACCACTGACACAGCAATGGTATGAAGGTTTCCCTATATCACTGTTAGCATGCTGTGTGTTAAAAAAGCCAGTTCCTTATTTTTGCATCAATCTAATACCATGCAAGCTGAAGGTAGCTACAGCACTGAGTTCCCCATCTGGAGCAACCTTTAGAGAGCCTCTGCTGACAAAGAGGAAGCTGACCTTTTAAATTCTACTGCTGTATTTTTATATCTCTCATTTATTCTCTGTACACAATTTGTTAATCTCTCCCCATTTGCTTTGCAATTCCCAAACAACCAAAAAAATAATCATTATTTGTCATATGAGGAAAAGTAGCTTTTAACCAATCTTCTGTGAATCCTAAAAACATTGCATTCATTTATTATATAATAAAATTCAGAAGCTACTTTAGATTGTTTCGACCAAATTATTTAAAGCAAAAAATATTGTAAGTGAAATGATTTCTATTTCAGTAACATACTAGCTTAATTATGATTTTGTAATTATATATTCTAATGAGAACTTTGCAATCCCTTGCAGTACACAGAAGCATCTTTTCATTCACTGTTTTCAACACACAGTTATCAAAATGTTCTCAAAATGTAATTAGTTTCTATGTTTTCTTATGATTAAAGCCATTGCAGAGGATGTTTCACACAAATCCGTTACCCGAAAATGAACATGCTTAGTGCTGTGTATCCTATATCTGGATATTCATTTGGGGCACACAGCCAAATGTGGCAGTTGTCTAGAATTGTGTGTTTATTGAGTAATCAGTTGAACGTTCATCCAGCATTTTTCCATATTTTGACAGCAAACAAGCACAATCAACAGCTGCTTCTCTGACAGGAATCATTCCTCCACTCATACTTACTGAGTTTTAAATCCTAGACACAGTAATACACGAACCATCCCTGTGATACAATGTTCACTCCAAATCTGGCAACCTTTATCATTCTATTCTATACCCAGTATTTTCTCCTCTGGCAATTTTTCTGAGAGTCAAGCTTTCTCTTTGTCCACTCATATAAACTTCTCAGAAAAACTGTTTGTTTACTCCACACTCTTCTTGAATGGCCTCCTGACATACCAACCACTTGTGCACACTGTTCCCAAGCTTCCTTGCCAGAGTATCTATTGCAATTTTTTTTCCCTCCAGGAATCAGGATTAAGCCTCACAGAATATTCCCAGAGTGGTGGTTCCACTCGGCTTCACTAGCCCTTTACAACATTATTTCCACAGTGTGCCTGTGTATACTACACACAGGAGCAGTGCAGGAAGAGCCCCAGGTTATCACTGGACAGGCTGGCCCTGAAACTGGAAACTGTGGAATTGATTTCATGTGGCTTTGTATCTGGGTTCCCAGTCCTGCTCCTCAGTTCAGCTGCTGGTGTCTCCACAGCTTTTGTTTCTGAGTCTGCATGAGTTTGATGCTAGCTAGAGGATACAGACCAGTATTAGTGCTGTATTGAACCTGGCAGACATATCCGTAAATCAACAACCTATTTTTTAACAAAATCCTAGACTAGTAAAAATGCTCAGCCCAGCCATATGAACTAAGGATTTAATTTCATTTCACAGCTTCATCAGAACTCAAATTGCAGAAGTAGTTTCTAGAGTCTCCTACATCATACCTAAGCAATCAATTACTTCCAGGCTTCCCTATGTTAGTTGTTAGTGAGAATAGTCCTTAAGTTCATGACAGGTATCTCTAATAAGCAATGCTTATCAGTGC
This sequence comes from Trochalopteron elliotii, assembly GCA_024734555.1. Classification (NCBI taxonomy): domain Eukaryota; kingdom Metazoa; phylum Chordata; class Aves; order Passeriformes; family Leiothrichidae; genus Trochalopteron; species Trochalopteron elliotii. The sequence goes on from JANPWX010000076.1 coordinate 4,978,495, forward strand.
ATCCAGGCTTGACAGGAAACCCTTTTCTGGCAGTTTTTATGTACAGAAGACAAGTTTTAAAAATCTCCAGGAAACAAAGGCAGCTTTGGACTGAGGGAGCTGCTGTTCCTCAAGGTTGTCTTCATTCAGAAGGGCTGCCAGATCATCCCTCTTTCCATGGACAAACAGGGAGGCATCAGAAAGCACATGGGATACGAGTGGGATGTCAGTGGACCCCATCCCAAGTACCCACTGCCTCATGCAAAGGGGCAAGGTTGGCAGCTGGGCTGATTGATGATGCATCTTCACAAGTGGATTTTTGTGAGGGAGGAAATTAGATTTCTCTAATGGCAGCTCTGCAATTTGTAGGAACAAGCTGCCAGTTTTCTGCTCGTATCAGTGGACAATACAGTTACCAAGAAATGCTTCATCCATCTAACGGGAAAGAAGCCTGCAAAATACATTCTCCTAATAGCAGAAGTCCAACCAAGGTTAAGGAGAGATAAAATAACAAAAAAAATTACAAGCCAGAGAAGAATGTATCTGTGCAGATATATAAAAGCCCATCCAAACTGTCAGGCCAGCTTCTGGGCTATTGAGCAACCAGAACATCTGCAATAAAATCTGGCTTTTGAGATCCACAGGCACTATCTGCTGCTGAGCATCTTGTAGTACAAAGCTGCTATATTTCTGAGGCAGGTCTGAAGTGTGTTTAGGCCTGGTGAGACTTTTTGTCAGCCATGCACAACTACTTCAGTATTTTTTTGGTTGTTGGAACTGACTCTGTGGGACCACAAAGCAGTTACTAATGCCTATCCCAAAATAACTAAGGACAAAACCAAGAAATGGCATCCACTGACAATTTCAAAACTGCCTTTTTAAAAAGCCTTGAGACACTCACCTGCTCCTGACAAAACAGATGCAAGTTTCATTTAAATCATTAATCTCCCATGAACTGAAATCTCTTTCACAAAAATTAAATTTCCAAATAGCCATGAGTTCAACAAGCAGTAAATTTCTGCCAGCAGTACAATCTCAATCAGATTTCACAGAAACAAAAGGTGCTGAGAACTCAAAAGGATGTCTCACAAAGCTGGTTTTGGTACTCCATGGCAATCAGCTTCTCATCTCTCTGTCACTTATCCCAGCTCAGCAACAATCTGGCTCTTTACCTTCACAGTCAGTTTTTTATTTGCATGTCTGAATGCTAAATCAATTGGTGACAAAATTATTGAAAGAATTCTACGCAGACACCAATATAAAATTTAACATTGCTGCCACCTTACTGGACTGAAAGACCCCTTTAATTAAAAGCAAATTGTCTGCTTTCCAATTCCTTTCTCTGCAAAACAACTAAAGGGATAGGTTTGGCATTGAGAAAGAAGCCCACATTGGGAGTCTGAAAAACTATTTTTATGCAAATTTTCTTCACATCCAAGATAAAGGCAAGCAGATAGAAGGGAAAGACGAATATGATTTTTCTTCAGACAAATAATCATTATGTTTGCAATAGTTCTCTGAAAAAACTAATTTTCAAGCTACATGTCGCACTTGTTAATGAGACAGTAGTACTCAGCATCCCTCCTCCTCAGTGTTAAAGACTACCAGTTTTATTAATGCCGTTTACAACCGATTTATTTCTATTTTGATATCACGTACTGATAAAAAGTCTTCCTTCAGAAACGAGAGCTTTTTCTCCATAAAGGCTCATTACATCCAGTCCTGCAACCCCTGGCAGGTGCCCCGCAGCCCGGCCCGCGCTGCCGCTGCCCCCCAGCACCCCGGGGAGTCTTTTCGCCGCGGGCTGCTCTGCTCCGTGCCCAGGCAGGGACAGCGGGCAGGCAGCGCTGGCGGAGCGGCAAATGCCAGGCCTCCCCCGCCTCACAGCGTGCGCCGCGGAGGGGTCTCTGGGGAGCGGGCCGCGGGAGGAAAGCAGCGAGGGCTAAGCCCTGAGTGGATCGCGTCCCTCCCGCCCCG
>JANPWX010000076.1:4985421-5068472 GCA_024734555.1 Trochalopteron elliotii
GCCCAGGCGGCGTTTCTGCGCCGCTGTTGATTGTTTATCGCTCCGAGGCGGCGCCGAAAATAGGTCAGAAATAATGTCTCGCTCGTCCCCGCCGCGAAGTGTCTGAGGGCCGGCCGTGGTATTAGGAACTGCTGGAGGCGATGGTGCCTTTCCTCTCTTTCCTTTCCTGAGCCATACGGGACCGTCAGAGATTTTGAAACGGTGGGGGGGGGGGTAATTTTTTTTTTTTTCTTTTTTTAAATGCCGGTTTCTGCGTGCAGTGTGGAAAGTTGCTGGCCGAGCGTTGGGAATAACTCCCAGCTATTTCCTGGTGCGCGGAGGGCGGCACCGGCGGCTCCCGCCCTCCCGGTCGGAGCGGGAACAGCCCGTTCCCCTCGGAAGGCCGGCGGAGCGGGGCAGGGCGCGGGGGGCCGGCGGTGCCGTGCCTGCGGCAGATGCTCCTCACTCACCCCCGTTAACGTCCGTGGGATCTCGTCAGGGTTCAGTTAACCTCGGGGCGCGCTCGGCAGGATTTGCATGATCAGTAAGCGCTCTGGTGGAAGTAATGTTTCTTTCTTGCATTATTTTAAGTAAAATTTCGAACAGAACCTATTTGAAAGCTTTATTTGGTAATTTCGTGTTGCAAACATACTGCTTGGAAGAGAAGTTGCGTAGCATAGCAGATTTTTAAAAATTGTAATTGGGGGATTTACAATCATGTTGATACTGTAACCAAAGAGGTATTTGTGCTGATGTGTTGAAGCCCACTTCCCCTTTCTCCTGGTTGCAGAGGATTTTGCTGACTGAAAAGTAAACAAGCTACTGTTTGAGATCTTGTATTTTATCTAGTAGAATGGATATAAATGCCTAATTTGTTTTACTGGGTTTTACTTTGTTTTTTGAGTGGTTCTTTCAACTTGCTTAATGTTTTATAAATAGGGAAAGCCTGAGGTAAAATCCACATGCACCACCTTTTGGTTTGTTGACTGACAGCAAGTAGCAAATGCTGCAGAATCTGTATTACTCTGGAAGGGAATGTATTACATTTTCATCCATTAAATAACTCCAACTTAGCATTTTGATTGTGAAGATAAAATTGCTTGGCCCTTGCTAAGGGATAAATAGCACAGCCCAAACCTGGTTCAATAAATCTCTGTTTTGCTGGAATGTTGTGGCTTTTTTTACAATGAAAGAATTCTGGATTTGTGCAGAAACAAATTAGGTACTAAAGCATAGTTTTTATTATTCTGTTCAACAGTTCATTGCCTGTTAGAACCGAATTAATTTGTAGGAAGTGAACAATAATCTGGCTGTATCTTTGTGAGTACTTTAAATGAGTGAAGCACGGAGTTGTAATCTTGTTCTCTTTCTTCTATATGACTGTACCAGTAGTCACAGCCTGAGTACCTGCATTTGGTATGTCAGAGCACAGCTATAAATCTTAGTCTGCATTTTCCTTGGGTGGACCAACTTATTTTTCTTTTCCCATCATTCGTTTTTCCCCCTGTAAATGGCATAAGTCAATTCTTAAGCTTTGCTTTGGTAATTGATAAAAGTCAGAGAATATGAATTTGAACTCATTCTTTGGAGTAGTTTAAATATCCCTTGTGTGAAATGCAATCCTACACAACTGGTAAGAGTTGACGGATATGTGAAAATACTGGTTTTGGACTTAAATTAACACTTCATTAATAAAACTGATTTGTTACATTCAATTCAAATTATGGTCAATGTGACTGGCCTGGATAAGGTTTGACATGAATACTAATCAGTAATAGTAAAGTGCACACAGCAACCGAAATCTGTCTTCAAAACTGTGATTTTGAAAATGTGCCAGACAAACCAACACAGTTGTTGATTCAATTTAATTCTATTGTGATAGAATTTACTTTTGTTTTGAGTTAAGTAAAACCTCAAAAATAACACGTTGGGCTCTGTTCAGATTTCAGAAGAGCTAAGCCCTTGCATCTCCTCTGAAGCCCCAATGATAGATGTGACACTGTTACCTGACACTGCAGTATTGTGGTTTTAACATTTCCCTTGGCAGCACATGGCTTTCAAAGATCAGTTCCAGGACTCTGGTGCTTTTTTCTCACAAATATAGAATTAGTGAATTCCGTTCCCTAGCAGGGAGAGATACGAAAACTGAGATCCATTGCTCACTCTGGCATTCCTTGTTGACTGTGCTAGTCAGTTATCTGCTGAGAAAGACACTGACAAGTTCTAGTGGACTTGGTTGTGGTTTTGATAAACACTCTTTGACAGGATGTTTCTATCAGTATCTCATTCTCACCAGATTACAATCTGGTGTTTTGGTGTGACCTTCTCTTGCTGGAGGTGATTAGAGTGGGATATGGATGCCATAGCTATCTGTCTGGCTGGGAAGGTGCATAGGAAAGCAAATCCTGGCAAAGGAGTGAGGAAGATTACTCTGAGTGTCAGGGTTTTGAACTACTGCAGGTAAAAGTATGGGAGCCCTTTATGAGCTCTGACTCTCGTACTGCTTTTTCCTTGAAGAGAACCTGGTTGCCTGCACCAACCTGGGAGGCAGGTACCCCAATGTTTATTAATGTAATGCTGAGAGCATTGATGCCTGTGTCTCTCTCTTGGCCTGGTTGCTGTCCTGAACAAAATTGAAAGCTAAATGAGTACCAGAGACGGACCTCAGCGTGAGAATCAACAATCAAGGGTTGTGAATGCTTGTTGCTGTTGACCTTGTTTCAGTGTTTGAAGTTGTTATTGTGATAAAGACCAATGTTTCTCATCCTTGCTTGGTAACTGTTTCATCTTGTACTTCGTGTTTTCTGTCTTGAAGTCTTTTTGTTCTTTTCCATCTCCCAATCCCTACAGACTCTAGGACAGCCTTGGCAGAATATACTCCCTTGTTAACCAAGGTGGAAGAGTTGCAGTTTTATTGTGCGAGTTTTCTCCTTCCCCTTTTTCTCTCTATGGAAAAATACAGTCTCACTAGTGCTTTGTTTTCATGACAGGAAAGATGAGTAGCACCTGTGTGTTGACCAGCTATTGTCCCTTGTTTTGACAGCCTGTTGTCGTGTGTCAGTTGCCTCTGACAGGCCTAAATAAGTATTACTGTGTCAAGTACCAACACATAAATTTCTTTTGGTTAACTATGAGCATAACCCAGAGTTTCTTGAATTATTAATTATTTAATCTTGCATTCAATATTCCTCCTAATGAACGAGCATGGAAAATGTGGTTTTTTGTTAATGAAAACTTACTTTGCAGTCTTCAAAAGTTTTATAAATTCCTGTATCCTGGTGATACAGTTCAGTGGTTACAGTGGTAGTGCTGGGTTGACATTTGGACTTGATGATCTTTAAAGGTCTCTTCTAACTTTCATGATTCTATTCTATGATTCTGTAAGTCACAATCCTGCTGCTTTAAAACAGGAATGAGATTGGTTAAATCCACTCAAAAGTCACATTTTTGATCCCTTTGAGCTTGTTACAATTATACTATGCTTCTCAAAAAATATTAGTTCTATGTTTTTCTGCCACAGCTAGGCAAAGCAGTAAAGTATGTCCTTACATTTTGTAACTATTAATGCACCACGTTTTTTCTTCTTGGCAAGACACGTGATTTTATGTTAGCTACGCATCTGGTGATTTTGGCCTTCTGTAGCATTTTTCTAAGCACCTTTTCAACACATTAATTCGTTGGATACATGTCATTAAGTATTGTGTGTAGAGAAATAAGTTACTGTTGAAGTATGAATATAATTAAATATTTATGCTTTCATTTATAGCAAGAGCAGTTGGTGTTTAGTAATGTGGTGTTGCTGATATTTGTAGAAGTCTGTTGTACAAACCGTCTTCCTCGAAGAACAATGCATGGAACCTTTGTGGTAACAAGAGTATACAACAAGGAGTATACAAGAAAAAAATCTCAAAGGGAGGAAATAAGTTTGCCATAGTTTTGGGTCAGGAAGAAGTCAGGTGAGCAAATTGTGTTTACTTTAAGCAGGAAATTGGTGACAGTATTGTTCTTGGAAAGAACAGACAGAGAAATAAGGAACAGAATCAAATCTCACAGAGCTCAACTAACAAGTGGAACAAAAGTTGAAAATGCTAAACCAAATTGAAATGACATCAATTCTATTTTTTGTTAGATGGTTTCAGTGCTTTTTTTTGTAATGGATTTTCTGTAGACGTTTTGAAATTGGGCACATTTTTGTTGCAAAGAATTCTGAACTTTATATTGTGCAAGCAATTTCGTTGGAAACAAGATACAAAGTTTCACTTACCAATATTTCTTACTGAAAATAGATTTAAAGTGTCCACATTTCTGAATTGCAAGTCTTGTGTCAGAAAAAAAAGGAAAACATACAGATTTTGCTACATTTAGCTTTCTAGTGAAAAGTTACAAAATTGTTAGCTCTAATACTATAGAATTATACATATATATACATACATATGTGTTTCCATATGGTTTGCTGAATCTTGTTTGTAAAATAAGTCACAAACTTGTACACACCATACCCCCAAATTAAGAAGAAATCTATAGCATTCAACAGTTAATTTTGCAGGAAGCTTTACACTTGACCTCTGACATTTTGAAATAATAAACTGACTTGTTTTCCAGATGCAAGTCTGCTTACTATAATCACAACCTCGTTCACGTGCTGTGACCTCATGAATTAATCCCTGTTACTGACAATGCCAAAGATCATTCATCACCTGTTGCATAAAGGATGTTGAGGGAGAATGCTTTATCATGCTTTCTAGCTATAAAATAAACTGAATTCTCTTTATGCTTTAGATGATTTTTCTTAAGTTAATAAGCAAGTTTCCATTTCAATTTTCACATTAGAATGGCTTGCAGACATTTTCTGTCTTCTTTCAATTGAAATTTACAAGGAAAATATAGTATTTGGTCTTCTGTAGAAGAAGCTGTATTTTCTCCCCAGGCTGTCAGTTCCGTTATCACTTGATGATTTTTCTGCATAATAATTGTGTATTTCCATGTAAAAAAAATCAGTCTAGATAGTGTAATTAATGCTCCTGAGTTTTAGAGGTGGTAGTAGTAGTTGCATCTCTAGTGCTTTTAAGCTTAATTATAATTGCTTGCCTGTGTATTTATATGTGACCAATCTAGCTTTCTATAAATGCATATATATATGTTTTTAAAAGATTTTCTGGGTAAATTCTGAGATTACACCAGCTATCAGATAATTCTAGAGCCTGTATTTTCAGGCACCTCTGAGCTTCAGTCCCTCACAGCACTGAAAAAATCCATATTGAAACATGTCAAGGTATTGAGGGTATTGGAAGTACTGAAACAATAAAGCATAGATAGTAGAAAACATGTTTTACTGCTTTACATGTAAAACAGCTTAGAGGCAAAAAACCTTGTACTGAGTGAGGTCAATACTAGATCTGAATGTAAAGTCAGGACCTAGATCTCCATGTTTGTGGCCATTCTGTCATGCTGGGCTTCTTTTCCTAGTGAATGCCCTTGTTGCTGGGGCAGAAGCTCTGACCCATTGGGGTTTGCCTGCTGTTAATTTTATTTTGCATGTTCTTAAGAGACAACATGTGGAAGGTGCATTGTATGTCTCTGAAATTGGTTTTTGTGCCAGCTATTAATGTTTGGGCTGAATTTGAGTCTGTGACTAGAAGCTCTAACAGATGTGTTCCCTGACTTTTGATATAAATGTGAAAAAGCTGATGGAGTCTAGCTAGAATGATGAATTTGCATGGCCAGTCAGTATAGTTTGCCCTTCTCAGGTAGGAGAGGAAGGAACAACAACCTTTTTGAAAACCAACCAGCCATGCTATCAGCAGAGTAGGGAAAGCCTCTGATGACTTTGGTTCCTAGTTGTTGGATTTTTTTTTTCCCTAAATGTTTATGCTATATTTAAGAGGTAGACTTAGGTTTTACTTGTTCTAGTTGTAGCAAATTTGAAAGCAGTATGTAAGGGATTTAATGATTACAAAACGCTAGTACAAGAATTTCCAACTAAACATGACAAGTAAATGGTAGGAGAAGAGGAGTGAACAAAAACTGTTCTGTACAAAACACTGTCAAAATTATTTAAGTGGCATTGGTGATGGTTCAAGCTAATTCAGAAAACAGTTTTCTGATTTGTTTTGATGTAACCCTTCAAGTCCACCCATTGAAGTTACTAAAGGGGATCATTAGATTTGTTTTGTTTCCAATGTGTTATTTTGGAAACAGAGTCTTGCCATTTTAGGTTGGTGTCAGTGTTTTTAGCAGTTTCTGACACGTCAGCATTGTTCTGTTACTGAAATGCCACGTGGGGAGCAGGAGGTAAGAGGAGCATGAGGCCTTCAAGCTGCAACATAAACAAAAGCAAATCTTGAAACTGAATTGGTTAATGCTGCTGTACTTGTATGTTTAATAGGGACTCTTTAGTAAGAGCACTGTAATGAGGAAGGAGCAATGCCAGTGCTCTATGGGAGGGTGGCACACTGTGGAGCTCAGGTGGTGCAGGCTGTGCTGACAGGGGCAGCTCTGTCACTCTCTTCCTCCGTGACAGGGAGCAGAAGAGCCCTTCTTCAGCAAAAATTGTGCCTCCTGATACCAAATGTGTCAGTTGGTTACTCTGCAGGCAGAGCATGCTTCTGGGCCTGTTGGGACAAAGCTGCTGGAAGCTGCTTGACTTTCCATCCTTCCATGCCTCTTCCTGGGAAGGAGATGGTCTGGGGGGGGGCCAAGGAGGGTTCCCAGGTGAGATGTTGCCTCCCTGAGAAACCAAACCAGTGACCAGAGAGCAGAACTTGTCCTGTGGAGCAGAGAGGAGGTTAGACTGAGCTGCTGCTTGGGCTCTGGGGTTGTGTCCTTCCGTGGAAGAAGTGGGGCAGGGGTAGGGCGTTACTGTCCAGCTTTTGAAGTGAATCAAAGAAAGGAATGGGGGGTGAAAATATTGCCTTAGGAATGGCTGCAAGAAGGGACAGTTTCTTTCCCCCTGCCACTGAGACCTCTTTGCTTTGCTGTGCCCAGGCTGTGGCTTAGGGAGGCTGAGGGGACAACTGGCCAGGGAGCTGCTGTGCTGTGCTGCCACGCGCTTCCCTTCCCTGTGCTCCATGGCCCTGCTATTTGTGGAGCTGTGCTTTGAAACTGGATAAGGAAGTGATCTGATCAAGCCCTGCAAAAATAGATTATTCTAAAATGGTAACTAATTAATTTTAAAATACTGTTCCATGAGCACTATGTTGGCAGTGTTGAGGGGGCGATGTATTGATGCTGTGAAGATGTGAATGAGCACCTGAGGCAGAAAATTCTGAAGGTGTTTCTAGTGTGGAAGATTTCATGTAGTTTCACTGGCAAAGTTGGCTTAAATTCTTGCTATGCCCTCACTCACCTCTTCAGGGTTGGATGTTAATATAGGCATTCTCTGAGATGGATCAGTGCAGCTGTTTGTGGAACCATGCTATATTTAAATCAGTGAAATATTGTTTTTAAATTAAAAATGCAAAAAACTAACCAACCCCCCCCCCAACCACCAATAACTTGCAAAGTAACTTCCAAAATAGCTTTAAAGGTTTGGTTTGGTGCTGTGGGGCTTTTTGGCTCCCACAACTGCCAGCACAATTGCAGAGATGGCTGTTTGTGGTGTGGGTGCAAGCAAGTTTGCAAGGGTAGCAAAAGGATATAATTTAAAGACTTTGCTACTGATATATAAGGTGCTGTTTTCTCAGGGTGCTTACTGTCAGCCAGTCTTCTCATAGTGTGCATGCTAAGAGCTGCTCAGTTTGTTCAAGCTACCATCACAGCTGTCCACCAGTGCTGATCAGTGTTATCTTTACTTGACACTTGTTTCTTCAAACACTTCTTTGCCTGAGCATTTGTCAATAAAAAAGCACATGCACTGTTCTGTGTACTGTGTTTAGTCCCTTCTCGTCTAAACAGCTAAAAAAATCAGGGAGTGATTACATTTTATTGTTTTGGGTTTTTTTTCTTGGGAGTGGGGAATGTGGGTTGGTTGGATTTATTTGTTTGTGGGGTTTTTGTTTGGTTTTTGTTGTTGTTATTTTGTTTGTTTGCTTGAGTGTGGCTTTTTTGTTTGGGTTTTGTTAGTTTGTTTGTTTTCTTTTAGGTCAGATCTGTTTTGCACCAGGCTTCAGTGCTAGAGAAAAGTGTGGAATGTTAAGGACAGAGCATTAAAATCTTGTGCTTGACAGGTTTGGGTAGTAGCTAAGTGAACTTAGAAGTTTAGATATGTTTCAGCTTAGTGCTCTTAGATTTGGAGGTGTACAAGACATAAGCTGCTGGAGGTGCCACATGAGGTTGCACAGAAAAGTATCTCTTCCTCACCTGGTCAGTGTGAAGATAAGGGAGAATCAAGGGAGCTTAAAGCCTTAGGCCAAATTGACATGTAGGTGTTTGTTTGCTACAATGTGTTTTTGAAAAGCTTTAATGCACATTCTGAAATACTTTTTATGACTCATTAGGTCATTGCTTGCAATGGCAGTCTGCTGAATTGTCCTTCAACTTTGCGCTTGTATCATTCAACCGGAACTAAATTGCACTTTGTACTAGAATAATATGGATTTGATTGTAAAATGAATGCTTGTTTTGTGTAGCAGAAAACTTATAGACAGGGTCCTAGAAAGAGGAGTCAGTTGAAGAGAGGGTAGAGTGTCAGAAAATCATTAACAAAGGAAGATCAAAAGAAGAATATATGACTTTTCTCATGTAGGTATTGAATAAAGGCAATGGACAGATGTTATGAGAAGTTAAAAACAATGTTTTGTATTTCCAGTTTTTAGGTTTGGTGGTTTGTTTTTTTTTTTTTTTTGTGCTGAAGATCAAAGAATTAAACTTTTAACCTAAATTTATGTGTTATGATGCTTATCTCGATTTGTTTTGTTAAAATGGTAGGAAGCTGGAAGTCAAACCACAAGGAAACCAGCAGTAGTGTGGCCAGCAGGACCAGGGCAGTGATTGTCCCTCTGTACTTACCACTGGTGAGGCTGCATCTCGAATCCTGTGTCAAGTTCTGGGCCCTTCAGCTCAGGAAGGACATTGAGGGGCTGGAGCAAGTCCAGAGAAGGGGAATGGAGCTGGTGAAGGGTCCGGAGCACAAGTCCTTTGGGGAGCTGCGGGTGTTTGTCCTGGAGAAAAGGAGGCTCTGGGAGGACCTTATCACTCTCTACAACTACCTGTAGCAAGATGGGGATTGGTCTCTTCTCCCAAGTAATAGGTGATAGAATGAGAGGAAGTGGCTTTAAACTGTGTCAGGGAAAGTTTAGATAGGGAAATTTCTTCACTGAAAGGGTTGTCAAACACTGAAAAAGGGTGCCTTAGGGCAGTGGTGAGATCACCATCCCTGAAAGTGTTTAAAGAAGTGTGGAGCTGGCTCTTGAGGACATGGTCTAGTGGTGGAGATAGCAGTGTTAGGTTAAGGTTGACCTTGATAATTTTAGGGGTCTTCTCCAATTTTAATGATTCTGTGATTCTATGAAAAAAGTGAAGTCAAAGATTATGCTTTTAAAGATGTAGTAGCCATCCCCAAATCAGTGGCCTTTATATTGGGTTATTAACATTAGGTGTTGAAAAATAAAATAGTTTTTGATACAGTACTCCCGTGTATTTCTGAAGGAACTTATATTTGTTATATTTGTTGTATTTGTAAGGAAGTCCTGTTAGAGTTACTGTTTTTCTGTGTTGGCTGGTGCAGCCTATCACCACCAATGCTATTACTGTAGGAACTACCAAGGAAGTGGTTTTGTGACCACTGATCCTGGATCAGATTTATTATCAGATTATCCCCTAATGTAGCTTCGATCAGGCAGCCAAGCTATCACATTTCTTAAGTTAATAAGAGTATACAGTATATCATTTGCTCTAACTTAATGCTTACTGTGGGAGAAAATACCAGAACTATTTGGCATAAAGCCTTCCAATACAAAATAAAGCTGTCAAATCTAAACTGTATTTACTGTCTTGTCAAAGAATGACCTCAGAACAGGTATTGGAACAGTGACTCAACTCTGTAAATTGTGCTGTTTTATTTACAGAGGACAATAATACAGAATAATTACCTATTAAAAATAATTTACTGATCTTATATACCATTAGATTTATTTTTCACTTCTCTTGAAACCAAAGGTTTATCTTTTTGAAACCAAGTTTGCTTGTGGTGGGAGAGAAGTTGCGACTTTTTTTTGGAGACTTTGATTCATAAAATATGGCAGAATAATGACATTAACAGTCATTGCAGACATTTTAATGCCAAATTCATCCATCCATATGAAAGGTTTTTTTCATTTAATGACATTTTTGGGACACAGAATTCAAAGACAGAGAGCTTCCTTCCTTTGTGTAAGTAGGAAAATGAAGTATGTTCTAAGTACGCTTAGACCCTTAATGTTTTATGAAGAACCTATTCCATTGGACAGAATCAAATTATTTTAGTAAGCTTCCCTCTCCTACTTTATTAATTCTTATGTGATACATCCTTCATAAATTCAGTAGTTTATAAGAAGGTGAATGTATTAGGCTATGCAATTTGGTTTTTTAAGCCAAAATACTACAGCCTGCAATTTATTGGGGATTTTTTTCCATTTACTGTAAGATCCTTATATGCTTTTTGTGTAAAGTTCCAAAAGACTTTGATTGTTTAGTATAAGCACTTAATTTTGCTTTTTCCCTTGTAATACTCTTCTGAATAGGTCAGGAAAAGATAGATTGAGAGTTCATTAATGGACAATGATAAGCAAAACAAGTAATTAGTTCACTGATTTATTTCTACATTTGCAGATGTGTTTCTAGATACATTACTGCTGCTGTAGTTAGAGGTGTTTATTTTCACCAGTGTTGTTGAGGTAGCTCAGCTTTACTGCTGATTTGCATGGTTCACTCTCCTTGGTTCTTGCCATGAGTGTGTGGAAGCTCATTTTTCTCACTCAGCCAGTGTGTGGGATCAAAGTGGGACAAGGTGGTTGGCATAATGTAGTAGCACATACTCTGTGCTGCTATTGTTTAGCATCAAAATGCTCCATTTTACCTATTTCTGACTAAAAAGCAGTCACATTTGTGCCAGTTATTTCATACCCCTTCAATAATTTTTAAAATGTGGATTTTATTTTTGTGGGAGGTCTTTATAAGAGGCAAATAAAACATTCAGTTTGGTTTGTTCATGTTCTGTTTCCATTTCTCTGTGCAAATTACTGTTGAAACCATTGCTCAATTCATTTTAATGAGGAAGAGGAGAAGGGATCTCAGAGATGATCCAGTTTTTTGTTTAGTGTAAATTGGTGGCTGAAGAGAGAAAAAGTTAGTGTCAATACTAGGAGGAAAAACACACAAATCTGTAAACATGGGGTCTGTTTTGCAGCAGGGGTTTTTGTGGTGGAGGGAGAAGAACACATCGATAAGAAGAAGAGCTTTTAACTGTGCTCTGAGAACTTTTCCTGTTAAACTTTTTAATGAGGAAGCTTAGAAATAACATGTCATTTGTCAAACAGACAAAGACCAATGCTAGGATAGAAAGGAGTAAGCCTAATAAGTGTTCAAGATGAATTATTGTATCACATGTATGATCTATTAATAGGGGAGAAGAAAAGAAATAAATGCAACATCTTAATGACTTCTGTGCTCAGTGGGAATAATCAAGTTGTCAGCTCAAAGTAGTGAGTATGTTGTTTTTATCAGTGTGCTGCATAGGGTATGAGATACTGGTGCTAAATTTAAAGCAAAAAGTATGAAAACTTGAATTTTAATGCCTGATTAAGTTGATTGTTTATCTAGCCCATTAAAATGACATAGGTGTCTTGCATTAGCTTTGTTAGAATCAAACCTTGTGGTTGGCTGGGAAGTAGTCTAGGCTTAGAGAGCCAGGCCTGAAGAAAATTGTAATAGTTGAGTTTTGCCCTGAGCCCATGAAAATTAGGTCGACGTTTAACTATATATGTAGTTGTTTACTTCATATAATTATTATAACTGTGAAGCTTAAAAAATTAATTAGGAAATCCTGATGTAAAGCAGTCTGTTCTGAAATATTTTTCTAATGGTGGTCATGCTGTCTTTTTAAAATTGAGAATGTGAATTGAATAAGGTATTCTAGATATTTCTGCATAAGGGTTTTGTTTGTTTGTTTGCTTGTTTTAAAACATGATGATTATGCAATCCAAAATTCAACTACCATTTCATTTCTACACCCTCACCTTTTTAATTATGGAGAAGCAGGGTTTATTTCTAGTGCTGGGAAGCTCTAGTCTCAACCAGAACACTGTGATATCGAGTGCTGCACAGCTGTGAAAGGATTTCAAAGGACAGGGGAGTTATGCTTGCAGTAGTCCAGGCTCTCTGCAGGGAATGCAGAGAGAGAGGTGAAATGATCAAAATAACAGACTGATTCTCTGCAGCACCATGCTGAACTAATACATGCAGTGAATTATGCTTTTTCAGCCTCTTGGTAATTAAAATAAAAGGATATTAGCTTGGATGAGTTTTGGCTGTATGGATAGATGGGACATATTTCTAATTGCATGCAGAAAAATTTGGCACGTCTTCTGTACAGTCTTGCCAAAGTCTATGAGAACCCAGAGAAAACTAAATGAAAAACAGTGTCTAGGTTTCCAGTCAGATTGTTCTAGTGTGCACACTCAGAAAGTAGGCTTTAGGAATACCCTTGCTGGTCAAGTCAAGAACTTTGTTTTCACCACACTTAGTTTCAGCTGAAGGCAGTGTCCAAAAAGCAGCTAAAATTGGCATTGAAGGCAGTTCTCAGGTGGGGGGACAAATCTGTGAGTCATCAGCACAGAGATAGATGGTGGCTGAATTTGTGTTGGCAGGTGCTGGATCTCTGAGCATACAGGAGAAGAGGACTGGTAAAAAAGCTCAGGGATGGAGGTGTACAAGGCTCCTACAGCATCTTTGAAGAAAAATACTACTTGAATGTTAAATGAATAGCTAGAAACAGACTGGAGCAAAATGAATGCTTGGTTTTATTTTCATTTGTAGATTCTTTAATTTTACTTTTAATTTCCACTGAATATAAAATCCTAAATCTAAGGCTACAGTTCCTCAGAATTTTGTATGTTTTTTCTCTCTCTCTCTTTCAAAAAAAGAACTCAGTCCTCTTTAAAAGAGAACTGGTATGACACAGGCTGTAATGCACTGTTAAACAAATGTAATAAATGTTGGTGCCATATTTATGTGGCATTATGGTATCAGGATTTTACTGAGTTATTTGAAAATTTATGGTGTCAAAGATGTAATACTGACATGACATGCACAAGTGAAATTGGTTTTAAAAAAATCCAGATAATGGTTTTTTTTATGTTCTACTTTCTCTGTTTTCTTCTGTCTGAAGCTAAGGCAAAAGCAGTTTAGTTTCACAGCTTGCCTGCACAAACTGTGATAGATTTTGTGTTTGTATTTCTCTAAAATATACATAGAGATAGATGCAAAGTTCCTATAAGGGGGTAGAACTAAGTGTTCTCTTTTCTATGTCTTTGAAATCTAAAGGTCATCAGATAAAAAAAAAAGAGATGTTGCATTTTTTAGTTGTGTTTTTTTAAGTACCCTAATGGTTTCAGAGTGCAGGAGAGATGAACTGATTCTTAATAAACAGTTTTAAGGTAGTGGTTTATCCGGAGCTCCAGGGAGAGTTTCACAGTATTAGGTGGTGTTGATCTACCTGCAGTGTTTGCTCTAAGAAAATGGGTTTGTGGTCTAAAGCTCTTCTCCTTGTCCCCTGAATTTTGGCTCCTGTGGAGAGGGGACATAGGATTTACCAGGAGAATCCCATCAGACCTCTTCCTATAAGTTGTCTCCTCCCTGGCAGCTGTGTAAGGCTGCGTGGAGGCTTGAGCTGTATTTGATGACTCAGGCCAGAATATCCTCCTACCTCTTCATGGCTATGTTGCTGCTGGTGAGCTGAGAGTCTCGCTGAAGACTGGGGAGGCTGTGGGGTGGTTAGGGGTGTGCCAGAGTCCTCTGGGAGCTTAGAATTCCTTGGTGAAGACAGGGGTAGTTGGGCTGGACATAGCAATGTCAGCTTTGCCAGAGCACTGGCTTTATGAGAAGTTATATTTTTTACTTTATTTTATAAAAATACGTGTCAGACTGCTACACTTTAGGAGAGCTGAGAACTGCAGTGCAGGACCCAAGGTCAGATTAGAGAATGCTGGTAGGCTTCTCTTGTGTGATTGTTGCAGAGGTCGTAATAAAGGTTGTTACTAGAATGCAGGAAAAGAGACTGAAGTACATAAGTACTAAAACATTCTAGAGATGTTGCTCTTAGTAAAACGTTTGTTTGTTTGTTTGTTTGTTTTTTAGTTCGAGCAGTATGTTTTTGACAGCAGAGAACTGGAAGACTGGTTGATTGACATACTAAGATGGAGTATTTACCAGTGCAGGTAAGACATTCTTTGAACGTCTTTTTGCAGTTTCGTTTCTCAGTGTTGTTTTGCAGTTCCCAGTGCAAATAGCTAGATTAATGGCAGTGTTACACAATCATTTTTCTGAAAACAAAGTTGGTTTAGGAGGTTTTTGTATTTTCAGTTCACTCTAAGGTGCTGTGATGCAGCTGCTGTAAAGTAGCACTAAAATGATCGATTTAAAAAAAAAAACAGAAAGAAAAGAAACATCTTTTTTTCCTTCAGACGAACTTTTATAATGTTATCCTGTCATCCACTTTGTATTGTGGGCTCAGGAAAGATTAATTTGGATAACTGAAGAAGTGGTGAAGTGATGTGGGGACAGCATGGACCAGCCAGGATATATAGGAGATTTTCCAGCTTAGGAAAACAAGTAAGCCCTCAGAAGTACGAAGGAAAGGTTTGGACCTCAGTGTAGGATACAATGGCTTTAACTGACATTTTAACTGTTGGGGATGTTAAGTCTCAGTGCCCTAAATACTTTTGAATATTAAAATGCTGTTTTGATTATAAAAGTTTAGCTACCAAAAGTTTAGAACCCCCCTGTTGTAATTTGTGTATTAAGGTATTGTCATTTATTATCAGACTTTCTGATAAGGGTTTATATGCTGCATTAAACTCCATTTCTCATGTAGAGAGCTCCTACTGAAGAATTATTTTGTTTCTTAATGCAATTTAATATCTTGGTTTCCAAATGCTAATGATGCACTTTAAAATACAACAATAAACTCATAAAGTATTAAAAAGAGTTGTGGACTTTTGTTGTAGATGAAGTTTGTGAAGTGCAGCTGTAAATTTGACAGGAGTCTGTACAACAAATACCTCTACATGAGTTCAAATTCTTTTGTTGGCTTTTGTATAATTAGTGTATAAGCTTAAGAAATTGTCCAAGTTGAGTTTCTCCTTTAAAATATTTATTCACCTCATAATACTTTCTATTACACAGCTCACAGAACTATAACTGTTCTGTGCTGTTTTCTTTTGCACTGGTATGAAAGACTTTGGCAGAAAAGTACTGATGTGGTTTATGTCAGCCCAGGGCAGTGAATGTTCCCCTTCTTCCAGTTTAAGGTGCACATGGAACAAGCTGATGCTCAACAAAGAAAAAGCTCTTCTCAGTGGTCAGCTGGGTACCTGTGGCAGCACGCAGCACTGCCTGCTGGACATGCTGTTCTGTGAACTGTGCCACAGTATTTCTTACTGGTTTTGCAGTTGGTACTGGAGGAAGGCATAGACACTGTTTTTCCAAATGCTGTTTGTAGTTGAGCAAGAGCTGTGTTACTGGATTAAAATGCACAGTGTTGTGTCATGCAGGCCTGTGGTTGCTGGACCCTGTGCTCGGTCTGCAGGGAAAAATTGCCTACCAGTCAATTTTTAGTGCACTGGCTGGGAGTGCTAAGTAAGCTTGATAGAGAAGGACGGGAGGGAGTGGCCCCAGCTAGAGCCACATTATACACAGTAGGAATGCCACAAGTTCACTGGACAGCCCTTTTGGCAGTCATGCAAGATGTGGCTCTCTTTTAAGTTTTTTTTTGTTGAATTAACTCATTCATAAAATGGACCTTTGAGCTTACCTAATTGGACTGGTTCTGGATTGTTCTGGGTTTTCCTGCTGGGGACTTGAGGCACCCTGGTCATGGCCCAACAGCAGCCACAGGAGCAGTCTTCCCTTCTCTTGGTGGAGGCAAACTGTTCAGGGAGTGAGCACCACTCATTGTGCTGGGAAGTCAGAGCCTTGTCATGTCTTCTTCTCTGGAGAATTTTGTTCCATCAGAATGCAAGCTGAGTGAGACTGCCCCATGGTATCCTTACTTTATCCTTTTGCTTTTCCGTGAGTTCTTTAAAGCGGATTCCTTCTGAGGTACTGCACAGTTTCATGCACAGCACACAGGGTTTGTTGCCCAGCAGCCAAGGGTCCCAGTGGGTCTAGGATCTCTGTATCTCTGCTCTGTGGCAGGTCAGGTTTCATTTGCAGAAGATACACTTGCATTTTGGTAGGTGATGCCCATGTGATAATGCAGTATTACAGCCCCAGAGAATTACAGTGCAGAACATTTTGATTCTAGCTTTAAAGACTACAGAGGTCATCCCCATACAATACTATAGACAAAGCAGTGGAAGAGGGAATTGCTGCAAAGTCCTGTAGGCTGTCACTGCCAGTCTTAACACTACAAACCGTAGCAAAACTTGTGGCATTGTTCAGTTAGTCTCTTGAAGTCCTTTGAAATTCGAAGGATGACAAGATTTTTTTAGACAAGCTGGGTTAATAGCATCATCTAGATGCTGTAGTGTTGATATTGCAGTAAGGGCCCTTGGTCTAAGTTCTTCATGTTGTCCTAATGCAGCAAAATTCCTCTTCCCCTGTCCCCTGTTACATCAGTAATGTTCCTGTGTTTTTGTAAAGTGCATTCAGAGTCCCTGTATTGGCTGTTAAACCAAGGTCAGAATTAACGTCTTGTTTAGAGTTTAAAATCTATACCTGTTAACAGTGCTTGAAGTCTTTTAGCTCCTCTAGAGTGAGTACAGGAAGGGAAATCTTGTCTTGAGTCATATTCTAAGACAATTTATTTGGTAGGCTAGAGGTTGTGCCCCTAAAGGTAACTTTGCTTTCAGCTGACTAATACCTGCTGCAGTCATGACTTTTTTTGCCACCTACTCTCTTTCAGTCTCAGTACTGCCTGCTACTTCACAAACACCCAAATGCATGTTCAAAATTTTAAAAACAAAAAAAAACAATAATCTATTCAAGCTCCAGACAATGTCTACTGCTTCTATATCAGAGCCAGAAAAATTGACTAATGTGCATGAAGTACAGCCTGCTCAAGTTTTTTTGTTTGCTTAGTCCTCAAACCAGATTGTGCTTGCAGAAACTGAGGAGTTTGAAGACAAGTGTTTGCAGAAAGTGTAGTCTGTTTCATTAATCTAGTTGATAGTGTTGAAGGAAAACCGGCAGAACTTAGTAAAATCTGTAGGTTTTTAATTTAGGTATCAGCAGGCAGCTGTAAATTAGCAGGAACTTGTTAGTCTGTGGCTGTGAAGATGACAGTGAGAATTATCACTTTACTACAAAAAAAGACTAAAAATAGGTGTGTTGACTTCCTTAACTCCTGTCTTCCCCTGGAATATCTCAGTCTAAAGCCTTACATGACCTGGTCAGGCACTTTCTCTTTACTGTTTGGCTGCACTGTAATTCAGCTGTTGCTGTTCTCATGCCAGAGTTGAGGCTCTGCTGCCTGCATGGTCATTCTGCAGCAACAAGGGCTGGAAGCAGCCCATGCTCTTTTTCTCCTTGTCAGAGAGTATTTTTCCCTCTCCAGCCAAGAACCAGAGCAGAGCTACAGTATGTAGGTATCAGTAAGTGCCAGGATTGTATTATGCTGACAATGTGTTGAGATGCTTCTCTGATAACACTTGATTCCTTCACAAGAAAGGTAGAAGTTACTGTGAGCTGGATTTGGTACATCCTATATTCTTGTTTACCTCAGGGCCTGCATATTTAGGAAGCTGTGCAAAACTGTGTGTAAGCATTGTCCTTTTTAGAGCCAGATGGGCGTTACCCCCAGCTTGTGTTCTAAATAGATTGTTTTCTCTTTGTTTTCAGTAACTAAGGTGCTGACAAGTTTTGACTACTTCATCCTCATAAACATGAGTGAAGTTCAGGCTATGGTAGAATTCTCCGTGGAGCTCCACAAATTCTTCAATGTGGATTTGTTTCAAAGAGGGTAGGTAGCATGTTCTTTCAAGCTTTATTCTGTTGGATGGCTAATGTTGGAAAGACCTTAATGGGTACTCTGTCATGTAGTGTTGCTTCATGTGTTACTGACTATTTTTATAGTGATTTGAATTTTTTTTATTCTGTATTGGAAAGTCATATTCTTTCTAGGATTTAAAATGAAATATTAAAATATTTTTTCTTAAAAGCTAAGTTGTAATACAGTATTTTTGTCTAATTGGAGATCAGGGAAAACCTGTAGATATGGAGAGTACGTTATATTCTTACCCAGGCCTTTACCCTTGCATGTCTTAATTTCTGTAATCCCTTTTGTTTGAAATATGATAGGTGTTTCTCTTCAATATTTTAAAAATGATCTTGCCCCAATTAACCTACTCATTTATCAGTTTGGCAGTGGAGAATTTCACCAGCCTCTCTCCTCTCGCAGCGCTGTGCCTTCAGTTACACAGGACTCCATCCTCCTCTTTAGACTTTCCTGACCTCCTCTTACTCCACCTTATCTCTGTAGAAGTCTTTTACACATTCCTTTCATTTGATATTACATGATTGTCCTGGATTACTTTCTAAGGTCCTTGTTTCCCATGGCTATGCAGGAAATAATCCTTTGTAGCGTATTTTGGAGCTATTAAAGATTATTGGTCCTTAAGTGTTGTGGTACATTAGCCTTCTCTCCATCCTCAATTAGACTACAGTAAAAATGCATGTTAGAGTTTAGGCTGTGTTAGTGTTTGCAGAGATGGAACAAGGTGTATCAGTGTTGATTTATGATAGGTGCTTTTTCCAAAACATTGTAGAGTAACTTTCGTCAGAAACACTTTAGTGATAAGAAAATACATTTATGTTTTTAGCCTTGTCTTAGTTCAAGCCAGGTGTGTGTGTGGGAGGGTATTGTTTTCAGTACAGTTAGGGTTTGGGGTTTTTTTGACAGAAGTGATCACCCTTTATGTTTGCTACTATATGCAGTCAAAGTATATACAACTGTCCCCTTTTTAGGGAAAATTGTAATTTCACTCTTCATTGGAAGAGAAGGATTAAGGAAGGCTTAAGAGCTCTGGGAAAACACTGAGAATATTCTAATTACTTCAACAAAAAAGCACAATGTTTTGAACTTTAGCCTTTGTTAATCTCTGAAATCAGTGGGGAAGGAGAGGGTAGAACATGGCAACACATTTACTCTAATAGAGAACCTGAAGAGAAGGAAGTGTTTTTTGGTTGTCATATCCTTACAATTCAAATGGTTCCTCAGAAAGGTAGTTGAGAGGCAAAGCACAGCAATATAATTACCAGTGCTTTACCTGGCATATTTCTTTTTAGCTTACTCTTGCAGTAAGCTAAAAAGCAGTAAATTCACAGGGCGAGTTCAGAGAGGTGGAATGCTGACATAATGAGAAAAGTGACATGAGGA
Organism: Trochalopteron elliotii; assembly: GCA_024734555.1. Lineage (NCBI taxonomy): Eukaryota > Metazoa > Chordata > Aves > Passeriformes > Leiothrichidae > Trochalopteron > Trochalopteron elliotii. Next base: position 5,004,911 of record JANPWX010000076.1, read on the forward strand.
GATACAACTTCTCTGGTTTCAAGCTGAACCTTTAACTCTGGGCACGTTTCTGTAGAAATTAATGTCAGGAAGAAGAGAGAACTTCCAGAATAATTTGACAAACTGAGAAATGTGACTATTGCAATAAATTCAATTTGGGTAGGTTCCAGTATTTTTCTAGGAAACTGTCTTTGTTTATTTGAGACAGGATATAATACTTCTGTTGCTGGAGGAGCTCTTGGATAATGGATTTAATGAGCAGAAAAAAAAAATCTTTCGTTTCATTGTTAGCCTCCTATTTTTTCGCTACCAGTGTGTTTAGCATGGTTTGTCTCACCAAAATCAAGTACAGAATTGATTGTATTGTGTGCATTCGAGCCTTTCCCAGCGTGGCATGCTTGTCTCATGGAGTTAGAAACATCATGACCTTCTGAACTCTGTAGAATAAAGTGTCAGCTATTGCAAGTAATCACATCAGGTTCCTTCTTAAAACTTAGTAGATTTTTATCCAAAGTATTTGTTTGCAGAGTGAGTCCAGATTCTTGCTCATTTGATTACTGGAGATGTCATCATTCCCTGCCTAAATTTCCTTCTGGTCAGTTTTAGTTGTTTTTCTTTACAGCTTTGTCTTGTGTTTTGAATCACTCAATCAGTCTGAAAGTACACCCTTATATGGTTTAGATGTCAGTCTTTTGTCCCTTTTAATAAATATGAACTGCCATGAATCTGGTCATTGGAATTTGTGGCACATTCCCCATCTCCCATTTCTTTTCGGTAGAGTCCACATACCCTAATATCCAGTCAAACCCATTTTACTTTCTTCCTGCTTTTATATCTGTTTGAAGAAATCTGCCAACTCTTGGATCCAACTGTATCATATTTTCTTGCATCTGTATCTGTAGTGGCAGTACAATTGCCAGAAGCACTTACGACTGTGTTTACACTAACAATTAAATTTGGTATTTAAAGAATGAGTTACTAAAAGCAGTGTTAATGTCCCTACATTTATGTGGTTCCAGGGTTACTTCAGACTAGGTTTTAACCTCATCTTCTGGACCAGATGTTTTATATCGTGACTGTAATTTGAAGTTGTTTGTATCAGTAGTTGGTTCAGACCTGTTTGTGTCCCCAGGGATTGAAGTGCATTTTGTGACAGGTAGGTCAGAGTAGTTCCACTTCCTTAGTAGATATCCAGGTCTATGACTGGAAAGCTCTCAGTGAACTGAACCAGCATGCAGCAAACTGGGGTCATTGGGGAAAGTGCCTCAAACCCACTCTGTTGATCTATACTGGTCTAAATAGCGCAAACTAAGCCAAAATTTCTTTCAGTATTTTACCCAAGATCATATTTATATGAAGGTTTATAACTGTATTATTCTTGTAAGTGACCCTCTAAAGCAGACTATTTTCTTTACTTTGAGAAAACTGTTACTATTCCAAGAAGGGCTAACAGACAGTGCAGACACTTCATTGTAATAGAATATTTGTCTTATGTATCCAATACAGCTATTTTATTATGTTTTCTTATAACTGTGCCATTTGCTTTAAACCCAGCTTGTTACAGATGGCTCCACTGGTTTATTTTTATCTGTTATTGCGTTCAAATAAGGCTCCACACATACTTTGTTTTGAGCTAGTGAGATGTGATGATAGGAATTTTTGCCCAAACAGTGATTGATATGTGAGTATTGTGTGACAAAATGAATTAAATAAATGTATATGTTTGGGACCTGTGAGAATGATAGTCTAAGGCTGTGAAGTTTCAGGCTGTTTTGTCATCTTAGCTCATGAAAGTTCCAGTAAGGTGTGGGCTCTATAGTACTGATCTTCTGTAAAGACAAAGGAAACATAACGTAGCTTGAGTGCAGAAGTGGAGGATGAGTTGAGTGAAAGATTGGTTGGATGATTCGGCTCAAAGAGTTGTGGTCTATGATGCGAAGTCCAGCTTAAAGCTGACCAGTGGCACCTCCAATGGACTGATACTGGGTCAGTAGTCTCAGCAGTCCTTGCATAGAATCATAGAATGACTTGGGTTGGAAGGGGCATTAAAGATCATCCAGTACCAACCCTCCTGCCAGGGGGGAGGCACCTTCCTTTGGACCAGGTTAGAGCCCCATCCAGCCTGGCCTTGAATACTTCCAGGGATGGGGTGATCACAGCTTGTCTGGGCAGCCTGTTGCAGTGCCTCACCACCCTCTGACTAAAAGAATTTTTTCCTAATATCTCATCTAACCCTACCCTCTTTCAGCTTCAAGCTGTGTAAGTTCAAAGACTTTGCTGTAAGAACAGGTTGCTTACCCCCTCATTTGCATACATTTTGTATGTGTCAGCATACATATGTGTCCTGAACTGAGGCATGAATATGTTCAGAATGTCTGATTCCAAACAACTGGTTACTGAAAGTGCCTCAGTACTTCGTAGTGCTCAGTTGAAGTTCCCATGTTCCACCATGGGGTGATGGATCCTGATGTCTAACTTGAGACAGTTACACCTTTTCTGTGGGCAGGAAGAAGAGTTTCCTGTAACCCTCACTTGTGAGAAGATGAGGTTTTCATTTCCCTGGAGATGTGTATTGCTTTTTTACCTGTAAATGGCAAATCAAATGAGCTAAAGAGATTTAGCTAGTAGTCTGTAGTTTAGCATAGTGCACACGTTGTACAAGATCTGCTTTGAAAACAGCTTTCATCTACGTTGTCCCCATCTCTGTGCATTCTTATAATCCCAGTGTTAAGTTCTTACTTTGTCACTAACCTTTTGTTACTTTGTCAGTAGTAACACACAGCTGGCCAAAGCTTTACTTTTAATAGTAATATCTCTGTGTTTTGCCTTTTTTTTTTTTTGTACCATTTTGATTTGTAAGGTACAGTACCTGCAGTTTCATTGTGGGTTTCAGAAAAAAAAAAACTTCCTAATGGTTTTTTGGTGGTGTAAATTTGTTTTTACATAAACTATGAGGGGAGGAAGTAAAATAAAGTATTAACAGTTCCTCTTTATTGCATATTTACTGCTCAGTGTGTCTTAGTTTTCTATTATTTTACTTTGCTTGGGTTAAAAGATTCTTGTAAAACCACATGAAGAATTTACATTAGTAATGTAAGTTTACCACACTTCTTTAAAGTCTTTTTGCTTTTAACTGTTGGGCAACAGATGGAAGAATAATACTAAATATCTTCCACAGGAGAAACTTTGGCAGATTCTAACCTAAAACATATTTTTGGAGATGTATCATATCTGAAAGGTTATTGGTAAGATTGCAGCCTAAGTTGCTTGTGAACCTAAATCCTATTAAAAGTCAAAGGAATTTAAGCTTCAGAGACTACTGAAAATATAGCCTTATGATATTCTTCTGTTCCACAGATTTATGTTTTTCCGTGTGTAGATACTTACTGATGTGTCTCAGCAGCATTGACATTTTATGCTTCCATGCATAAGGTTGTGTAATGTAGCTTAAAAGAAAATAACACTGAATGAGAGTATGAAATTTAATGAATATTATTATGATTACTCATAGTAATGTCATGAGAAATAATGCAATGTGTGACAAGTTGTATTGTTTTCTGGATCCAGTGAGTTGTCTACATTAATTTTAAATTTTTTAAAAGTAAATTAAAATTCAAAGTGTCCAGCAGGACACTTTTCTTCCTCCTGGCTATATCAGAAATGACAAGGTTTTGTCCTTAAATGAAGAAGCAGCCCTTGCTAATGGTTTGTGTTGCTACCATATGATCAAATAACAAACTCTTGATAGACAAGGAACACTCAGGGTCACCTGTTTGGTTTTCTTTCTAATTCATACAGCTCCGACATACTTTTACTTTCAAGCTACGTTTCTGTATGACATTTTTCTGGAAATAAGTGTTGTGAATTGCCTTCTGACAGGATAGCTTATCTTTTGAAGTATTGTACTGTGATCTTTACTTAATGTAATGCATCTTTACAAAGAGAGAAGAAAGCTGTCAAGTTTGTCTAACAGTTGTAAGATGAGCTCTGTTCTTCAGCTTATGGTTTTACAGTAATACAAATAGCAATTATTCAGATTTAAGATTCGGAGGGCTAGGCTGTAAACTCAAGGGAATAGTCTGTCTAGAAAAAATTATGCAAATATTTTTGGTCATGGGGTTTTTTGTTGTTTTGCTTTTTTTTTAAAGTGGATCAGTTTCTGATTTCAGTTGGATCAGTGTATGCATGCACACAGATTCTGCTTTCTCTAAGGCTGGAAAGGGTAAGACTGGGAATGAGCAGTGGGGAAGTCTTATTTTAAATTGCCATTGCTACAGAAGTTGAAACTTAGTATCATCAATTATCCTCTTGACCCCTGTGATGTAGAATGTCTGAGACAACAGTGACAGATCTGGTCCCAAAGAGCAGTTACAATTTAAAAGACAGAATCTTGTCTTCTAAAATACCAAGTCTTACATTTGTTGAAAAGAAGGATTAGAAAAGTAAGTGGAAAACTGAGCACTGTTTCCTTTGAGTTGGCTGAGAAATTAAGGTTTTTTGAAGCACACCAAGTGGAACTGAAGACATGGGGAGGTTGTTCTGCTTGTCTTCTTCAGTTATGTGAAGTGCAGTGCCTGTACTAGACTTCCAGCCACACAGGGAGGCTTGTCTGAGGGTCACCTAGAGCCACTGTAAATTGGACTCCTATTTTTGAATTCTTCTCCTCACTCTTCTCCATGGTAATTCCTAGAAGACTGTACTCCAACTTAAGAAACTAAATGAGATCCTGATGTTATGGTTTTTAGCTACAGATTCTGACCCATAAAGATGATGGTACAGATGCTTATTTCTTCAGTCATTATTCAGAGAGGTATAGTCAAGAGTTGGTAGTTGTAGTGGTCCTGAGGGTGTGGTTGTTTTCCTGCATCCCCCCATATTCTAAAAATATTGCTTCATGTTTCGTAATGCTCATGGGTACTCATTGCATCTTTTAGACTTCTCAGATGTGGGGTAAAAATTTCAAATCACCTAAATTTTATTCAGATTTTAACTCTTATGCTTAAGAAGTACTTACGGACATTTTAAAAATAACAACTTTTGCAATTGAAATGACAATTTTGCAATGGAAAACATTTTCACTACTCAGAATTAAAGATGTCTAATGGACTCCCATCTCCTCCAGGGACTTAATTTGGCAAAATTCCATTTTCTAAGAACAAAAAGGTAAAGAGCTCAGATGCCTAGTTGTACCATCTTGCTGCCTTTCTGGAGCTGACTGTGCTGTGGTAGGCACAGCTCTTTGGTGTGACATTAATTTGCTGTCCTTTGGGACTGCTTTTGGGGGGGGTCTATGTAATTCATTCTTTCTTTATGCAATTGAAGAAATTGGGGGCTTGTGTATGTAAGACCAGGTACAGTTTCATGCTGCAAAATAACAGTTGTACCTCAGCATGCCTTGCTACAAAGTCTGTCAGGGGAAACATGATCAATGAGTTTAGTTTAGTGAGGGAGTAAATGACAGTGTAAGACAGGAATGAGTAGAAAAGGATTTTGTCTGGAGAAGACCCATTCTTTTATTCTGTAGAACATATAGCTATAAGCAAGCTGTGTATAATATGAAGGTAGAATGGGCATAGTTGTTAGTTGAAGGCATCACAATAATAATTTTTTGAGTGTGCACCTTCTTTTTCTTAATTGAGCTTTACTGAGTTCAGGATTCTGGAGTGGCATGTGATAGCAGTAACAGCTTTAACTTTGCATTGAATACATATTTAGTCACTAAAATTGCTACTTTTAGATTCTTTCAAGTGTTAGCACCTTTATGTGCAGAAGCTTGTAGCTGGTGCATACTCTTGCACTTCAAACCATCTCACACTGTGAGATGGTGGCAAAACCCAGAAAAATCTGTCATTCATAGGTGTTTTGCCTTATTTATGTATGCTTGGTTAATGCACATAATAGTTACAGTAGAAATATTGTTCTTTAAGTTAGTTTACCATCCATAGCTATCTGAGGGAAGGGAGAGAGAACAATGCTTATCCTGTGTTGTGTTTCAAGTCTTGGCTGTCTCACAATACAGCAGAAATTTCTGGTATGGTGTCTTTTTGTGCCTGTTTTGCAGCAGCACATACAAGCTGATAATACCTTTATGTACACCTGTATCTGTAATCACAAATAGCACTTCACTGGATCATCACATACTACAGAGAACATAAAGCTTTGTTGGAACAGGGAATGAGGCTCAGTCCCACCACCAAATGTAGACTCAGACTTGCTGCCTCCACTTCAGTCAGGTGCTTGCTTCAAAATCTCTTCCTCTTTTACTTCTTATGCCTCCTGCCAATTACTGTACTCCACATAAAGTAACTCATCAGATTTTTGAATTTTTTTTAACCTTATTTCACCCCACTCCACTTGTTCACCCTTTCCCATATTCTGACTCACATTGGCTATGGAGGAAGAAGCTTTAAATATCTCCAAATACTTAAGAGGCCCTCCAGACTGGGCCATCATGTTGATGCTTATGCATACATAACTTCCTTTGTTGAATTGCAAAGTTTTGAAATTGCTTTAAAAATTTGTCTTATATTTTCTCCACAATATGTTGGATACCTTAGATAAAGTGATCAAGACCTCTGCTGCTAATCATTTTCTATATTCATGTATTTTTACTGCAAGAAGTAGCATCCAAACTATTGGAGGTGATCAGACTGGGGAGAAGAAAAGGAGTATTTTTCACTTGTGCATGTTTCTTTGATGTGGATGGTTGCGCCTGAGCACTGGGTTTGGTTCTTTTTGGTGCAGGGAGAGGGTAAGAGAGTATGCCTAGCATGGCCCACTGTTGATGCCATGAGCCCAAATCTGGTGTGAAATAGCATTCTCATGTATGCATTTACAGTTGGCCTGAGCATGTATCTGCCAAAAGGTGGGATGTGCATGGTCTTCTCCTGATTTGTTTGCTCCTGCAGTGTCAGGTCAGTGAGACTGGCTTGCTTTTGACAGCAGCGTAGTCAGAGAGTGGGTTAAGCTGGCAGGAACATGGGGCTGATGGTATAGATCTTTCAGGTAGGGAGATCTGTTGGATAGCAGCTGCCTGAGCGGGGTGATCCTGCTTCTGGTGCTTCCTATGTGCCTGTAGTCATACTCTTTTACCTTATGGTTGGTCAGCTCAGCATGATAAACCAGCAGAAAAAAACCTGGCAAAACCAGAACCATTCTGCATTATATTTTCTTAAACCTCCCTGGTTCGCATCAGCATCAGATATACTGTCAGTGGTGGTGCAGAAGAAGTATAAAGTACACAGGAGGAATGAGATGCCTACTTCTGTCACCAGCTAGCTTTTGGGTTGGTTTAACTGTAATCCTGGACTATGTCCTGAGAGAAATGTCCATAGAAGTTCCAGCCTCCATGTTAGGAAGACGTCTCTGGAACAGAAGAGGCCATTATGTCAGTGTGATCTGCTCAATGAGAGCAGCCCAGAGATTAGTATGTTTTGAAACAAAACCTCTGTTTGAACTTCTGTATTCATCTCAGTTGGCATCCCTGCCCCTAGGATACAGAGTTATGACAGACGTCAAGTATGTCAATTCTAATTTCCCTAAGCCCTCACGTGCAGATACAGAGCTTGCCTGGCAATGCCAATTTGCACTCTCCACATCCCATGCTGCTGGCAGCTTTGTGCTGCTGCAGTGCCCTGCCCCGTGGGTTGTGCTGGCTGAGCTGCTGCATCTGACCAGTGTCCAGAACTGCTCTGTGCAAGTGGTGCACTGGTGTGATTGAGAAAGGTGTCAAATGTTTTGCAAAGGCACAAGCCTCCAGTGCCTGGAAGGACAGGACGGAGGAAAAGGGGAAAACGGAATTCCTTAAACTTCATTTCTTGCAGAAGTCTTTATATTGTAAACGTACAATCTAAATTTCAAGATATTATTCTTGATGTTCCCTTACTCTAAGGAAGGATAGGGTTTCCCAGATGCCAGCTAACTTGACTGACACAGAGAAGCAATCAGATTATTGCAGAAGTCAGAAAGATCCAGCTCTGGTACTTGGCAGAGAAAGGGCCCCATATCACCTCCAGAATGCCAAGTCCCTTTCTGTAGGTCAGCTCTGAAAGGGGGAAGGAGGAGATGATAGAAAGGCATCCAGAGCAGCAGAAACCCTCAGCTTCCAACTCTGCAAAGAGAACTCAGATTCTTCTTCAGTGAATTTTGCAGATCCCAGCTTACAGAGAGCAGTGATGAGAGGTCAGCCTCATAAGGGGAACAAAATGAGTTAGATACTCAGATGCATGGAAAGTTTGATGCTCCTCAATGTATGTAGAAAGTAAGTCATACAATCACCTTGATGACCAACTCTGCACTTCAGTCATATTACTATGGTTAGTGCTTCTTCTATGGAGTTTTTCTTTTTTCCTGATCATGTTCTTCTTAGTTTTCATCTCACAGTACTTTAACATGCCTTCCTTTCAGCAATTTGTTTCCTACCTTTCCTGAATACCTTCCTACGTAAAATTAAACTCAAAATAATTTGGATACCATTTGAAGTTTTCTGCGGTGCTTGTTACAGTTTTCTCAAAACAGAAGTCTTGAAAAATATAGACTTTAGAAAAACTTTTTTTTTTTGCTTACTTGTTTAATTGGGTTTTTTTTAACTTGTTGAACAGGTTCAGCAGGTACTGTGTGTCTTTAGGGTATCCATCTTGTGGAACCTGGCAAGAGAAAAAGGGATTTGGCTACTTAGTGTGTTTGTTCTCCTGTAATTTGTTTCATTTATTTAAACTAGCATCAGAATGCTCAGATACTGTTGTTGTAGGAGGTGGCTCTATCGTGGCAAAAAGTCTGTTCAAGAAAGTAACTCTTCTTTTTTATGAAGTGGAAGGAAGTGGAGTTTTTGCATTCCAATCTTGAATGCTCACTTCACTGTTTGACACTAATAAGCTTTTAGGATCATTGTAATTTAGAGTCTTGACTTGTGCTTGAATTATGCTTAGAGTCTCGACAGGTCTTGACTTATGCAGCTAACTTTTTGTTACTTGCTTGTGACATTGTTCTGGCAATATTCTCTGAGATTATTTCCTAAGATTTATGTTAATAATAAATGCATAAATATCATGTGCAGTCAGCAGTTCTGCTTCTCAGTGTTTTTGGAGTTGAAACTCTTGAAGTTGAGGAAAAATTATTTACTCGAAGTGGCAGTACAATTTCATACTATTTCTGAGCATGGAACCCCTAGCTCAGCCTTTCTTAAGCCCATGTCATGTCGCTGAAGGGAACACTTTCTGTCCTGGCTGTGTGATCCTGCCTTCTGGTAATAGCCTCTACAGGATTCACTTTTCCCCTTTCCAGGTGGATGAGCATGTTGGTTTGTTTTACCATAGAGTTGATGGAACATCAAAACTTATTTGAGGAGGGACAAAAATACATAAAAGAGGTCTGCAGAGTGCTTCTACCTGTGGCAGTACTGACTTGAGGTGATTTAAATGAATCACGAAAATGTGCCTTGCTTGAAGGAAAAAAGACTTCTAAATCTGAGAGACTGCTTTTCTTTCTTAGTGTGCTAATAACATCTCAGAGCAGTATGTTATATTTGAATCTCCAGTGTTTCAATTTAAAAAATTACATGACAGGAACTAATGTGACTTTCGTGAATGGCACAACTTACTAAAGGGGAAAAGATGAAGATGTTGGCAAGGGATGAAAGTGATGACCTGCCTTTCTTTGATGCATTTTACATAAGATATGGTAGTTCACATGGGCTCTTTTGTCATGATTTTTTTGCAACAGTTTTCTTTGTGGTACCTGATTTTCCATCTCTGGTTAAATGTTTGCTATTTGCTATTAAAACAGATTGCCTGTCATTAAAATAAGGTGCAAAGTGAATTGTAAGGCTTGTATACTTGTTTACTGACAGATAAGAGGAACATAATTGTACAGCTGCAAAACTTACAAAATTTGAAAGACTAGTGAATGCCAGAAAATGAGTTGTCTTCTGGTCTCCCATCTGTTGCATTTGCTAAACTTTGATTTCAAAATTAACATGGTATGATATGTCTTAGTAAAACTGATGCCTGCAAGGGGTGAAGCTTATAAAATTATGACCATGCGTACCAGGAAAACATAACATCCCATACTTTTCTCCCCAGAAAACCAAAAAGTTCCAAGCCACAAAGTGGTTAAACAATAATTATACATCATTTGCAAGGCTAGTATGCTGAATCAAGAAGTCAAATGAAAAATATTTTTAGCTAAATCAATAGAGTTGAAAAGTTGTTGTAAGAGAAAATGAGAAATCATTATTCCTGAAGATAAGCTTTGTGGGACTGTTGTACTTTAAAGATGTAAGGAAATTTAGTATAATTTCTTTCTTTTTCTCTTCAGTAAGAATGGGAAAAAAAAAAAAGAGGAACTAAAATTATAAACATAGAGTAATAGAAGTTAAGATATATTTGATTAAATAAGAACTCATATAGTACTGCGTGTTTATGTATCTCTTTAAAAAAGCAGTACTTACTTGAGGCTGTTGCCCTTTCAAATATTTTAATAGGAATTACAGGAATTCTGCCTGAGTGTGTCTTGTGGAAAGAACATGGTGAAAAGGCATTTGTAGTAATAAGGCAAAATCTCCAGTTGCATTTACTTTCCCCTCTCTCCTGTTTTACGTATTTAATCCTCTTTCATAACAAGCTGCTGTGACTTAGTTGAGGTATTAGTCTCACAAATAACTCTCATCAAACTTTTGGTCTAATTACTATGTTGTTTATATATAAGACTAATTTTCAGAAATAATATGTGCTCTAGACATGTGAGGTACTTCAAAAATGTAATTAACTTTAAGGAAACATTCTTTCAAATAAATGAGAACCTCTTATCTGTTTCCTGTAGGTTTGCCCATTGTGTTATACATCTTAATAAAAGTCAGCTCGGAAATACGTGGATTTTTCATTGAAGGGTTTGCTAAAAGAGTTTAAGCATAGGGTATGATAGTTTTCCTGCTGCTCAAGTATCTGAATTAGAGTTTCTCAGATAAATCCCACAATTATAGCAGAGTGTAATCTCATATTGGTCCATATTAGAACTACTTATTACAAAGTGATTGCAAGATATGAATCTTTCTGTGCGTTCTATACTAGTATTAAATAATTCTGTCTAGATAAGCCCTGTAACTATTTTGGTGTCCATTTGATATTCTGTGGGCCCCAACTGGGTTTGGTGGGACTAAATTTTTATAGATGACTGTGCATGTCTCCTGGTGAGGAACAAGTCTAACCAATTCTGGTTTTAATTTTGTACTTCAATAATCTACATTTTGCTGTCTGTATTTTATTCTGTCTTTCTCTGTTCTCTTGTTTCTGTTCCATTGCACCTTATTTTATTTGTGTTCTGATTTTCCTCTTTGCCTACATTGCCTTTTACAGAATGCTTATGAGGTTACAAAAAAACCTGGCAAATTAATGGTGATCCTTAAGATAGGGTATTTGTGTTCTACAATCATATGGAATGCTTTAAACATTACAGGTGTACTCAGATTGCCTAGAAAAGTATTGCCTTGTAACTGTGTGAAATGCTAAATGTCTTTACTGCTTTTAAGATTTTTTTTTAATAAATCTGTGAAAGAATTAGGGATGTAGAGTCTCTCCAGTAGCAAGGGGCTTATCTTGTACAGCAGAGAGGTGTTGAACAGAAATGAAGGAATATTTTTTCTCATCGTTGGATCCTTTCAGTATTTTGCTGACTCAACCTCTTACTGCAGTGGGAGTTTCTGTTAGTGCCCGTTTGCTTCAGTGGGAAGAGGTGTGATCTGTACAAGACATGGCTCTGCCAGGGTCAATTTTCCTGCCTCTGTGGAATTGGGGTCCCCAGAGCTGACTGTTCCTCTGGAGACTCACTCTTCTGTCTGTTTTCCTTGCAGTTCCTCATTTCACTGCCACATTCCGTATTTGCAAAGCAGGGCTTCATCTGCAGCTGTTTCCTCCTGCACCAAAAAGTCATGCTTGCTTGAGCCATAGCTTACCTTGGAAAAAGGAGAAGTCTTACTGGTGGTCTGCAGTGGAGTGTGTGTTTTTAATAGGGTCCTGCACTCAGTAGATCCCAACAGCTCTCCTGAGGTTTTGCATATGCAGAGTCACAGCTGTTCTTCCATTTGGTTAACTGATAAATTTAGAATCTGCCCTGCAGGTGACCCAATGTCCATGTGAGTTTTACAGTCCACAACATTTTCAGTGCTTGCTCTTGTTAATGTGACTGAATGCACTGAAGTGTGCAGTGGGACTTAGGAAAGAGGAATGCTCAGACTCTGCTGTACATGCTTCTGCCTTTCCTCTTCCTGGCAAGAGGAACTGCAAAAAAGTTTTACCTCAATGATGAAGTGTGTTATGAAGCTTTTTCAGAATGTACACTTGCCTTGAAATGTTCTTTAGCTGACAAACTAAGTGTTTTTTCAAGTAAATTCTTGTGCAGCTACTGCCATAAATGCTCATGTTCTTTTTTAATGCATGAGATTTTTTTTATTATTTTAATAATGGTTGTACTTTATGACTGCATTTGCATGCATTACTCCCTGTAGTTCCATGTGGGAGCAGTAAAAAGTCAAATTGCTACTACATCATATGTTTCCATTTTTGTCAGTAGCAAGATAAATTCCAGTTATTGATAAACCTATTTCCTGCTCAGAATATAAATTACCATTTTCCACATATGTGGTAAAAACACCCTTACTTATGCCTATCTAAATGAAGTTTCCCCCTAGTGGGGGTAGAAAAAGGAAAACTATCACTTTTTCTGAGTGGGAAAGCATTTTCTGGCACGTGCCAGATTTTTTAATCTTCAAGATTTTAATACAGCTTGGTGAACAAGATTTAATCCTTTATACAGGATTGACAGTAGAGGTGTCCTCTGCCTACAGGAGAGCAATAATTCTAGCTATTTCAGAACACCTTTACCTACAAGGTCTGTAGTAAGGACACTAAGCTTCAGATATCCTTGAACCTTTTAATATCATGGTTATGTATTTGGATGTAATGACATTGAGGACCAAATTACACAAACAGACACAAGCAGACACATGCATATATTTACTGAAGAATGACTGCATGGACTGGATTTGACAGAAATCACCTGCGTATTTTTAAGCTGTCTACTCCAGCTTTGCTTATATGCTGTCTCAGTAGACATTTCAAGTGTTTAGACTACCTCCCACATCAAAGCAAAAGCAAAGGTACCTTTTGAGGGATGGATGTCAAACCGCTTCTGGATAAAGGTTTTAAGTACTGCAACTAGAGCAAGAGATCTGGTGTTCATCCTAGACCTCATGTCTGTGGCCAAGATAAGTAAAGGTAAATGCTGTAAGCATTTGGAGAAGGAGGGGTTGGCAAGCTTTCAGAGGTGGCATTGTAGGTCATCTTTTTTTCCCTAGGTCAATGACATTTGAAATTTAATAGGAAGTAAAAGATCCTGCCTTTCAGAGAAACAAGTAAATCAGCTGTTGAGAGGGATTTTGCCTGTGTAGACTCAGGAAAACCAGGAGCTGGAATATGCTCTATTCATAGGTGTGTCTGCAACTTGTTTTGCGTACCAGTTCCCGATCATATGTGCTTTTAACTGTGTTGCCTTTCAGTCATTAAATTGGAAATTGCTGAACCCTTTTTTCAGGTTTCTTTTAATTTCTGGGATCATAGTCACTGATTCAGGGTGGAAGGGATAGTAGCATATCCTACAGTTCTGACTCTCCTCCTGCTGAAAGGAGGTTCAGAACTTGATACCAACCATGTGGCTTGGAGCGCTGTCCCCTCATATCTTGACACCTTCCGTAAGTGAAGATTCCATAGCTTGTCTGTTCCAATGCTTAAGTATCCTAAAGACTGTTTCAAGTTCCATTTACTCAGCCTCCCTCTGGAGCCTGTCCTTCAAATCTTATCAACACCATGAACATCAAGCTGCAGTATGCTGCTCATTGTCTTGAAGAAATGGTTCTAAAGACTCATTCAAAATCTGTTCTTGGTGTGGTTGGACCTTCATCCAGCTGTGTTCCCTGCCCTGCCTGTACTGCATGACTCATGTTAAGGCTCAACTTCCTTTGCTGCCATTGTAGCTCAGCCTTTTAAAGTACCAAATCCTTGCTGTATCATCTAAGATCACCCAAATGTATCTTGCTGAGTTATCAGCTGCTGTTTCTAAACATGAGATAATCTGTCAGGGTAATTTAACAGTTAATGCATATCAGACTCTTGCTTATGATCAACTTTTTAGTGCATTTTCTGTGATACTGTAAATTAAAGTTCTTGGTGGTATTTCTGTTGTTTTGTTCTTTGTTTAGTGAAATACACAGTTACCCTGCTTGAGCTAATGGCACAAATGATAGTCTGATGGATGCTGCTGTTTTTATGGGTGATTCTTACAGTATACCACCTTTCTGAATAGCATTGATTCTTTTCTTCAAAACAGAGTAGTTTTAGAACATCTTTGTCAAAGTACTTCTGACTTCTTTGTTATCTGAAAAAATCAACCCTCAGTAGTCTGAAAATGACGTTTTTTCATGTAATGCAGTCAAAACAGAGATTAAGGAACAGATTGTAACAGTTTTTTTCAAATTATTCTTTAAAAATCTTCACATAAAAAACACAACTAGTCTATGCTTTAAGAACCCTAGCATTTTTCTGGAATCTTAATGCTGACTGCAAAGCTTGAGCTATTTTCTTTTTCTAGCATTTCTGCTCTGGAAAGCAGTTTTACGTAAAGCTTTATATGAACCTGAAGCCACTGTCTCTGTTACCACTAGGTAACAGTGGTATTTGTCTAGGTTGCTGTCAGAATCAGGGCTTGAGAAGGAACCAGACTGGTGCAAGATCAGTTTGATTATTCCCCTGTCATGTTCCTGGGACTTAGAGGTGCATGTTAGAGAAAATGTGCTGTACCGAGACTGGGCATGTGAGTCTCACTGGCTTTACTTTAGCACAGGCCATGCTCTGAGATGTTTGTACTGGGTTCTCCCTTCCAGTGGGCTTCAGGAAAGTTTAGTATAGACACGCCGATGGACCCGATCTGTCATGTCTGAAAAGTTCTAGTGGTAAGCCTCAGCTGTGTGACCTGGGGGTTCTGGTCAATAACTGACAGAACATGAGCCAGCAGTGTGCCCTGGTGGCCAAGAAGGCAACGGCATTCTGGCCAGTATTAGGAATAGTGTGTCCAGCAGGAGCAGGGAGGTCATTCTTCCCCTGTACTCAGCACTGGTGAGGCCACACCTTGGGTGCTGTGCCCAGTTCTGGCCCCTCAGTTCAGGAAGGACGTTGAGACACTTGAGCACATCCAGAGGAGGCAACGAGGCCGGTGAGGGGCTGGGAACACAAACCCTGTGAAGAATGACTGAGGGAGCTGGGGTTGTTTAGCCTGGAGAAAAGGACACTCAGAGGTGACCTTATCACTCTCTACAACTTCCTGAAAGTTGGCTGTAGTCAGGTGGGAGTTGGTCTCTTTCTCCAGGCAGCCACTGACAGAACAAGAGGGCATGGTCTCAAGCTGCGCCAAGGGAAATATAGGCTGGATATCAGGAAAAAGTTTTTTACAGAAAGGGTAATAATGTATTGGAATGATCTGCCTGGAGAGGGGGTGGATTCACCATCTCTGGGTGTGTTTAAGAAAAGACTGGACGTGGCACTTGGTGCCATGGTTTAGTTGAGGTTAGGGTTGGGTTGGATTTGATGATGTTGGAGGTCTCTCCCAACCTAATGATTCTGATTCAGATTAAGTCTGCCATGTTCCACCATTTGGAAGAAGCTGGACTGGGGTTTGAAAGCATTGGTAGACAGAGTTTGCTTCATCGATCTCGGCACATTTGCTGCACCATCAGTTGAGTCATCTGTAGCATTGTTATCATATGGGATTTTCCACTGCTCAGGATACCTCCATTCTCTCGTTACATTAGATAATGGAGAGTTGATACGTGAGACAGTGGAGAGCTGATTGTATTCAGATCTTATTTATGGAGTGTTTTAAGGATATTTGGGACAATTGAATGTGATAGGTGAGTAACAAGTCCTTGATACTGAATTGTTATGTGAAGGCCCAAGCAGATACAATAGATCAGGTTTATGAGTCAGTTGTCCCCATGAGAACTAAACAATGTTTATAGTTCAGCCAGGAAATAATTGAAAGTGACTTGGTTTTATTTTGGTTTTTAATAGAAATGGAAACATTGCAACAGAAATTGATTAGTGGGTTGAACAAAAGATGGCAAAATGAGGAAGGCAGGACTTGGGGAAAAGAGTGATGAAGCTTTATGCATTTTTTTTTCAATACTTTTAAAATTTGCTGTCAAATGAGAAATGTATATCATAACTTTTTTTAAGTATTTCCTTATTTACAAATTGCAAATATAATACTTTTGTGAATCAAATATCCTGTTTCAGTATAATAGCTCTTCATTTGCAGATAGATCCTTAATATATACAGCATTTAAAGATGAATGACAGTGAATAATTCAGGTAAATACTGTGTAGGGGGCTGTTTTTCTTATTTAAATACCTTGTTGCAGTTAAATAATTTTGTCATCTATCTAGGCATAAGATTTTGAATTAATGTTTACATATTTGCCCCTTGCTGAACTCCTACGAGATTTAATTATTCAGAGTAACAGGTGAATGTTTTATGTTCTAAACTGCTTAAAGTATAAATCTGCTGAAAATCAAACCCACCTGTCTCAAAAAAAGCAAACAAGACACTTTAATCTCCCTGTGAAACCAAATAAAAATAACAGGCAGGGTAAAAGGTTTACTGAAGAAAAAGGATAGAATGGTCTACTCTTGATTAATTGCAAGCATATAATAATAAGAAAGGAAGGATGTTCTAACAGCCTTTTGGTTTCACAAATTACATTTTAAGCATGAACAATTTTATTGATCATTTTCTTTGAGGCACAAATTGGAAACAGTCACTTAATAGTATCTCTAGGGTGAATGAGTCTCATTGGATTAAGTAGTGGGAATATCCCATTGCACCTTTTTTCTTTTCAGTGCTCAGTTTTTGTTTTGTCATGCCTCATTTTACATTGTTATAGTCCTTATTCAGTAATCTATCCACATTTGATAAAGTTGTTAATCCTGAGTTAAATTTATGCTCTGCAGAGATGTCACATGCTTCTAAACATCAGCTGAGAATGATGCAGATTTTGGATTTTTTAATTTCTAATAGAAATAGTTGGGTAGGCTAAAGCCAAGATGAATTAAAATATGTGGCATATCTCTGAATTTACTGAGATATGTTGTTTTAATAGAAATATTAAACAACAAAATATTTCATGTAAACCATATCAATAATTTGACATTCTTTTAATACATGAAGTAACAAGCAGAATGCTTTACCATGACAGGCTGGTCATGAGGATCATGGGAAGATGCAGCTAATAGTGGTAGGGCATTGGGCTCTTGACAAATGTTTACTGTGGATCCAAAAATGACACTGAAGCTGGGGCTGGTGGAAAGTATCTCCTTGCTGAGGCTGTTGTACATTATCATGTATCATGTTTCTTCAGTACAGGTGACATGAGTAACTAATTGGATGATAGAAGTCTCATCTGACCCAGAAAAAAGGAGTACATCACTATACTACACTGCATCCTCCTGGGTTAATGTTGAGAGGGCACTCTTAATCTTCTCAATTGTTTATACTCTTGGAGAAGATAACAGTGAAAGCTTAATGTTAATTTATATTTCTTTAACCCAATACAAAACAAATTAACTTCCTATTTATGGGTCACTTAGGGAGTGTATTTGGAATCATGCTTGACATGTGGGTTTCCAAAAATGAAATATGTAACTAGTAGCTTGCAATAGGTTAAGTTTTGCTCTATTTTTTAAAAGTAGGAATCACTTCATCTCTTACCTCTAACAATGTTACTGGTTCACTATATTCCTATTCTTTGATATATAAGTTTTGACAAGACTAAAGCTGACTTTTTAATTTTGTGGAAGAATTAAATTAAGAGCTTTTTCATTGCCTGTTTGTTAGGCTAATATACAGTCACATCAGTTGTAGTGAAGTCCTGAATTGGTGAGCTTCAGTTGAAGCCAAAATCAGAAAACCAGTGGATTTTGATTTTTGGGGATGATGAAAACCGTGACTGTGATTGGGTGTACACTGTGAGTGGAATATGAAGGGTATATGAAGGGTCTTAAGGGCATTTAGGACCATGCTTCTGCCAAGAAAGGTGGGGTTTTCTTCCTCTCTGTACCTGTGTTTGTGCTGCCTCCCTTTCACTGGTCTTAGTGTTTGTGGAGCTGTGTGGTAGGTCACAGCTCAAGAAGGAGCTGAAGCTAACTCAAACAAAAATAAGTAATTTGGAATGGGATGAGATAGAATATGTCATCTAAGTGTATTTGTGGGTGCTTGTGTTATTTAAAGCCTTCCATAAAATCAGTCTGGTGATGGTTAAGGATTTCTTAGATGAAAATCAAAGCTGGAAATGGTATGGAGCTGAATAAGTTGAAAAATGGTTTAGAGATGGGGTAGAGACCCCACAGACTTGTGTTGGGGTTTTTCCCAATTTTGGGCTTGAAGCCTGCAGTTACTGGCCTTGATGGCATAAAGGTTCTGTCATGTTTTGACTTGTATGACCCTTTAGTTGCACTTTTGCATAGCTGGTGGCCACAAACAATATAGGGAGCGTCTAGTAAGTGGTGTGTTTTCAGGGGATCCTGGAGGGGGGAGTTTTACAAACTGCAGTTTCACCTTCTTCAGTGTCAGAACTGATTATAGCAGTCCTGTAGATGTGCTGCATGGCACGTCCTTCCAAGATGACTGTAGTATAGGTGATAATCCTGATTTTTCATTCATACCAGTTTTTCAGTGTAGTTTACTGCATGTCTTTACAAGTACTTGCTCTAGCTCTGCAGGATATGGAAAAACTAGTGCTGTGTTAGGACTTCTTTTTATTCATGTTTGGCTACTGCGTTGGTTAATAATTTAAAAAAATAAAACATAACAAGATCAAGGGTTAAGTAAGGCAATATGAAGTAGACTTCCTTGACCTGTTCCTCTTTCCCATTATCCATTTTGCCTTTGTCAATTTATCTGTATATGGTAAATGACATGTACTGTAACCCATCTGTTGTAAATCACTGTCTTTTGCTTTAGCTTTTACCAGATTCGTGCGTCTATGAAAATTCCTCCAAGAATTCCACACATATTAGAAGCTAGTTTGTTACATGGAACTGGTAAGTGCAAAAACTTTTTAGTAAGTTAGGTCGTTATCTTGCCTTGCTAATTGACAGATTCCACTTTTTGTCGTATTTTTTAATAACTAATACAGAAGTGTTTTTAATTTTGTTACTAATACAATGCAAATATATGTTGTTTTTAACAATGGAACTTAAAAGTTGATTACAGAATTTCTGCTACTATTTTTCATCTGCTGATTGCCTCTGCTGGTAGCAAAACATGGTGATTCCTTTGTGTTAGTGTCTTCTGGTTTTTTCCACTGATCTGCTCAGTCTTCGCCATATTTCAGGCTGAGATGACCAAGGGCAGATCTAAGTAGATATCTGAAAGCAGTGGAGAATTTCAGATATAGACCCTTAGACAGATTGATAAGCCCATTCTTTTTCTGAAAAGAATACTTTGAAAGGATGCAGTTTTCAAACTTACTCTGTTGTTCTCTAGTGGTAAACTTGAAAATTCATTTAATCTCCTGAACAGAATTCCCTTATGTTTTTGCTTTTTTAAACCTGTCACTTTTGGCTCCTACGTCCAGGCAAACTAAATTCAGAGAAACCCATTAGGGCTCACCTAATTCTGTGTAGGCTGTACTTCAGCATGATGTAACAATGTGAAAAGCAAAAAATTAATTAAAATTTCAAGTGTTATGTGGAATTACAGGAATTTCAAGGAAGAAAAACATAATACAGTCTGAGAAAATGTGACAGGATGTTACTGAAACCTGAATTTTTGAGGTTATTTTGAAAGTAGCCCTGAGTACAGCAACAACAAAATTCAGTAGATATTGAATTTTGGTCAAGCTTCCTAAATATTTCTTGGATTTGTGTGAGATAAATTAATAGTTCTGATGAGCCAAGATTACTCCACTACAAAAGGGAAAGTTTAATGTAGTTTAGAGAATTTGGGTCTCATACACATCCTTTAGTAAAACATACTTTGTGACATGTGACACTTAATAATATGATTGATATTGCTGTAAAAAGTTTTTCCATTTCATGGTATATTTTTGAATGGTCTTAGGTCATTTTTTCAGAAAGCTGCAGTCTTGTTAGTAAATTGCGACATATGTGTTAGCTCTTGTTCCTTGTTACTAGACATAAAGGGTATAAACATCAAGACTGCAATTTGGTGTGAGTTTAGATCAGCAGTTCTGACAAAGAAGAAAAGCCAGCCCTTGATTCCCCCTGGCCACTCTGTCTTACCTTCATATTGCTCTGTGTGTTGTTCACACAAGTGTCTCTTTTGGTCTGGGGACTCAACTGGGGAGCTCATTCATCTGATAAGCAGCCATTTTACAAAAAACCCAAACTTCTTCAAATCCAAAAACTGGGGCCCTTTTTAGATTAGTTTCTCAGTGTAGTTTTTCAGGTAGTTACTGATAATGTTTGTCCCACAACAAAGCAGAAGCAAGGGTACAAGCTGGTCAGTGAAAGGGATTAGTTTGTCCTTCTTGTGGACATCATAGTGCTAGGTCTTTCCCAGAACCTCTGCTTTCCACTTCCATGTAGCCACTTGCTTGATTTAGCAGAGCTGGATGCTGTAGGCTCACATGCAGCCCTCCTGCTCCAGGAGGAGGAATAGCTGATAGCAATTCCCGGGACTGCTGTTGTGTGTAGAAAATAGATGCTGTTGGTCTCAGCATAGAGTAGCACTGTGCTGATTCACTGTGTGAAAATGTTGCTTGTTAACCACAGAGGAGGCTGGTCAGGATCCCACAGCTCTTACTCTTGAGAATGGTGTCCTGTATTGATCAGGTGCTTTTTTCTGTACTTTTCTCTCTCTTCAGTCTTTCTCATGCTTACCTATTTTAAATCCTATTAGCTTTGTCATGTCATGATTTTCCCACTCCTCTCCAAGTCATTTTGCCTACTTCTAGCTCTCCCTGGACTCTGCACAAGTCACGTGCAATTTCCCCACATTAGCTGTGTTTTTCCCTCTCCCACAGACCATTTGTTTGATCTCTCTCCTCCTTTTATCTCCCTGAGTCAAATACATAATCTTAAGTTTTTCTTCTTTTTCCTGTTTGCTTGTATCTTCTTTCACCCCTTGCCCAGCTCTTCATGCAGTCATTCATTAATTTAAATAAGTTTTTTTTTCTGTTTCTATTTCCCACATCCTTTAGTAGCTTACTAGACCTGCTTGTGACCCAGCATGAGTGTCATTACAGATAGGATGAGGCAATTCACTCACTTTAGCTCCAGCCTTGTGAAGGTCTTTTATTATTTTTGTAATTTGAAGGAAGATGTAGTTGTGCTGTAGGAAACAAAAAGAAAAACATATGTATTTTTAGCCTTTATGAGTTTTTTTCAGATTTGAGGATGTTCTGAATTCCTTCTTCTCTCAAAAACTCATGGCTGGTTTTCAGAGAAAAAAAAGGGGGATGAAAAAACAGCAAAGGCAGAATAGGAAGGAATGAGGTGTCTGGTTTTATGAAGCAAGAGTAAATTATCTTGTAGAATATAAATTGATAAATATATAAACCTATGTATCTAATAAAAATATAGATCTAATAAATTTATATGCAAGAGCAATAACTGTGTAAGAGTAAGTACATAATTTATATGCAAAAGTGAAAAAAATCTCACTGTTTTTTCTCCTGTCTTGTGGAAAAGGCCCTTTGGGTGGTTAGAAGCTTAGGAATAGTCCTGTCCACTCAGTGCATCATTGATTTAAAAAGCAGCAGTTCTGCCTTGGTGACCTCACATTTGTGAGACCTTGCTCCCCATGTGGAAGTGGCTCAGCCTGTTCCTGACTCAGCTTTTCCTCTGCAGCTCCTGTCTCTCATCTGGGGGTGCTGGTTTGCATTACACTGAAGTCAGCAGAGCTGGGGGCTGTAACTCAGGGTTGGACACTGCAGAGGAAGTGGGACCTCAGCTGTTTGTCTCCATGACTTCTTTTGTTTCAGACGGGAGTGGGAGATCCCTTTTGCTGATGCTGTGCAGTTAAATCAGATTATGTGCCGAGTGAAACCATACCTGCTCTGCCCTTCAGCTGTAACAGATGACACAGATGGATGTAAGCTGAAAGTGGCATTATACATAGGGGAATTACACTGTAATGATTCAGTCTTTGTAGGCATTTTGTCCAGGACACCAAACTAATGATATGTATGAAAACACTTCAGCAAAACCCAGTATTTGCACATTTCTGAAGAGAAGTTGAATTAAGATGTTAGTTACTAAGAGTGGGAATGTTTGCCAAGGGCAGTAATATTCTATTAGAGGCCCTAAAGCTGTAGGCTGCAAACTGCAGATTTTTTTTTTCCTCCTGTGGATTCCTTTGAAGTAATTTATTAAGAAGAATCAAAAGAATTTTTAAAAATCTTTTGCATCCTTATTTACATGATTTCTAAGACATTTTGTCTTGGAAGACATTGATGTTTTTGAGCCATTTTTTAAGAGGAGCTATGTCAGTATTTCTGTTACTTCTGTTCTTCCAAGTTCCAAATACTTTTATGTTTTTTTCAGAGGATAGTACCCATTGTGATACTTCCTGTGTGATAATCTTTTCTATTATGATAAATATTTCCTCAATGACTGTTTTAAATCATTCCCTTTCTTGTTTCTTCTGTGAGTCTTTTAACTCTTTTTTTCAGCAAAAGACCCCCCAACGATTTATCACACTTTTCTGAACTCTTTTTGATGAGTAGCCTTGGATTGAAAGAAAAAGTGTCATATTGTACACGCAATGCCAGGTTTAGGTGATAAGCTCAGAATTAGTTTGTCCTCAGTAGGATGCAAAGATCTAGAAAGAAAGAACAAGTTACCTCTGTTCTTGATTAATTCAGTGCAGTGGTGTAGGTCATTTAACTTCTTTACTTCATCTGTATGTAATTTTGTTTTCAGTGTGGTTAAAACCTGCAAATTAACATGATAATACAGAATTCATGGGGTTTATTACAATTTTTGATGCCTAGAGTATCGTCAGTTTGTAACAAAGCGATAATTTTTCACAACTTATGTTAAAAGCAAATTATATTAAAAATATTGACAGTGTTTCTTTGAAACAAAATGTACCCCTTCAAACTTCATCAGTTGCTGACTGAAAAGAAAACCACTTACATTACTGATGTTGTTAATAGTAACCATGAAACTGATGGAAATTATAGTTCCTCTTATTAGCTGTTTTGAGTTTTCCAGTTATATTAATTCTTGTTTCTCTCTTCAGGTGCAACAGATCTTGCCTTTCCTGCTTCAGTCCATGACAATATAGTTTGCAGTAAAACATTTCAGATTCTTTACAAAAATGAGGAAGTTTCTGTGAATGATGTGATGATTTTCAAAATAAAAATGCTGATAGATGAGAGGAAGGTAATCTGCTGTTCAAATTCACTATATTCAGATAATTTAGGCTTTGTTATGTACAATTTGAATTAGTACAAATAAGGGACCTGAAAGATTTCATGCTTCTACAATTTCTTTGTAGATTGAGGAGTCGCTTAATGAAATGAATTTTCTGCTGACATTAGATTTACACTTCACGGATACAGACTACTCGTAAGTTTAAATATAGAAGATTTTGTTTAAGCAAGAATATATGTTAGCACTTTGATCTGTTTAAATCTGTATTATTTATAGGTGTAGTGTGTTCACGTTAGGCATAAATGATGGTAAAAAAGAAATCCAGTGCTGAAATCTCTTAAGATTTCACAACTGGTTTGTCTCATTCTAATTTTTTTTTCCTCTGGGGGAGATGCTATTGTGTTCCAAAGTATGGACTTATGCTAAATTGCTATTTGTGTCAGTTATTAATAACTTGCACTTTAAATATGATTGTTCTAAATGTATGTTGTTCTGTTAATTTCTTTTTAGACCAGATGACCTGAGCACACTACAGCCAATAAGTAGCCGAACTTTAAAGTTGCACTTTAACCTGCACCAGGGCCTTCATCATTACGTCAATGTCATGTTTGATTACTTCCACCTTTCCGTCATATCGGTTATAGTCCATGCTTCTTTGGTTGCTCTGCATCAGCCATTGATAAGGTAATCTCTTGCTAATAAATTACTGAATGTCCAGATGGAAATATTATAAAACCAGAATAATTAGGAAGGAGTTAAATTATTTTCTCTGATGATTTTGGAATTCAGGGCCCAGAGGGATGAGAAACTTTTTGTTTTCAACATTATCTGAAACAAATTTTGAGAGTTTTTTGATTAGAAATAAAGAGTGTGTAGTGTAGAAGAGAGAGAATGCCCAAGGCCAGAGAAGTGGAGGAATGTATAAATATCTATATTTATATGTGTATATTTATATGTATAAATATTTATGAATTTTTTTTAATCAGGAAGATCTGCTGCACACTGTACACAGTGACTGAAATAGCTGCTGTTAATACAAATAGGGTGCCTTCTGTTAACTATCTGCACAGTTTTCAGTTACTGCTGGAATGGAGTGATAGCTGCAAATGATACATTTACCATTTTATTCAGTAAATGGAACTTGAGAATTTACTTTTCTCTTTAAAAAAGATTTTGGCTAATTTTTGCTGGAGCCTTTTTATTTCATCAACTTGTGTTAATCTTTGCAATCTCTGTTTACTTTGCATCTCTCTCTGTGTGAAAAAGGGCTGTACAGTCAGTTACACATATGAAGTATTCTTTCCACACCTTTTTTTTAGCATATCTATCTTTTTTTTTCTTTCATGGTCTTCAAACACTCCATGCTACTGCCTTCAAGTTTCCTCATGTTCAAGTCTAGTCTGTGCCATAAATGCCCAGACCTTTAGCTTGAGGTATTCCCACTCCTTGTGCCTGTCTTCACATCATGGAAAGCACTGTCTCTGTTTATGTTAGACAGCTGTTCTGTGCTGTAGGGCTATGCTGGTTTGGAGGATTCAGCTGGCTTTCATGGTTTTTTTTGTCCTTTTTTTTTAACTCTTCTAGTTGATTTGAATTGTTTTGGTGATGTGTTTTAGGCATGGTTATATAGTAAATGAACTAACACATCTGAAAAGATGGCACAGCCTTTATTTGGGAGAGAAACAAGTACTGAGAAGGTGGGAATTGTTGTTGAAGACATAATCTGATAAATGCACTTAAATGCACTTTTTAATGCACTTAAAGTAGAAGCATGTGTGTAAAGTGTACATGATCACACTGTCCCATAAGTGAAATTCAGGTATTTAACCTATATAGATCATTTGTTGTCAGAAAATGAAGACAGGTCTTGATACTAATTTTTAGTCAGAAACATTTTTGTTCCTACTGACTTTTAAAAAATGGTGGTGAATCTGAGGGGTTTTCTATGTATTTTTCCTCAGTTTCTGGCTTTTCAAGTGATGATACAATAATGCTATTTAATTGTAAAACTCAGCTTGATACTGTTTGTGTAAAGAGATACTGAAACAAAACAGCAACTTCTATGTTGCTTTCGTTACCTTAAGAGTAGGGGGTTGCTGGTATCCACAAAATTATTTTAAGTATTCAAGTTGTCCTTTAAATCAGCTTATGATGGGGAGAGAAAGAAACTTTAAAATTTACAGTGTTTTATTTCAACTGAGCTCCCCCATGTAGCAAATGCTTAATGGTTGCTGTATCCATATCTGGCTCACTTTTCTGGAACACCTGTTTCTCAAAAAACCTGAGAATTGCAGATGTAACTCCTCTTTGTCCTTTGGGCTTTCATGGGTGGCAGTTTGGTCCTCTGTTTGGATCATGCTCACAGTATTGGTACCTCTTCCTTTCCTAGGGGTGGTCATTTTTTGAGTGTTTTCTTCTTCTGAGTAGCATTCAGATTCACCTTCTCTTGGGAGCAACCAGTGTTAACACTTCCCTTGAAAGAGAGAAGATAATTCTACTTGGGTACAGCCCTGGACTTCTGTGTAATCTACTCTTTTCTTTAATCTGTAATTGCTTATTTCTGCGTGTCTAATAGTCCTCACTTTCTGCATTCATTAATTTTCCATTCATCTTCCCTAGCTGTTATCACAAGGCTACTGTTGCAGGATGCTCTGTTTTTCCAGGAGTTCAGGATAGGATCTCCTGCTCAGCAGGCAGAGAGGTCAGGCATCCTTTAGGAAAACAGCAATGTCAGTTTGTGTAACAGCTTTCGACTTCCTTCTACTGCTTCACTTTTAAGAGGTTAAGTCCTCACAGCAAAATCCACAGGAAATTAATGCTTCATACCTGTTATATTTCAAAATTTATCCCCCTGGCTTAAACTTTCAGGAATATTGTTTAAATTGATTGCATTAGAAGTAAAGAGGAGTAGTATGTTCAGATTATCAGTTCATTTGTGCTTTTTGCAGTTTTCCTCGCCCAGTGAAGAATACGTGGTTGAACAGGACTGCACCAGCACAAAACAGGGACTCTGTGATTCCTTCTCTTGAAAGCGTGGTCTTTGGCAATAACTACACAAAACAGTTATCAGCTGATGTAAGAATATATATCAGTTTAAGATTTTATTGGTATTCTGTGGGAGGTGTGAATTTTTATCTTTTCTGCAGGAATATTATTTGATAAAGAATGAACTTTGTTAGGGTTGTTTTGGGGTGGCATGTGAAAAGGGAAATGGGAAAAATTGTTCCAAAAGACTATGTTGCCTGCTTCAGGAATGTACATATGGGAAGCTTACAATATTAAGTGTTTGACCTCCTTATTTAGTGTCTCGCAATCCATTGAAAAATCACAAAAATGTGGCTCAAGTTTGTGAAAAGAGGCAATTGCTTATCGTTTTAGATTTAGTGTTTAGCATTCTGCTAACACTTCATTTATTATACAAACACTAACATTTATTATACAAAATTAATATGTGCCTTTTCTTCTTTATTCTAGGGTTGCAGTTTTGTTGTTTCAGAGTCTTTCCTCAGCCATGCTTATAATTTCCACTATACGCTTTGTGCCACTTTGCTGCTTGCTTTCAAAGGGTTACATAGATATTTCATTACAATAACCAAGGATCTCCCCTCTTCCCACCGAATTGAACTGGGTATGTTCAATTTCATAAAATGTATCACTTTCCTGTGAATGTTTATTAAGACCTCTTCTAGACTAAACTGTCATTGATGGCATATCTCTTATATCTAAAATATTTTTTGCTTAAACTGATCTGGAATTTAGTAACTGAAAAATCCAAAACAAACAAGTACGATCACATCTTTAAAAAAATAAGGAGATAACAGCCTTAATCTATGGAAATAGATTTTTTCTTCTTGGTCTTGATTTGTGCTCATATTTCAAATTACTGTGTTTAGTGGTGAGAAAGTTAGAGAAGCTATTCATCCAAGTAGCACACTGCACTTCTTTGTTTGTTGTAAGGAAACATTGCATATTTGTACAAAAATCTAAATTCTGTAAGCTTTGAGAAGAATATTTCACTGAAAACATACATGAAAAGAGACCTACAAGAAAAAAATACTGCCGGGTTAATTTGTAGTTTAACTTTTTAAACACACTTAGTTGTCATGAAGACTTCTAGCTAATCACATGTGATAAAATAACTGCAAAAGTATTACATGTGATGTATGGAAATGTACATGTACATTCCTTTTCTGTAGAATGAAGATATATTAGACAGCCTAACCTTGATTTGTGAACTAGAAGAGCAGTGGAAGTAAGAAAGGAAAATACATTGGCATTGTAAACAATGATTTAGACTTTTTCCTCAGCAAGCATATACTCTTTTTAGTCATGTTCTATTAAAAAAAAATCATTTGGCATTTATATGGATTGTAGACAATACTTACTGATTTTTGTATTGTTTAATTTTACCAGTGTCAAAATTAAGCATGGTGAAACAGTAAGGTTGGTAATTGAGATATGAAAGATGTATTAAAAATGTGGTCAGTTAGTGATTCAAAGAAAGACTGTTTCACTTCTATATTACAAAATACAAAGCTATTTTTGGTGGAAGAAAAATTCAGGGAGCATATTACCAAATCTGTCCATAGAAAAATACTAGAAACTGAGGTGTTTTCTTTATGGAAGCAAAAATACTGCTACAGTTACTGCTACATTTTTCTGTCAGTTGTCTTAATTTTGATACAGAGGGAAACACCTTATTAATGGAGTGACTCAACTCTTAGTTTTCCTTTCAAGGTCAAAATTTACTTTTTTCCAAATCTTAGAATCAGAGGGTCATTTAGGTTGGAAAAGACCTCTAAAGATTATGAAGTCCAACAGTTCACCCAGCAACACCATGTTCACCACTAAACCACATCTCCCAAGTGTCACATCCACATGCCTCTGGAATGCTTCCAGGGATGGTGACTCCACCACTTCCCTGGGCAGGCTGTTCCAATGCCTGACCACCTTTTCAATGAAGAATTTTTTTTCTAATATCCAGTATAAGCCCCCTCTAGTACAACTTGAGACCATTTCCTGTTGCTATGTCACTTGTTACCTGGGAGAAGAGGCTGACCCCCACCTGGCTAATGCTCCTTCCAGGCAGTTCTAGAAGAGCAGTAAGATCTCCCCTGAACCTCCTTTTCTCCAGGTGGAAGAACCCCAGCTCCCTTTGCCACTCCTCACAGGAGTTGTGCTCCAGACCCTTCACCAGCCTTGTTGCCCTTCTCTGGATTTGCTTTACCAGCTCAATATGTTGAGTTTGATGGCACTGTTGTTGTTCTAAGGATAGACTTAGACTAAATCTTTATACTTAAATGTGTCAGATATGATCTTCACTTCCCCTAAAACATTCCTCTAAAGTATATATGTAATAGAGAAAAGCTGCCATTGAGTTGCATACTGTCAATGCAGTGTTGGGTTGTATCTTTCAACCACATTGAAGTCAACAAAACCACTCACAAGCTTCAGTGGAACTTGAATCAGACCTTTTCTCATCTATATGGGTAATTTAGCTTATAGGACTGTAGTTTTGAACAGAAATGCTCACAATAAATATCTGAAGAGAAAATTACAACTTAGATTTACCATTCATTGTACATATACTACTGACAGTTTGTTTCCTGTGGATTTAATTTTTATTTTTATTTTTTAAGTCTCTGCTAGAATTGCTTGTTTTTTCTCATATTTATAAATATCTTTTTTCATTTATTTCAGTTACTTTGTTTATACATTGATTGGGACAATTGATATAATAAAAAGTACTAATCATGTAACATTTAATTATTACTCACATTTTGCTCATGAAAAATAATACCTACCATTAATGCTAATGTTTCTAAAATCCATCAGCAGTTAACAAAAAAAAACCTGTTTCTGTAATGTCTATAAAGAAACTGAGGCTCTCTGAACTTCACAAAGTACACAATTATAATTTACACTTTTTTAAAAAATTTTTAAAGTAAATGAACTTTTTTTATAATGGATATTATTTTTAAAGTAAATTAACTTTTTATATAATGGATATTTAATCTATGAAGTTTAAATGGGCATTGTAGAAGAGAATATCCAGTCCTGTTTAAACTTCAGAATCATGACTTTTGTTTAAGATAAAATTATTCTCTCTTTAATTTTGCTTCTTCTGTTTGCTTTGCTATTGCTCTGTCATATGATTTTAACACAAAGCACTGATTTTGCAGAAGCATGTGAAGACAACTGTTGGACTCAATAATTGTAATTGAGCATTTAAATATTACTGGTTTCAGGAAATAAAAAGCGCTACCTTAATTAATGTATCACAAGTGATACTTAATCTAGAAACTACACTAAAATGATATGTTTTCATGTACTGATCTAACTGCACTAATTGCTAGGCTAGCAATAAGCTCTTTTACTAACTTTAAGGCAAATAATAAATCACAGGTGAAAAAAGGAGTGTAGTAACTAGTCATGTGTGTACAATCCCTGTAACTAGCCAAGGCCAGCATGCAGGTCCTTTATGAACGCCTTCTCAGAAGAAAATATCCACGAACCCAGAGATTCGCCTACCTAGGTATGTTTCCAAAGCAGGTGATATAATCCCTCAGATTTTTATTGATACTATAAAATATTATATTCTTATTAATAATATAAAATGGTTCTCCATTTGGTGAAAGAAACAATTTCAATATTCAGCCATAGCAAACATGTTGAACTCTGAAGAGTGTAGAACTGAGTCACAAAATTTTAGGCTGAGTATAGGTGATAAAATGAGACATCATTGCTGTTTTTTGATTTAGTATTGTTCTACCTTACTAAACAAAAATGAGTGAAAGTTCAGTCAGTCATCAACATTTAAAAAATAACTTAAAATTATAGCTTCGTTTAATGCAACACAGACTCATGATTTTTTAGATAATTAAAGATAATTAATACCTTTTCTTTCTGAGAAATCTTTCAGATTCCTTCTGGTATCTCAACACTTACTTCTTCCAAACACTGCACAAGGCATTGTGAGTGCTTAGGGTGCATTTGTCCATATCTACATGGGCCAATCCTCCCTCAGAGAGTGTCAGTGTGGGCTTGATGCTGCACAAAAGATTACAGTGCTATTTAAGTACAAGGAGGTTTCAGTTGGGAAAGGGATATAATAGCAGTTCAGTCTCATAGTAGGTCACCATCTTAATCATCTATAAATGTGTTTTGGTTTTATTATGAAATGAAAAGCAAACTGGTTTTTAGCAGAGCCAGCAAAATTGGATCAGATGTTTGCTGGGTTAACGTTACTGCTGCAGAATGTAAGTGCTTAATTTCCTTTAGTGTTGTGTTAGCTCTATTCTGTCTTCTCTTTTTTCATATAGCATCGGGATATTAGTATAGGTTGGATTTTCCCATAATGATTTTAGATTTCAGAGTTTTAAATCTTGTTTAACAAGCATATTCTCAATTGAAGCGTGACAAACAAATAATCAGTATAATGTCATAAGTAAAACATTTAATTTTTTCATTAATGACAAAATTTGTCTGACCGTACCAAAACTAGTATTATCACTTAAATTATTTTCACACATTGTCAGAAAAATTGTCATGAGGTACTGTTTAGCAGAAGGTATATGTAGTTTCTTTAAACAGCTTTTGTAAACTTTTTTCTGAGAACATCATACATTTCTACAATATGCTTTTTTTCTCAGAACTTTGAATTGTGTGAGTTAATTTGCGTGGCATAAAGTTCAAACCTAAGCATGATGAATGTTGTTAGTTGAAAATCAATACATATTTACCAAGTATAGGTGCCATAATTAAAATAGAAGTTGAGTATACACACTGTTGCTATTCTGTAAACCTTTGTTCATTATCCATAGCCTGAAGTTATTATTGGGGCCTTCAAGGCATATATTTTTGCTATGTGTCTTCAAGAAATATTGAACATTTTTGTCCTTAATATCATGTTTCAAAAATGAAATATAAATTATTTTATAAAAATATAAATTAAAATTGCCTGCTTGTTACAGGCAATTTTAGGGTTTATGAATTGTTCCCTTATTATTCATACTTCAGATGCAGAAGGAAATTAAACATAATACCAAATTATTATTTGATTTATCAAATCCCCCAAAGTAAACAGGGTGGTTTAACAAGGAAAAACATTTTCATAAAGGAATATATCTGTTTTCTTCATAAATGAGTCATTCAAGGTTCAGGTCCAGTTTAAGCTGCCATACTGTGTTAGATTGATTTGCTCTTAACATTGAGCTACTGAGAGATCACTTAAGGAACAGTTTTATTGACTAAAAAATAATTCCTCATACAACTAAAGACTTGTATTTATATTCATGTATCTTGTAAATGATATGGGAATAAGGCTTCTCTACAAAATCTGGTGGAAGAGGAATTCTGTTACCTTGGTTTTAAATGATGACATTGCTGCTGAATAGCAGCAGTATCAGCGGATAATCTGAAAACTGCACCATCTAAACTACAGTATTTTCAAATTTAATTTTGAATGGAAGATTGTTGTCCTTGACAAGGTGGTATGATAAGCAATCACAATAATTGCAAATTTTTTTTCGTAATTATGTTCTGTCCTCAATCTCAGAAGTCGCTATGGAGAATTTTAATGGAAGTTTATAGTTTACTTAATAACTGTGGCACTTAATATGGCTTCAAATTTTATTTGATGAATTCATTTTCATGTCTTAAAATTGTTTTGTGAGATAATTTGTTTTACTCTGCAACTTGGAAAATACATTACTCATGGGTATGTCCTCTCATCTTTCCAGAAAACATAGATGTAGATACTCGTCTTACAGAATTGTGTGAAGAAGTCAAGGTACAAGGCTTTTTTTTAATGTATTAAATAAGTGAAATAGCTATAAAAGTAGAATGTGCTGATTTTATATGCTACTTGGGAATAAATGGTTTGTTTCAGGGGTGACAGCGTGTATGTTTTTTGCCGGCACTTATTTCAACTCTTCCTCCAAAGACAAATTGCACATCTGGCGCCAAAACTGAATTGTTGATCTGGTGGCTTGGTATGTCAGTGGTAGCTGTGTAACTATTTATATCATGAAACTGGAAGTTTAGAAAGCTGCATTACTTGTATGAAAATCATGCTTTTAATTTTCTGCAGTTATAATTTGATTTTCTGGGATTTGGTGATAACAAATAACAATGACACAAGGTCAAGCAATAGTAGATTTTACAGAAGGAGATTCTGCAAGTCATCCCCTCATCTGGAAGTACTTGTTCTGATGCTGTCTCCTTTTCCTCTTTTCCCTACATTCTCAAGGAAACGCTGTCTACTTTAAATGGCTTTGATTTGTCTCCCCATCTCTCTCCTTAGTCAGAACTAGCCCCAGCTGAATAACTGATTTCTGGGTTGCAGCGAAGTCGAAAGGTTTTAAAACTTCTTGAAAAATTATCCATGCTTTGCTGCTGAGTGGGCCATCTACCCAACTTGGAAGAACAGTCAGCTCACCTTTAGTTACTGCAGTAGTAGTATAACTGCAAGAAAATGTAATATGGCCTTTCAAAGGACGTACTTTGTAAAACTGGAGACAAATTCAGCACTGCCAGCTGTCTATAGGCAGCTACTAATCTTACCTTATGTATTAAAACAGCTTTTGTATTTACATAGCTTCTCTGAATTCATTAGTTTCTCCCTCACCTTGCTAAACATTTTCAGTTTTCTTCTTTCTGTACTTTTGTACAGTTCTTATCAAAAGTTTCTCTTATTTCTCTTATGATTGGTTAAGTTGGTGTTTCTATATTTGCAATCCTTTTTTCTACTAGCTCTGTAATATTGCTACAGTTGGTTCTTCACTATCTTTTCGTTTTAAAACCTTTGCCTCAGTGCCTTATGGGCCCACAACGAGTTTCTGAAAAACTGTTGTTATTTTTTAAAATGGCAGGGAACATAAGCATAGCTATCTACAATTGCTGTAGGGCTGTATCACGGGATTACAGGTGTTGTAAAGAAAGCAAAACTTGTTTCACACTGAATTTGTCTTGGTGTGACCTGGTTCTAGAAAGCCTGTGCTATTACACTGCTTCCTGACTATGCATAAAATCTGTGTAGATATATAGCATCTTGTAAAGGTTATTGTGAGTTATAATTATTCTGAAATGGAGATATTAAATTCTTATGATTTTATCCAAGTTAGACTAACATAGCAAGTGTTGATTTTTGGTTTCCTGATTTCTCTTCCTTTCAGGCACATGGTATTTTTACATGTTAAAAAATACAACAGTTGAACTCAGTTACCTTTGCCATAAGTGGAATTATTGCTTTAATTTTTGGACAGGAGTCCTAATTCTAAAAAGCAATGGGATAATATTTAATACAACATAAAATAATCTATTGCTGTGCTAACACAGATTGATCCAGTGTGTTGGTTTGAGGACACCCCAGGACATCCAGTTTTGATACTTAGTTCAAATAGTTCTCATTTGGAAGCTGCTTTTTAAATTAAAATTCTCACTAAGATAAAGTATATATGTATATAACTTAATTCCTGTACATTATGGTTTCATCGGTGAATCACATAAATATTTTTTCCTGACTTCAGAAAATGGAAAATCCTGATGAACTGGCAGAACTTATAAATATGAATCTTGCTCAGCTTTGCTCACTTCTGATGGCTCTTTGGGGGCAGTTTCTGGAGGTCATTACCTTACAAGACGAGGTCACAGCTTTGCTAGCACAAGAGCATCACACATTAAGAGTAAGTATTGACCCAGGGACCTTCATGTGCTTACTGGGACACATTGTTATGGAAATGTGTATCAAAATGAGACTCCAGATTACCATTTTTCTATTTATATTTTGGAAAGCTGGTTGGAATTGTAAAGGGAGCTGTTGCTTTTCATTTGTTACCTTGTATATAATGTATTATGTTGTTGGAATATAATGCATAAAACATATTATTTATGTTTACGAACCAAGTAACTCACTGTTCTTTTGAATAAGAAATGCAGTTCAGAAGGCAGATTGCAGGCTCTGGAATAACATACATTTGTGAAGACTGATGTACTTTTCTGTGGGAGCCATGTCTAGTGCCCACCCTACATTTTACTTCTCTGCTGTATTTAGGCTGCCTGTTTACATCATAAAAAAGTGTATTTCTTTCTGAATTAAGAATTTATGATGTTAATAAGTTTTGAAAAGTCTCTTAATGGGATTTTTTAAAAGAAGCGTATGTGAAATGGTCTGGCACGTGAGCCTGTGTGTGTGTACTAACACATCTATAGTGCTGTTGATCTGTCTATGGCTGTGTGCAATTGTTGTGGGCCCTCTGCAAGCAGAACCACAGGAGTACTGTTCCCATAGTGAAATATAATCCAGTATGGACTAAAGCGTTACTCTTACTTGATAAATCACATTGGTTAGTGAGGAAATCGTGGTTGTGGAAATAGCCTGTTATGGAGAATAAATGGAATCTTTCAGAAAGAATGCAAGGGTTATTTGTTTGATGTGGTAGCCATGAGAGGGGGATCTGTCTGTCTGTGAATCTTACTTACCTTCCTGTGGTTTTTGTGTAAGTACTGGAATTCCTCAAGTAAACTGGTGGAAAGTATGAAACAAGAATACTGTTTCGTTTAACCTGCTTTGCATACAGCTGCTGGTATGTTAGTGTTTGTACAAATTTATACTTAATAAAACCAAAGGAAAAATTAATATATTAATTTTTACAGCTCCAGAAAAGATGCTGCTAATGATTTTGTATGTATTTCTTAAATGTGTGTCCTGGGGTGACTATAATGTTTGTATGTGGTTCTTTTAAAATCTGTGATGTAAGTCGTTCTCCTTAGCTCATAAATGCCTTAATTATTGAGTTTTCTTGCAATTGTTTTAGGGAGCATAAATCAAAGTATTTATTATACTGTGGGAATTGAGATATTGCACATATTAAAAGTATTTCTGTGATGCTTTCCAGTTTGAAAAAAAATGGAAATTCAAATAGGACTTCTCTTTCTCCCTGTGGAAAAAAAAAAAGTATAATTTGATTTCATATCTGCATGCCCTGCGTCCTTTTGAGTTGTTGTTATGCTCACTGCTTTTGTTATCTGTCACTGTACTTTGTGGATACTCTCTAATCAATCAAAGACTGAAGAGGAGATGCAAGGCATGGGTAATCCTAAAATTACATTTTTATTTAGTGCCTGATAGCAGAAAGCAAGCAGGCTAACTCTGTAAGAATTGTATAATACAGCATTGAGAAGGGATTTTTACCTGGGCCAACTTAGATAGCAGCAGCAATGTGATATTACTTCATTTTTAAATGGACACTTGTTTTCTGCACTCCAAGATGATATGAGTTTGTGTGAATACTTTGCAAATATATGTAGTTAAAATATATGTAAGAAATTATTGCTCCACTGGGCTTCCCATGTGGCAGTAGAGCATGTACTCACAATCCATAAATTCAGTAAACCTTTAAATGAAAAAGAGATGTTAAATTTCAGCCTTATCTTTTCTAAGAGTGTGTTCAAGTTTTGGTATTGGATCTTGTTTTGCAGTACTTAGTATAATAAATTGTAACTTTTATTAATAATGTCTTGAGAATTTATATTCAAAGGGATTGTATAAACATACCTCGGGAAATCTACAATGATGATCATGTTCCACTGCAGCCATTATCTGCACATGCCAAATGATGCAGGCTTTCTGATTATTGGATTTAGTTGAGATTTAAAAGATGATCTACTAATTCTCCTCTTTGGAGATTATATCTTGACATTTAGAGTCATGGAATTGATGAGGTTGGAAAAGACCTTTAAGGTCATCAAGTCCATCTATCAACCCAGCACCACAACCACATTCATCACTAAACCAGATCCCCATGTGCCATATCCAAATGTATTTTGAGTACTCCCACAGATGGTGATTCCACCACTTCCCTGGGCAGTCTGTTCCAATGTTTTACAACTCCTTCTGTGAAAAAAAAAAAAAAAAGAAATAAAAATAAAAAAATTCTAATATCCAATCTAGACCTCCCCTGGCACAACTTAAGGCCATTTCCTCTTGTCTTTTCACCTGGGACATGGCAGAAGAAACCAATTCCCACCTGGCTACAACCTCCTTTCAGGTCGTTGTAGAGAGTGATGAAGCCTTTTCTCCAGGTTAAAAATGAGCCACTAATTCTCCTCTTAAGAGACGTACCTGTCCTTTCTGCAATAAGAAACCTTTTTATTTTGGGAAGGGATACTTTGATGTGTTTGCTACTGGATGCTAAATCTCATTTTATCTTTTCTTCTTGCAGTATTTCCAGACTTTACCTTCCACAGGAAATTTCTCCCTGGCAAAGTTTATTAATGAACCCTTTTAGAGAGTGATTAGTCTGAGTGGATAAGATACTTGTGTTAAAATACCCTCTAGAAAGGCCTGCCACCTGTATTTGGTCAAATGACTTTCACCCTCTTTGCATAGATGCTTATAAAACAGGTGTTTCTGTGAAGAGTTGTTCAAGTATTGAAATCAGTATTTTAATAATTTTACTTATGGTTACTTAAGTGTTTCAATATTTAGCTATTTTCAAATACTGTGAAAAGCACTACATTAAAAAGTGAGGAACGCTTTAGGTAAAATTGAACATTCATCTACTACGTGATCATACTGATAAGGTTTACAAATGTATTTTATTGAAAAAACTGCTCATAGTATGTTATTTTATATTACAAAACGTTTGAACACTAAAGTAGTTCATCTCTTTGTTTCATAGTGACATCTTCTGGTAGGTCTGAATATATTCTTCCAAAATTATTTCTTTCAGTTTGATTAGTCCTAAAATAGGAGAGCTGAAAACTAAGATCTCTGACTGCTATTCATAAAGATGCAGACACACCATATGTATTCCACAGCAGTTTTTGTACACAGTTCTTCTGTTTACATTGGGAGGACCATAAAAACCATGCCTCTGGGAAGTCTGTAGAGATTAGGAGTAGGCAGCTGCAATTTCCTCCTGCAAAGTCCTTGTGGAGTCAGCCCAAGTCAGTAGTTCCTGCGTCATTATCAGAGCTGGCAGTAACTCTGGTTCTGGAGAGCCTGTTTAACAGTGTCCTAGCAAGTGCCTCAGTCCTTCAGTAAGTTAAGCACTGATTAAACATAACAAAGTACTGTTGATTTGGGTTCTTTCCTCTCATTAATAAAGACTTATGTGCTTTTGGAGCTTGCTTTCAACTAGTTTTATACTGTTGCTATTCTACTTGGAGCTGTCTGGAACTGGTAATGAGATTTTCTTCAAAAGCACTGGAATTACTTAATTACAAGTGGGATTTATTGCAAATGAAAAAATGGCTTCCTCTTCTGTTGGAGAGAGTGCATGCAGTATTCTAAAATCTAGTCTCCATATAACTTCAGTTACATTACATGATGAAGTGCTCACATCTAAACTCAAAACTACCTTGCTTGCTTCCTGGGAAGCAGCTGTGTGCCCTTTTCTTGACATATACCACAGACATCTACTAATTTGGCAATGTTCCTGTAACTATTACCTGCTTGATTAGGATCTTTAATTAATTTTTAAATTCCGTAATTTAAAATGATAATGTCCACTCTTCATGATCAATTGTTCTAAAATATAGTTTCTAAGCAGTAAAATTATCTGTTGAGTCTATTGTATAACAGTCCCCTCTTCCTGGGGGAAAGAATGGGCATTAACTCTGAAAAACACATGTATTTGCAAAGTAGATGTCTGTTCAGAAAAGCCAGCTGGGAAAATGCAGCAAATTATTTGGGAACATCAATTCTAATCCCACATGTGTATGTATAAATTCCTAACAACAAATTCTGAAAGAAAGCAAATTGAGTTCTGGCAAGAGTGGAACTTGCATTTACAAGAAACTGTTGAATTTTGTGTTTTCTTTTTCCTTCAAAGCATTTCCCATGACTGTTCAAAAGTGATGTTATGACTAAGATAAATTTCATGTACAATAACTTCTTCAGTACAATAACTTCTGGGAAGTTGGGACAGGACTTTCCGTTTCTATTGCAAGTTAGAGATTGGGGGTAAAATGTTTGTGATTTGGGATTTGGTTTTTTCTTAAGCACCTTGGAACAATTTTTTCCTCCGTTCTTCTTATATTAAGAAAACAAAAAAGTGCAGAAGCTGCAGAACTTAAAATTAATCGAAGTGGTACTCTCCAAAAGTATACTGGGCAGTGTATCAGGAGGGAAAGTGAACTCGCATGCAAGTGCTTATCTCTGAACAAAATTAATTTGGTCCTGAAAATGTGATGTTTGCCAGTTTATGCACAAGATTTTCATAAAGCCATGTTTGTGCTCAGGGTGGGTGCAGATGCTACCTGCAGCTCTGAGTGAGAGGGCTGAGGGAACTGAACTAGATCTTCACACTTGTTGCCAGTTTCACACTGAAAGCTCCCAGTCTGTTCAGGAAGTTCCATAATTTAAGAGGAAGACTCAGAGTATATTAAAGAAATGAAGTTTTAGGAGGCCAGGAAGTGCTTGGTAAATAAATTATTGATTTAGTAGACTAATATGTAATTCTCTAAGTGGGATAGAAATTTTGTTGAAATTGATACAAACAAATTAATGTTAATGAACAAGCTGTTACCAACAACCATTGCACAGCCCATTCTCTTTGGTTTGCTTTTTTTTGATTCAGGTAATTTGTCAGTTGCAAAAATAAAATGCATATTGATTTAATTAATATTTATATAGAATATTGGAAATATGAGTAGTCTCATACAAAACCTTTGGGGTTTCTAGATGCTACATTTTCAGTACATTGATTACATTTGCATTTGCAGCAAATTGCTGTATAATTCATATTCTCTATTTCAGCATGTATTTGATGGTAAAATATTGATGGTTTAATACATTTGATGGTAAAAAATATGCTACCATGTGTTAGTAACTACCACTTCAGTATTGTATTGTTTATTGACCTCAGACATACAATTAAATCTTTAATACAGTGCTTATTATTAATGTACATTCTGTTACTGTCTTTATCATTTCCAGCCAAAATCTTTGCAAACAAAAGATTCTTTTGCACAGTGATTTACTATGGGCTAGACAGTATTTATGGAAAGCTTGAAACACTCTTCTGTATTTTGAGACTGCAGAATATCTAATGGGTTTCTGCTTCTGAAGGTAATACTCAGGCTGATTCAGAAGTGTTAATTGAACAGTTATTTCCTTTCTTCCCATCAAAATTTCTAATAATATTTTTGTGTGCTATTGTTTGAGCCTGATTTGGATGGCTGATTTATTGGAAATCAAATGTTCAGTAGGCAGTTGAGTCTAATATAATTCCCAGTTATCCAGAGCACAAATTAAAATTGTGATACATTGATGCATAGAAATGCTGGTGGATTTTTAAAAATTATTTGTAAGGTAAAATAAGCTCTACCTTCATTTGGATCTTGCAGGTGCGCAGATTTGCTGAAGCATTCTTTTGCTTTGAGCATCCTAGGCAAGCTGCTCTTGCCTTTCAGGAACTACAGTGAGTAGCCTTTGGAATTCCACAGTATATATCATGTAGTACTGTTACTTTATAGTTTATGTTGTGTAAAAGTAGCATTGCAAAAATACCTAAGAGATTCAAGAGAAACTTTTGTTCCCAAATTAGATTTAAAGTACTGGAAGTTATATAACAAGTTATTAAATAATCAAGCTATTAATAGTTAATTAGTAGAAAAGCTTCTACTAAAATGAATTAAACTGTTGGTAATTTCTATTAATGTAAAAATAAAAAGTTCTGTGTTTTTCATGGAGGATTGCTTCCTTTTTTCAGTGCCCAGAGTCATCTACAGGTGTGTGCAGCTATCAAAAACATTTCCTTCTGCAGTTCTCTTCCACCCCTCCCTATTGAATGCAGTGAACTAGATGGAGATATGAACTCCTTGCCCATTATCTTTGAAGATCGGTATTTAGATTCAATTACTGAAGGTAAACACACCTCACAGTACAATTTCCTCTTTGAAGAAGGGAGCAAAAATGATGTAAAACTCGAGTATTTTTAAATAAATTTCTTGCTGGCTTTAAAGGGTTACATTTATTTGATAGTATATGGGATTTTAGCATGAGTTTTGAGGATGCGTAAAATTCTATAATTGTGAGTGTGTTATAGTATCACTTATCTGCATAACCTCATTGTAAACATACTTTCTCTTTGCCCTGCCCCCTCTTCTGTGACAGATTTGGATGTACCCTGGTTGGTAGCTCAGAATGTTCCAAGGGCAGAGTCAAATAAACTGGATAAATTTGAAGCTGAAGAAGGTTTCGTTGCTGGTTTTACTAGCCCAGAACCAAAAATAAGACCTGCTGGTGCCTCCGTATTTTGGCAATCAGAAGCTGAAAAGATGCTGACAAAAACCTTCAAAGGGAAAAATGAAGATACAAATAAATCCAAAGCTAAGGTTGCTAAGCTCATAAAAACAATAAAATCTGAAAACACAAAGAAAGTCGTAAAACAGAACTCAAAGGACTCTGTGGTGTTAGTAGGATACAAATGTTTGATGAGTGCGGCGCTGGAAAATGCCTGTAGAAGGTTAGATGGTGAGCCTTCATACAATGCTAACGAAGGGCTGGACCCTAGAGTAGGTGAAATTCCTCCTTGTGATACAAAGGCCTGCATCAGGCAAATAACTGGAAGAGACCTTCCATTGTTGCCATATGACGAAATGGCTGGCAAGATTGAAGGTGACCAGCCAGGTCCAAGTAGTCCTGTGCACTGTGAAAATGTGGCTATTTTTGATAGACTGACTATCTCCCAGACAGGTTCTGGAACTATTCAAGCAGATAGTGCTTTACAAGACAGAGGTACACTTGAAGGTTGTCATGAAGGTCAACCAGCTTCCTCAGGAGTCAGGACAACTGAGGTCAAACCAAGTAATAAGAATCTTTATGAAGAGGAGAAAGGAATGGCTCACAGTGGATCATGGGCTAAGTTTCTGCAAGATGAAGTGCATGAAGAGATTTTGCTGACACCCAATATTCAGTCTTCAGAAACTGGAAATAAATTTAATTTGGAAGAACAGGAACACATGCTCGAAAAGGAAGAGGTCCATGAGAGAAATTGTCAGCATACCAGTGACATTTTGACAAAAATGAAAAGCAATCCACCTGCTCTTTCAACAAAAGAAAGTCAAATCTCTGCAAGTGGAGACATAACTAAATTACCAGATGTTAGTGTGACATATGCCTCTTCCAGATTTTCCGATTCAGGTGTAGAAAGTGAACCAAGTTCTTTTGCAACTCACCCCAACCCTGATCATGTTTTTGAAAATGTTCATGGACAAAGTGCACACAATGGTGAGAGAGCGTTTCCTCAGCCCTTACTAAAACCAGACTGTGCAATAAAAAACACAATTGAAAGCCATTGCACTGAGAGTACAAGTGCTGTAAGTGAAATACAGTCATCCCTGACATCCATAAACTCTCTGCCTTCAGATGATGATGAGCTGTCACCTGATGAGAATTCAAAGATATCTGTTGTACCTGAATGCCAGCTAAGTGACAGCAAAACAGTGTTGGATCTAGGAGCAATTGACTTGCCAAAATGTGATGATAGTACAACATCAAAC
The DNA here is from genome assembly GCA_024734555.1 of Trochalopteron elliotii. Lineage (NCBI taxonomy): Eukaryota > Metazoa > Chordata > Aves > Passeriformes > Leiothrichidae > Trochalopteron > Trochalopteron elliotii. The sequence continues at coordinate 5,046,841 of JANPWX010000076.1, forward strand.
ACCAATTTGCAGGAACAGCTTGTGTATTCAGGGCGCTTGGATAACAAAACTCTGTCTATACATTCCTCATTCTCGGGAAAAAAAGATCCTTTACACTTGGTTGTTTCAGATGGGGACATGCCTACTGATGTAGAAAGTTACAGTCCACAAATAGGCCCTGGTACAACCTGCAAGGACTCTCAGGAGCCTGAAAAGCATCCTAAAGCCACAGAAGAAACAGTTAAGTTGTGTTTGGAAACAACTTGTGTGAGTGAGCCATCTGCTGTTTCAGGTTCTTTATCTGTAAATGTAGCAGTTAAAAAAACAAACAAAGAAAAACATAATGAGCCTTTGGAACTAAAGGGCACAACTGAAGAACTGTCAGTAGCTAAAAGTGAAACTGGTACAGATAATCCTTCTCCAGCTGGTAGTGCTGACATAGTAAAGCAAGGGCTTGTTGAAAACTATTTTGGCTCTCGAAGCAGCACAGATATTTCAGACATTTGGCCTATGGACAATAGCAATCCTGTCAGCCCTCAAAAGGAAGCATATGAAAAACAAATTATTTGTTCTTCCCAACAAGATGAGGAAGAAGAAGAGGATCAAGAGATGATTGAAAATGGGTATTATGAAGAAACCGATTATAGTATATTAGATGGAGCTTGCAGTGCTGACCAGGATCATGGCTTAACAGAAGAGAGAGCCCTGAGATCTGAAATGATTGACAGTGGACACTTGCAAGACATAATGACTGTGCCCCCTGTCTGTACTCCTGGTTGTTTGTCTTTCCCTTCTTCTCTGAGAGACTCTCCCTGCAATGTTACCTCTTCTTCAAAGAATAAATCTGATGCAATTACACAACAGCCAGGCAGCATATCCTATAGCTCAGCTTCAGCTGTTTCCTGGTATGAAAGCTCCCCAAAACCTCAAATGTTAGCGTAAGTGACTGTTTTAAAACAAGCTTTTTACTTTTAGAAATTATGTTAATAGAAGAGAGAAGGGGAATAGAAGCATGGTTGGGCTGTAGAATGCCCCAGAACTGTGGCTTGTGGCTTCTGCATGCCCAAGTAACAGCATGTTCTAGATGTTCAGATAAAAAGTATCCTAGCGCTAAACTTCTGTGAGTTATCATGTGGTTTGAAAAACAAGCAAAACAGGATTTTTCTTTGTTGTGTTTCGAAAATAATCATTCAGCTGAAGAATGATGTTGTAAAGGCTACTGAACATAAAATGGTGGTTTATGAAATGGAAATTGTTAAAATAGCAAGCTTGGGAAAATATGCTTTGACTTTAAAAATGTAAATCCAAAACCACTGTGTAACTGGTTGTCCATCAGCTTAGCTGAGCGAAGCAAATGTGTAATACAAGCTATGGTAATGGCCTTATTTTTAAATCTTAACTTAAAATATCAAAAATGTAACACCTCAGAGATCACAGTGCTCTAAATTGCACTGGCATTTTGGATACCAGGAAAGCCAAATTTAGAGGAATGTTAGGGATCCCAGGTTGTACCTCTTCTTGCTGTAAACATAGGAGTTGCCCTCATAACCTCCTGCTGCTAAATGATCATGTGAAGCAGCAGCTTATGTGTTGTATTGGAAGTAAAATGCTGCTATGAGAGAAAATTCAAAAGAGAGGTAGAAACAAACACTGAGCAGGTGGAAGAGGTAAAAGACCAGATAGTTTGTGAAAAGCAGCTTGGGAACAGAAAGGAGTGAGCAGTCAGTTGGAGGAAAACCGGTTAGAAGTGGCCAGAAAAGCAGCTTCAGAAATACTGTATGGTGGATACTGGTGTGAAATGGGAAAGACAAAGCAGAGATGACTCAGGCTGTTCTGTAACAATAAAAGTGAACTCAGAATAAAATCAAGGACTTGGCAGTGGGAAAAGCAGAGTCTCCTGGAACATGAGATAACTCTGAATCCAGAGGGTATGATCTGTTCCATAAAGAGCTACCCTTGGTGTGTTCAGGAAACACGCCTTGAGTACAAACTCAAGTAGCTTCTGTTGCAGAGTGATAAGAGCAGCTGTCAGCAGTGGTTTCTGTTCAGGCTGACTTCATTGAGGCCTGTTCTTGCCAGTTAGTGAGGAATGAGCTAAAGATAAAGCTGGAGAAACAGAGAACAAAAGGTAGAATGGGAGAGAAACGTCAACAGGCAGAAGATGATGGGATACAGCCTGATGCCTTGAGGGATCATGCAGAACAGATAGATTAAGGGAGCATAAGAAAGCATAAAGCTTTATGTTCTGCAGGGAAACTGATATGCAATTAGGAAGGCCATACACAAAAACTAAGAGAAGTGGAAAAAAGGGAGGAAGGAAGACAAGGAGCTCTTATAGCATGTGAGGTTCTCAGCTATTAAAAACTTTGCAGTGTATGCCTTCATAGAATATGTAAAAGATCAGAAGTCTGGGTCTGGCTGTTTCAGAGGCAAGTATCAGTTACTCAGCCTACCGCAGGAACCTTATGGTGAGACATTACAGCACTGACTCCAGCTCTCTTCTGACCTAAGAAATGGGCTTGGGAAGAATTATTAAAAGTCTGTGGAAATCTTAACCTTGACTTCCAATTGGTTATAATTTGTATAAATTTTTTATTGCCTGGAAACAAAGCTGTTGCTTGCTCAAGACCACAATGACCCCAGCATCTTCAGTGGTTTCAGAAATACTTGAGAGTTTGCAAAGACCGTCAAAAGAGAGAACAGAGTAGAGGTTGAGATGTGGTTTTTGTTACAGAGGAAAAGGGGCTGTAGAAATCTGCAGTAAAAATGTTCTGAGGAAATGGCTTATTTTGTGAAAATAGTAATTTGATAAATATATTTTTCTTCATATTAAGTACATAGAATACAAAGCAAAATGACAGTAAAAGACTGTATCCTGGAAGATCCAACATTTATCTAGCAATAGTAAATGTATAATAAGTATTTTTTTGTTCCAGTTTCCTACAGGCTAAAGAAGAATTGAGGCAACTTAAACTTCCTGGATTTATGTATAGTGATGTTTTCAAACTGGCTTCTTCAATACCTTATTTCAGTATGGAAGACGATGAGTGTTCAGAAGAAGGAGTACATCTTATAGTCTGTGTCCATGGCCTAGATGGTATGCTGGAAAATGTGATACTGTACAAGAAAGCAGTTCAGATTACCAGTGAGATTTAACTTTGGTCATTCGAACTCTGAACTGAACACCTGAAATAGGTTCACTGGAGGGAAATGAGAATCTGGCATTGTACTGCTACATTTGACTACATAAAATCTTTTCAATTAAGAATTCTCTGCCTTTAATAAAACTCCCCTGCACATAAAGCTGTTTAATGCCATAGTTCACATCAGGTGCATCTTTCAGGTTTTTACATTGTAAAGGACTTTGTCCATGTTGTGGTAATAGAATGGAGTTACTGACAAAACTGTTTTCTTTAGAATTGCTGTGTTGTCAAGAAAAATGAAATATGTGTATCTTAGGAAAAAGAAATAATGCATGTAAAATGCAGTCAAGTGTTTATAAAGTTTTAGAAGGTTAAGTCACTGAATCACAGTGTGGTTGAGGGTGAAAGGGATCACTGAAGATTGTCTCATTCAACTTCCTTGCTCAGAGCAGAGTCACCTATAGCAGGTTGCTCAGGATGCAGGCCAGTTGGGTTTTTGAATATTTCCAAGGACGAAGATTCTATCATAGTAGAAGTGAGAAAATCTCTTTTTAATTGAAAGGGTTATAAAGTTTAAAGGGCTTAAAAATATTCACCTGCTTTTAGTTCAAAGCATATATGTGTATAAAAAAACAATATCCCCTACACTTGTTAAACTATGTAAGGAAACACAAGAGGGCAGTAGAATAGCGTATTGGACTGCACCAACGCTGCACAGGCACCTTCTTCATTTTTCAAATTCCTAAGTTAAAAAAATAAAATAACAGCATAGTTTTTCTTTCCTTATTTGGGCAGAAAGCAGCCTTTGTGAAGTACTTTTAGAAATAGGACTTGGAGGTATTCCCTCTTACTAGTGTAGATACTCATGCTATTACATGTAGAAGCGGCACAAATGTTAGCTTGACCAAGAAGCCTGTTGTTGTAAAAACATGTATTTGAAGGCTTAGGAAAGTCCACATAGTTAGAATTTTCTTATGAAATGACGAGCTCATACAAGCTATTTCCTATAAATGACAGATGTAAATAGAAATCCTGTTATCTAATTAAGGCAGAAAGACAACTCTTTATTCAAAAGCATCCATGACTACTGATGTGGAAAAATCCTCAGGATACTAGCTAAACTAGCATTTGTTTTGGGCATCAAAGTATCTAAAAGTATCTCTGTTGATAGTTCACTCTGCCTTTTCATTTTATGAAAATACTCCTTCACTGAATTCTTTAAGCTCTCTTTGAGTTCTTTAATTGACTTTATCAAAATTAATTAGGTTTCCAAGAATGTAATGTTCACAGGGCTATGTATCAGTTGGAGGCTTAGACAAAATCAAACATGACTTCCTACATCCTTGCTTTTTTAAAAGTGTTTGCATCAAATGTCATTTTCATAAACCATTTTGTCACTTAATTTGACATTGTAGTTTATCTTTCAAAGTCTTACTGAATTTTAATTAGGGCTGAGAATATAATTAGCTGTGTTTAAATATAAAGCCAGAGATTCATTTCAGTATTCTGAGTGTTTTTATTGCAAGTTAACTTTGCAGAATCTAACTCTTGATTGTTTTTCTTTTGAAGGTAACAGCGCAGATCTGAGATTAGTGAAGACTTACATTGAGCTAGGACTGCCTGGAGGAAGAATTGAATTTCTTATGTCTGAAAGGAATCAGGTATTTGCCAACTAAAAAAGAATTTTTGTAAAGCTATGACCAGTGTAAACCTTCAGACATGTTTATTTAATGGCACTACTCTGTTTACCACATTTTGTATATTTTTATTGTATTCTCATGGAATCCATTATTTGATCTGTGCTTTGAGTCAAAGCAATTACAAAGTCTTGTATGGTATTGAAAGTAAATATTTTAAGGTGTAACATTTGTTACTACTAATTTGTAGTGTGCACTATGTCTCCTAAGTTCTCAGCATAAGCAGTTTGGATTGTAGATAAAATATGCTCAATAGTAGTGGTAAAAATGGTAATAGTGAAAACTGGTGTAGCCAGAAGGGAGGGAGATGTGTTATTTCAGAGGATCTGAGAAATATGAAATTCCTGTTGCTTGTTCTTTTGTCAGCATACTGCAAGATCCACATCGTAACACTGAACAAATATCAAATTACCTCTTGTGTTAAACTTGTGTGAATTTTATTATTTTCTGATGAAGTAAACTGGCCAAAGCACAAAAGACCAGTTTTTACTTTTTGTCTGTGTGCGTGTGTTACATTTTGTATTAGACATACTTCAGAGATGAACTAGAACAAAGTCTTGTCGGTGGCTCAAACAAAAGCTTCATTTAGTGCACTAGCATCTTTCTGGCAGTAGCTGCTGGGATGCTTTGTGAAACAGGCTGGGTAGGCACCAAGCCAGGCTTTCTCTTCTCTAGCCCTATAGTTTGTGTCTGTCAGCAGCTGTGAGACCTTCTGAGTTGTGAATTCCACTGAGACCACTGGGCCTAATAGCTGCTGACAAACTTTTCTCATAACGTTGGCTGATTCTTTTTGAATGTTTTTACTTCTGTATCCATAGGATACAGTTGAGATTAATTCTATGGTTCATATACATTAGTAATTCTAGTTGCGAACAAGGAAATTGAAATAATTTACCTTACAGCTTGTTTTGGAAAAAATACTCAATAATCATTCCTCATTGACTGCTTCAGTTAATCGCATATTTTATAAACAAGTACAATTTCTCCCTCAGGAGGCAACTGAAGAGACTTAGTTCATTTTTTATTTCTTACAATCAGATGTGAAACAGTTTCTGTTCATCCATGATACCCTTCCTGGCCCACTTGAAACTTCTTGTCATTTAAAATCGAATGATCAGAACTAGACAGACAGGGCATTTAAGATGCTCTTGTACTACAGACTGACAAAATGCTATACTGCTATTTTCTTTCCTTGCTTTCCTAACATAGCTGATTATATGCAACACAGATGTGTAGATTATTGTTTGCATATACAGTTAGGGCTGGTTTTCTCTGTGTAACATTGGTTTGCATTTCTTGCCATTTTATCACCCAGGCATGCAGTAGTGTAAGATTCTTCTGCAATTCTGGTTGCTTCTAGATTTGACTACCCTGGATATTTAGTTTTGTCCACAAATTGATATTTCATCTCCTTCTTTCCTTTCCCAAATCATTTACCAATATGTTGAACACTACAGATTTTAGCACAGATCCTTTGGAGCTTGGGTTGAAAAGTTCTAGGCAGGCTTTGCCTATCTCATAATTTCTTGCTGCTGATCATTGGAGAGAATCAGCTATGAACTGGGGATAAGGTCTTAAGAAGTTTGTTTGTTTGTTGTATTTTGAATAACCAATATTACTGTAGACTGCTGTTGCAGTAACTGTCTCATCTCTATTTCATGGGAAATGTGATATAATTCTGAATATGCACTTTGGTCTTCTGTTTCACTATAGATAATCTTGAGTGTAGAGAACAGCTTAGAAGTAAGGCTGGGTGTGTAATGTAAAGATTTGTTTTGGTGTTTTAGAAGAAAGTAGTCTTACAGTAAAATATGTGTCACTTTATTCCATGTTACAAGAAAATGACATGAAAAAATTATTATAACTAGCTGTAGTGTTTGTATTCAGAGTTAATATCGATGCTTTTATTTGTGTGCTGTTGACACCGGGGAGTAAGAATTCAGATTGAATGCAGAATGTATATTGCTGCATTAGAAAATACAGTTATTATTTTTTATTTCTTTTATTTTACAGAATGATACCTTTGCTGATTTTGATTCCATGACAGATCGTCTTTTAGATGAAATTATACAGTATATACAAATTTATAATCTACCCCTTTCAAAAATCAGGTAATATCTGTTCTATACTATTTACAGAAATAAACTTAAAACTAGAGCCCTGGGTTGTTTTAAACTGTGATGCTCAGGAGCAGGCCAAAAGAGAGATGGGATAAAGCAATTTGGGACAGGGGAGGAGTAGGGGAAAGGAGGACAATGGAGAAAGAGGGAATTGCCAGATGGAAGAAGACTGAACAATGTTGTATGCTCATCTGTTGGTGGTTTTAAGGCAGAGGTTAAGCATTAAGGAATTGCTGTCCTGTGCTTCCACAAATTCTGCATAATAGAGTTCTGCAGAAAAACAGATAGTATTTTGAGAAAGTCAAAGGAACCTGTAATAGCACTGTGCCAGGAATTTAGCTTCCTTCTGATTTTATAGTCCTTTCACCAAGTATGACATGGCAGACTGTTTGTCTTGTCACTCCTACAGGGCACTTTCATCTTACCTGTAATGTTGAAGGGCAGCTGCATGAAAATATATTTCATTATTTTTTATGTTCTGATTGTTTCATCTGCTAAAGAACATGTTTTACATCTTATTAGAGGGCTTACCACAGTTTATGCATTCCTGTTTTCTTCTACATTTACTTTCAGGGAATGCCTGTTGTATTTATTTTCTCAAAGTAGGGTGCATTGTGTGGGCAGACTTCCTTACTAACTCAGCAGTGTTACCTTATCAGTAGGTGAAAGGAGCTAATTCAAACTTGACTTCATCCATTTGTTTAGGCATCCTCAAATTATACATCCAGAAGGTTTTTTGACTTGCTAGTCACCTGTGTTTCTGACAAGTTTCTGCATTCACATGTGTTTGGTAGGAACCTGTACGACACTCACGCAGTCAGGTCATCAGGGCAAAAAAGAGAGGAGTTTATTTTTTTACCTCGATTTATATAGATTTTGGACAATGACCACAGATTGGACGAATGAGATTGACACCTCTCCAACCACACTGGTCAAACTAGAAGTCCATCAATTGTCCCTCCTCCAGAGAGGAATGTAAACAATCACTTTGTTTACCTGAAAATCTGTGAGAAACTCCACTACAAAAATGCAAACATCAGAAGGCTGAAAAAGATCAGTGCGACAAGGAAACATCTAAAACATTTAAACATAATCTCACTATTTAAACAAACGTTTCTGTTTTGAGATAGGCAAGTTTTGACATGCTTAATTTTGTCTAAACTGTTGATTTAAAAATTAAAAAGGCACTGTGTGATCATATTTTTGTTTCACAGACTACATGGTAGCACCCTTGGTACGGGAGAGAAGAGTTCTGCAACCCACCAGGATCTTCTCTCCCATACAGTCTGAAGGCTGTAATGAGCAAACCCACCCACTTATCTTCTCATTTTTTATATCTGAGAACTGAACTCTTGTTTGCTTTTGGTTTGCTTCTCTCGTAAGACTTCTGAATTGTAAATAGTTTTCACTTTTATTTGTTTCTCGTCACTTGAAAGAAAAAAAAAACCCTATGAATTTTTATTTTAGTTTCCTTTTTAAAGTGTATACTTGTCTTGGGCCCTACTGAAGCAGAAGTATTCATTTCTCAACTTAAGCTTTTCTTATTAGAAAGTTGAATCTGCCAACAAATCTACTGTTCTCTGGTAGCTACATGAGAGAGCTGTTAGAAAGACATGTGCCTCTATGCAAGACCTTGAAGGGATGACCCAGAAAGCCTGGGAAAGTACTTATGAGAAATCCTCTGCTCAAGAAGCTGATGCTTTCCTGCCTCATTTTGGTTATGCCACTGTAGAAAGCAGCCCTTGTAGTAATCTGTCATGTCCTGAATGATGCTGGTTTCTCCTCATAAAATGTCCCCATCTCTTAAAGGAAGTGTTCTCTCTACAAGGGCTGCTCCATAACCCCGTCAAAATAGACATCAGTCTCCAGATCTATGATTTTGTATGGCAAAAAAAGCCAACATCCTAAGATGGTTGGATTATGTCTTGCTTAAGCAGTTGGACATCAGCATCCCAGAGCTTCAGTATAAGGACAGTGTTGTTCATGGTGGCAGTTTCGGCTTCCTTGGCGTTGGGTCTGGATAGATTAATTTCATATTTTTATATTTCCAGTTGGCACATATGCTCTTTCTTTTGTTTCCCATTTACTCTTTTTTCCCTCCCATTTTCTGTTATCCCTAATGCCGGCTTTTTCTCCTGAGTTACACAACTGTGCTTCTGCTGTGACCATTAACAAACCACTGGGGACCTCTGCATATGATACCTGTACCTACAGTCTTCCACACCACACATCATTCTGGTGATACACAGTTCGGGCCACACTGAATAACTACTTGTTATTAATAGAAACTGTAGTGAAATTAAAGCAATTTTAGATCTGACTTGGTACTTCGCTGGCAGATGATTGTTGTCACAGCTTAGACAAATGAAAATTAGCTCAGGTCCAAGATAAGAACATCCAGAGATGTTCTGAGATTCTGCCCTTTATTCTGATAAATGCAGTCTCATGCTCTCAAATAATGGCAAAATCCTACTTACTGTGCTACATTCCTGTACTGAGAAAAGACACTCCATGTACCACTGGAATAGTGTCAGCTTCAGTAAACATTTTTGGTACTTGTAGAGCTAATACCAGTTATTGCAGCAATTCACTATCTAACACATTCATTCATCTCTGAACAAAATCTTTGTGCTCACAAGCAGCACACAGCAAACATGAGCTGGAAGCTTGATTCAAAACAAATGCAATTTGCCTTATAAAAGAACTGTTTAGTAAAGAATCACAGGAGGCTTTTGGTTGAGGGGACGTCTGGAGGCCATTGGGACCAGTCATAGTAATGCCACCATCAAAGTTAATGCAACTTTGAAGCATGTCAAATTGCTCATTCATACCCATTCAAGTTTTGAGTATCTGTGAGGATGGAAGCCCTCCCAGGTAACCAGGCAGCTGGGGAACAAACCACCTGCTCTTACAATGTAGTTTCAGAAACCATTTTGCACGTGTCAGGTCGTACGTAAATTTCTGATGACTTGTATTGGACTTTGACCTCAGGTAGATTAATCAGCTTGTCATCCTCTTCCTTAAGTAACATTGGCTCATAAAAACAACCAAAAGTTTTTAATGTTATGCATATATTAAAATGTGTTTGTTGTTTCAGCACCTCATTGATATGAATCTTGATTGATTTTTCTTTCTTCCATTAATTTTTATAGTTAGACAGGATTTTTGTTTATTGGCATAGAATAATGAGGTTTTGCTGTGTCTGATTTTCTAGCATGATCTGAATTGGTAGACTTGTATCATAAAGCATGTATAATTCAGTTAACTTCAGTGTGTTAATGATATATTCAGAAGATTGTAATATTGCCACCTAGTGTTCATTGCTTTTGCAGAGCATCCCATGAATAGAATGGATTACGTTCCTGTTTTACACTTTCAAAAATCCCATTTGAAGGATTTTCCTTTTCCTCTCCTTTTTGACTTGAGTAAATTTTTAAACCTTTTTCTATTAAAAAAAAATTAAGACTTGCTATGTGTTTACCTAAGCATCTGAATTGGACCACAACGTATTACTGTAACCTTTATTATATTTCTAAGGCTTTTCAAGTTAGGTACAAGTGTTTAATCTTTGAGGTACATTCACATAGCTGATTGTGACCTCCCAGTTTTCCTCAAAATGGATCTTTCATGTTTCTGAAGTTTTGGTTAGGTATGCCTGTACTCTTAGGGATGATAGATTTGATAGATGGATTGCTGATTTTTTTCACAGAAAATGCCCTTTGTTATGGTACAATATAAGAGTTTCTCATCCCCTTATAACTTTTGTTAAATACTGTCTGAACTGTAGGAGAACTGTCAAGAGAGTATCTCTGCTAATGTTCAGATCTTCTTTAGAAAACAATCTGTTTTACTCAAGAGCAGTTACATCATGCAGATCATCTTCAGGGTCAGCTCAATTTCTGTGGGCACTTACTTGTTCTTAAAGAAATCTGTGGTTTTGTTGCTCTGGCATGGATTTTATGATGTCCTCCAAGAGAATAGCTTTAAATTTTAGTATTCAAGAAAGCAGCTCAGTGTTTTGTTTTGCAAATCCAATGCTGTTGTGCTGACACCACAGAGGATACATAATCTTTTATTTCAAAACTAGTTAGACAAATATAGCAAGCTCAAGCAAATAATTTCTCATACAAATAATATTGGAAATCTAGTAGTAAAAGCAACTGAGAAGAATATACATACATGCCTAAACTATGTATTAATAATTAATAAGAAACCTTTTTCTGTCATAGAAATGCATAATTATTTTGGAGTTTAGGAGTTCAGGGTGGTTCTGCCATTCTATAACCAATTGTTTGAATTTTTTAATTTACTTTTAAATAGGTATTTTCCAAGGCAGCGATTCTTGCTTGGGAAGCATTTACACAGTCAAGTAATCTTTTAGTCCTGTATTTTACACAGATGTTACAGGAAGCTTTGTTTTAGCTACTTTTGTTGATGAATTTAGTGATACAGAGCAAACAGGAAGGATGATCCTAGAAATACAATAATGCAGCACATATGTGATCCAGCAATGATAGTTCTACTGTACATATTTTTGGATGGTTTTGTTTTCACCATATCCTGGGGTTGCATCTGTAATGCAGGAAGGCACTTTTTCCTTCTGACTTTGTGAGTCTGATCCCTACTGTATACTGTTTAAGTTAGTGCCTAGTCTGGTGTAGTTCTTACCTCAGCAGGGATCTGTAGGCATAACTAGAATTGCTTAATTTCGTAGTGTCTGTTTTAAAGAAATGCTTTATATAGACTTGTGTATATGACAGTAAGCATCTCATATTAAGTAATATTTATCTTTAGATACAAGAAGACAAAGAGTCCCATCTGTCTTTCCCTTAAATTGCTTAACCAGGGAAACACCTAAAGTAATATTGTCCTGATTCTTTAATTGCTTGCTCAAGCTGATAATCACTTCTTTTGGTCAGTCTGCTAAGCAGATCTGAGATGTTGCTTCTGTTTTTAAATAACCAGGTTCAGTTAAGTAATGGTGTTCCCCCCTATTAGGACTACCTTTGGAATCTGTCTCCACTAGATTGTTTCAGGAATGCTCATACATTTATCATATTGAGTCCATCACATGCCAAAGTAATGATGTTTTCAGTCATGCATGGCTCATAAATTATTTTCTTAATAGTTGGTGCTAAGAGGAATGAGCCCAGAAATAATCTTGGGTTTGGGTGTTAGATGCTGGTGGAAGCACAGTTTGGTTTTGTTAGCTTATCAAAAGCTAACAAAGAGCAAGATTTTCAAAAATGCTGTATAAAATATTTCTGGAGGAGATCAAACATGTTTGTAATGAGTTTGTGAAGCTGGAGAGATATGGACAAGCTATGCCTCCTGTATGACATAAAATACAGGTCTGAATGGAAAGTCCTCATTAATTTTTTCCTGTGCTCCTTTAGCATTTAATAACACCAGTTTTCTTTTTCTCTGTTGAAAGAAAAAAAAATCCTGCCATAAAATTCCACGTTATATTGCTTTTTCTTTTTAAACAGCTTTATTGGACACTCACTGGGTAATTTAATAATCCGTTCAGTGCTCACAAGACATCGATTTAAGTATTACCTCAACAAACTTCATACCTTCCTGTCTCTGTCTGGACCACATCTTGGTACCCTCTACAACAGCAGTGCTCTTGTTAATACAGGTGAAGTATTATTATCAGAAGTATTATTCTCAGTTTAGGGGAAATCTTGTCTTTGAAATGCACTTAGCAATTTTATGTGGGGTGCACATTTCTGCATTGCTGTGATTTTGAGGAACTGCATGTTTCACTGTCATAAGCAAAGAGAAGGATTATAAAAATAAAATATCAATAAAAAGATATGCAAGAGGTGATTGGCATAAGTATTTTCCAGTATGTTTGCTTCAGATTTCCTGTTACAGCATAAATAAACCCCAGTTTTAATCTGTTGAGCTTAATTTATTGTAAACTGAATTTGAATATACTTAATCTGCCAAACAATTAGGTAAAATACATTAAAATAATTCTGAACTATTGGTGTCTTTTCCCCCTCAAAAATGCCTTACAACCTGCAGTGTGTTTCTGCAGATGTGCATGGTGAGGGAGGCAAGATTTTCTGAAAAGCCAGTTAGCCACCTATTATTATTATTATTGACTAATAAAGAGAATATAGCACCACAGAAAACATTCTACTATGGTACTCCTGTGAGAAAATTCTGCTTCCTTTTTTCAAGTTACATTTAATGAGTTCCATTTAGAAATTGGAGAAGTAATGCCTGTTGTTTTTTGAACATCAAAATGTTCTAATATTATATAAATTATTGAAATATAGTGTGTATATTCTGGGTAGCATTACTGTATTTACACTATCTGGAAATTATTTTTTGTGGGCAGGCATGTACATTAGTGAAAATAAAGGCCTTCATGCTTCATGTATAGACAGACAGGAAAGAAAATGAAAATTTAAACTGTTTCTAAGCTTGACAATAATTACATGAAAAGTCAAATTAACATCTGAGAGACTGTTATGAACTTTACATATTATACTTATGGTTAATTAGTTGTCATATTTTATTGTGGATCTATACTCATGTTGTACCTAACAATGCAGGACTGTGGTTTATGCAGAAATGGAAGAAGTCTGGTTCTTTATTGCAATTGACATGTCGAGACCATTCAGATCCACGACAGACATTCTTATATAAACTTAGTAAAAAAGCAGGTAAGCTTTGTTAATGCTTTCTATCTCTTAAAGGCAACTGTGTATAAATGTGAATAGGAAACCTAAAAAAAAAGAACTTATTTCCAAAAGGTCCTGTTTAATTTTTAATATTTAAGAGTTACTTTAGTCTTGTATTCTTCAAGTAAACAGTAAACCATTTTTGTTGCAGAGGTAGGATATTACCTTGAGACTTTCCTTCCTAACTAATGAGCAGAACTTGAGTGCAGCCACTATACCAATAGATAAATAGGGCATTTTTTTAATATCTGTCTAGGATCCACTGTGTAGCGAGTCAAGTATATTCATACACATTTAGGATTACCTGTTTCTATATCTGCCTTTCTTATCTATACTGTAAGTCTAAAATTCTGCTTCAAAGATTTTGCTAATTAGTCTTTTATTACCTCATTTAGATGGTATGGGAAAACAAAAACTCATTTTCCTAAAGGAAGAAGTTGTACTTAGCATAGTAGCTAAATCCCAGATTAGATTAGTCATACTATATCATTCATACAGTTTCTCTGGGTTGAATATCCTTATTTCAACTGTTGGCCAAAAATGCATTTGCCAGTGGGTAATGTGCGAGCAGGTAATGTTTTATTATTAAGCATTATAAAATTTTGGAGGATTCATCTGACAGGTGTTTCTGAATGTGTGTCAGTCAAGCAGTTGTGGAGCCAGAGATACTTGTGCTGTTTTGTGAAAAATCCAGGCACACTCCTACATCAAAATTTTCTAGGTTGTCACAGCTGGAATTTTGTTCAGAGCAATGAAGTGGAAAGATATGGGCAGGTAAAGACTGACATAGCTCTTGAGGTGCTTGAATATAAAATTTACAGGACTTGGAAGAAGCAGAAAATAATAAGGAAGGAGCAAGAAGAAAAATCATAGGTAAGACAGGAATATTGATCAATAATTGATTTTAGAAAAACTTGGGGTTTTTTTACCCTTCTCTTCAGAATCTACTATGACAAAGTGATTTTGTTGATGATAAGGTAATATTAAAAGCTGAACTGGTATTTAAAGGTGAACTCAATCTAATTTTGCTGTCTTTTGAAAAGAAATGTTTGGATGTAAACAGAAGATATGTAAGAAATTACACGCTGGATGCTGAGTTAAGACTGTGGGACCTCTGCTAAGAGACAATCAGATTAATTAATCAGTTGGCTTTAAAAAAAATTCATATTCCTTGTTTTTTATGTGGATTTATATCAGCATGACTAGAGACACTGTTGTTTGAGTACTACTGTCCGTTGTAGAAATGTGACATATCTTCTGATGACAGACCTTTATATGACAGGGTTTTTGAAAGACCTAGATAACATTGTCTCAAGAGTCATAATGTGCATTTCAGACTTTGTTCCCCATAAATGGTAGAAGGAATATAAAAGTCTTTAGGCTCAGTTTCTGCTTTCTTTCTTACCAAAAAGATGGAAAGAGCTGTATGTTGGGCCACAGCCTCATACACCATCTTGTTTCTAGGTCCTTCAGTGAGGTCAGTGTAAGGAAGAAGGAAAGGATGGGGGAGACAGGAGAAATAATAAAAATTAATACTTTTAGATAAGGAGAAAAAAAAGTAAGTTTTATGCTTCCCTCCTAGAGAAGGAAGTAAGTTTTCTTTTGATGGATGAGTTCATATACAGTATGTACAGTGTAGGAGTTGGTGCCTTTAAGTTTTGATATCTGTACAAGGCCTGCTTCTGTCCTGCCATCTCTTTCTTCACTCACTGTGCTTGACTCTCAGAAACAAGGTGAGAGGCATTTGGGATTCCCCAACTTGCACAATTCCTCTTTTCAGATTTTCAATACAGGGAATTTGTGTACTGGTTTCAACAGGGATTCTAAACAGAAGTCTTTCCAGAAGTCACTCAACCCCAGGGTACATGCAAGAGATTGACAACACTGTTGAGAAGTATAGCCCTGATTTTGCAGCTTCTGTTGATCTTTGTAATCATATAGGAAAACAGGGATCTAAGATGAAGAAACATCCGTTACTGCTTAATGTGGTGTCTTTTTTGGACGTTGGCTTTGCATCTGGGAAAATCCTTAAGGCAGCAAAAACTAAAACTTGCTTTGGATCCAGCAAGTGGTGGTGTTTTGAGGGTCAAGGTCTCAGCTACATTGTTGTATGGTGGCTTGTGACTCTAGACTTCAAATTTGCCAAAGAACATACATATTAAACACATCATCCTGTTGTTTAATCTCAAAATGGATGAAGAATACGTAAACAGTAGAACTTATTTACCATATGAAATACCCTATACACTTTCTTTGCTCCTGCTGAAGATTTCGATCAAACACTTTTTCATAATGAAAGATTGCTGATACTTCTGTTTAAAATATGATATTCAAAAAGGGCTGCTCTAAGGCAAACTATTTTCTTAAAGTGCTCCATTGTGTTTGGCCTAAAGTAGATGGGCAGCACCAGAAATCTGCTGCAGCTTTCTGGAGAAAATGTATCACTTAAATGTCTTTAAGGGCTGTAACTCTGTCATTACAGATGAGGGTGGAGGTTCCTACCTTTGCATCATTCTATTAGCGTGCTTGTCCGAGAAGTAGGAAGTCTGAGTTTAGTTATTAAGGTTTAATTATACTTTGGGGTTGTGCTGGTTGGATTCTGCACCTGTGCTCGGGCTGGCTGAACCTTACAGTGAGGCAGAGCCTTACAAAGGCATCTGCACTAGGTGGGCTGTATGATGTATGTGTTGGTGCTAGGCATGAATTCTCATACAGCTATTGCCTGAAACATCAGTGAACACAAGGTACTATCCATCTTTAGGTTTCTTTAAGCTATGTGGAGGCTTTGCTCTCTTCTATATAGTCAGAAACCAACCACGGTATTCCTAAGAAACGAGGAAGGTTTGAACCATACTCGGTTTAATGGGAAACTCTACAACTGAGCCATGGCCGTGTGTATTAAATATGTACAGAGGAAAAGCTGGTACCAAACATCTCATTATTTTGTAGCTCTTCCTATTTTAATTGGTTTTTCTCCCTTTTTGTGCAAGATCCTGTAATAAATTAGTGCCAAATACCAGTCATAAAATGTTTAATTATTCTGTAGTAATAGATAAAAGGATTTGCTATAAGTGATGCCTTTTTTCTTACAGGTCTTCATTACTTCAAAAACATTGTGTTAGTAGGATCTCTGCAGGATCGTTATGTTCCTTATCACTCTGCTCGCATTGAGATGTGTAAAACAGCTTTAAAGGATAAACAATCAGGTAATAAATATCCTGCAAAATAAACAAACCACTCAGGTTAAAACCTCACACATATCACTCTTCCCCCACTTAATTTTGGCTGCTTAACTGAGGCACCTCTTTTATGTCTTTAGAAAGTCTGGAATTACTTAGTAGTAGTAGAGAGAGAAAATCCACACGGAGGCTGACTTGCTTTCTGTATTTGTCCTGTTCTATTACATGCAGGTGGAGATGACACTGAACAGGTTTCTAGCTTACTGACTTTGCTGAAAGTTAGGTGAGATAGACACAGCCCTTGATGCACTATTCCATGAACAGGGAGGACAAATAATTTTGATTTTTGAGGATATCAAATTGTAGCATCAAGGTCTGGGCTGTATTTAGCTGTGGCTTAATAATAGCACTGAAGGAAAAGGTAGTATTTCCATAATCAGTTAGGGTCAGTTGTACTTACTGTTAAAATAGCCTAACACAGTTGCATTCTAGTATTATATATTGACAAATAACTTCTATGTAATGTAATAAATTATTACTGATAAGTACATTCTCACTATAAATGTACAAACACTAAAATGCACAGCTTCAAATTATTTTTCCAACGTTTCTAGAGGAAATTAAACTTTCTGTATATTCTGTCTTAACAGAACCACAGCATAACACATTTCATTACTTCTCTTACTCTGGAATGTGTTCATTTTGAGTTCAAGGTCAAAGAATTGTGTTTGTTTCTGGCAATTCACACAGTAAACTTTTCTTTTCCTCTACAGGACCAATTTATGCGGAAATGATCCAGAACCTGCTTCTGCCAGTTCTTCAAAATAAGGAATGTA
Source organism: Trochalopteron elliotii (assembly GCA_024734555.1). Taxonomy (NCBI): domain Eukaryota; kingdom Metazoa; phylum Chordata; class Aves; order Passeriformes; family Leiothrichidae; genus Trochalopteron; species Trochalopteron elliotii. The sequence goes on from JANPWX010000076.1 coordinate 5,064,493, forward strand.
ATTTGGTTCGTTATAATGTAATTAATGCATTACCCAATACAGCAGATTCTCTTATAGGGAGAGCTGCACACATTGCTGTTCTTGATTCAGAAATATTTTTAGAAAAATTCTTTCTTGTTGCTGCCCTAAAATATTTTCAGTAGAGAAAAACATTGTAAGAGACTCGGTTATTACCTCATTAAAAGATGAATTCAGATAATGTGTGGTGTTAAAGTATAGCTGCAGCTGTATTTTAAGAGATATTTATACTTTTTATATGGAAGATAATTTATATCATCCACACTTAGGGCTTTTTAACATCAACTTTACTTTCTAGGCAATGTGACTGTGCAATATTTTTTTATTTTGTTCTTTTTACTTTTCTATTACTTTTTTCTTAATTTTGGGTACCTAATTATTTGGAGATTAAAGCACAGTGTGTACTTTTGGTTGGTTGGTTATTGGCTTTCAGACAACAGAAGTCAATGTTACTTGGCTACATTTTACAAGAGGCTTTAGATGCCAAAAATAAATTGGGTTTTAAAATTCTAACAATGTCTTACGTGTTCACTTGTCATATTTTAGCACTGTAGGAAGTTTAACTGGAAACACAATGAGCTGCTAAAATACTGGATATTTGAAAATCACTATATCTGCTACAGCTTAACAGTTTTCTACAAAATCATTACTGTCATTGTTAAATATGTTATGCCTGTGGGAATATATTTTCTACTGATCTCAAAAACATGTTAGTTTACATACTCAAATTTTATTACTGGAACTTTTGTTTTCAGAAGCAAATGGCAACTAAGGATTTTTGAATGTTCAGTGATAGCTGCCTTCAAATAATTGGGGTTTTGCAAACTATTAAGATGGCTCCTTACTCTGTCAGTTCTTCAGATGAACATAGACAATTTTATGTGGACTTCCTTGTATATACTTAAAAGAAGTAAATGTTATAAATTTCTGCAATACTTTTATGAATTTAAGCAATTTTTAAATATTGTTAAAATATTTTATTGACTATAGAGTATTGTAAATATAAATCAATACATCTTCAAATGAGACAACATTGTAAACTTTACCTGTTTAGTGACACAGATAAAATGTTTTTGATATACAGGAATGTTAAAGGTCTGACTTTCTACTGGTGCTGAATAGCGTTGTTCGGTTTCTTCTTCCTTCCCTTTCCTCTGTTTCAAACAATAATTTGCTAAAGATGGGGGAAAAGAGTTATATGTGCATTCACTAATTGTACACTAATTGTAATGAACATTTTTTGAAAAATATAAATTTGTTGTATAATGCATGTTTATTTTTAGCCTTGTGTTATTGCATCTGGTATTAATAAAATGAACAAATTACTCTAACAAAAGCAATTAAAGAAACTGAAATGTTCTGCTAATTACCAAAATTCTGGGAAGGCTTTTGTATATAATTAATAAATTTGTAATTTTGAAATTAATATAGCAATAATAGTATATAATGAAGTGATTTTGCATTTGATACTGAATGTTGTATAATAGTCTTTGTAATATATGGGGGGGAGGGTTCCCTATAACTTACAAGATGCTCAAATGAACATCTGAGCATCTACACTTCAGCAATGCATACACTGCAGAGTGTTTTACTACAGTTGTGTTAGGTAAGTCCTTATGACACAAAGGTCTCTTTAATACTTTTTCACTATATCAATGCCTATTTTTAGTCTTAATTTTGTATTATGATGTTACTATTAAGCTGTAAATGTTTAAATTACGGTCTGGTATCTCAACTGCCTTTTATTTAACAGTATTATTGCATTTGGCTACTGGCTAAATAGCTGTTTAAGGGACCTGAACTTAAAAAATATTCCTTGATTCACAATGAAGACTTTAAACTGTTCTTGGTAAGCAAGTATTTACATGGTTCTGTCACTACTGAAAAATGTCTGTCTTGCTTTCTGTCTCTGGAAATCTGAACGTTTAAATCATGCTTTTGTGATCAGAAAAGCAGAAGTATCATGACAGAACCACCTTTTTTTTTTTTTCTTTTTATTTGGGGCAGGGGGTGGTGCGTAACAGTAGATCCCATCCATTTAAGGCAGCTTGAATTAGGTTTGTTCTTTGAGGAAAATGGATGGTGCAGGAAAACATATGATATTTGCATGAAAGTACATCAAGGAACAGGGCAATTTAAGAGAATATTAAGTTCATTCTCTCTTCCTTAATTTTTATTGCCTACTCCATATGTGCTCTGGTAGCCCTCTCAGTACTGTAGCTTTTCTGAGGGCTGTTTGACATCCCAAAGAATGTGCTGTCTGACAGTAGTGAGAGGCGTGATCACCCCAACATGTCCTTGAAGCACAGGAAGTTCATGTTACAGACTGTATGGTCACTTTCAGTTGCTCTCTGAACAACACATGCAGGCTGGGATATTTTGGACAACTGTGCATGTGTCGCATGGCACATTCCCCCTACTCCTGCAATTTTCTGCCTTCTCTTTCCTAGACCTAAATAAAGACTTGTGTATACGTATGTCAGTGTCGTCTGATGCAGTCAGTAGCAGCTATAAAGTGCTGCTACTCACCATCTCACCACTCTTCTCTTTGAATGAGGACTTCATCTTCCTTTGGTGATAGTGACCTCTCCTTCATCCAAGTATCCTACAGCTGCTTGAATGAGAATTATGCTGCTTACAGGAGAGGTAAGAACTGAGGTCTTACCTTTAACTGTCAGTCTCTTGTTCCCTGAAGACAGTAGGCTGGTACTGTTATTTCAAAAAGCTCTCAGTGATATTATTAGGAGATAACTGCATAAAACGACATAGTGTCTGAAGCTCTGTTTCCATTTTGTGTATATAAATTAATTCCTTGGGTTGTGTTTGAATCCTCGATACAAACTAAACTTTCTGTTCCTGTAAATTTAGGCATTGCTACTAGTTTGGAAAAAGAGTTCATGTTATACTGGAAATCACCAGGCTTTGCAGCAGAGCCAAGAGATTTGACATTGATGGAAAACTTACTCTGTAACTGTGAAACAACCTTGTTTCCAAGCCGGTTTTATTTGCCCAGTCCTGACTGGGTGTGGTGCTCAGATAACCGAGGTTCTTGACGTGGTCTCAGAGGCAGAGAGGGCATTTAGGCAATATGAATACATTTGCTGTCCAGGGCAGTGCTGGTTGTGGTGCTTTCCAGGTAGTCCCCAAGACCAGTACATTTGGCCCATCTGAACTGATCTGCTGCAAGCTCTGTGCTAGCTGTAAGCCTTTTATTCCCTACGTTTTAGAACGGCAAAGCTAAATAGAATATTATTTGTGTCGTCTGGCAAAGCAAGCTGCAGTACAAGAGATAAATGATCAGTAAATAGAGGAAGGAAAACAAGAAAAGAAGACGCTCCATTTAATCACAAAGTGGAAAATTCCTGTGGTGTAAGCTACATTTGTTTTTACCAATGTTAAGATTTATGACCTCCTTAGGCAAAAGATCTAGAAATGAATAATTCAGGAGTTACAACTGAATTTTTAGAGCAATACAATAAATAAAGACAAGAAATATGTTTTGAAGACAGTTAATTTTTAGGTGGAAAAATAGTACCTAAATAATCTTTCACTGCTATTTCATTCTTACCATTTGAAATTTGACATGTATGCCTGTACATATAATGTACGCATACATGTATGATTTTTCGTAGATTGTGTTAAGCGGTTTAGGACCAGAGCTTACAATTACTTGGTGTCTGCAGGCAGCTTGATAAGTTTTTTAAGGGAAGGATCCTTTAATATTTTTATTGTACTGAACACATAAATAATAAGTTCTTGAACTTGATGAGATCTGTTTAGGGTTTTTTCTTGCTGCTTTTGGGCAGAGCATTTTTTTCTGCATTCATCCATTCTCTCTGATCTAGGGGCTCAGCATCTTGCAGTTAGAATAAAGGAAGGGGCTTCCATTATTTTCAGTCTCTAATATCTAATTAACCATGTTATAAAAGGCTGATTGAGGAAATGTCACTCGTAAGGCAGTC